>JAZKJV010001180.1:0-380000 GCA_037367405.1 Ottelia alismoides
TTTTATCACACCCTGGCACATAGGTAAATGTCAAGAGATAGTACAAGAACCATGTTCTCATACTGGCTAAAGATGCTGACACTCAGGTTTCATGAAGCCTTCATTGATTTTATCCCATCCTCGAGCATCATTAAATCAAGTCCAAACTCAAATCCCCCATCCCAGCTCCTCAGGTGAAATTTCAACTCATCTCATCATAACTGCATTCGTGTATGTGAGGTGCTGATCATATTCTTAAGGTAGAGACTAAGCATGCAATATAGCACACAAATCTTTCAAACTAGGGAAATGTGAATAATTAAGTCCAAGACCTAATGACTAAGGCAGGTTAACTCAAAATCTCAAGAGCTCATAAACCAAGTGTTCTTGAACATCACTAATCTTGTGTGAAAGTGAATGTGTCAGGGGTTAAACCAACTTATTAATTAGTTTTTTTAGTGTTTTTTTATGATTTTTTTGATTTTTTTAAGTTTTACAAAAAAGGTTTTTTCAAAAAGTTTTTTTTGACAAACAAAGGCAAAGAAGTTTTTTTTGTTAGAAAAGTTTTGCTCTTCTTTTTTTCAAGAGTTTTTTTTCAAGGATTTTTTTTGAAAAGGTTTTTTTTACCCACCCCATAATTATTGTATAATATATATACAAAAATACGTGAAAGTACGAGCTATGGGTAAAGTATATATGTAATATATACACGCCCCCCTATACTTAGCATGTGCTATGTCCTCATGGCACAAGAAGCGAGAAAAAGACATAGCTCGTGCTAAGCGTAGGATGACTAAAATAAAGAGTATAGAAGTCGATCCGCCCCCCTATACTTAGGCTCTGGTAAGCCTAAGTGTAGAAGAAGAGCAAAAATGGGGCGGACGAGGTCAAGAAAAGAAATGGATGAGTAAATACACACGGCGGGCATCGGCTCCCCCTATACTTAGGCTCTTGGTAAGCCTAAGTATTGGACAAGAGTAAGTGTGAGAACCGATGTGATTTGGAGAATATGCAAAGAAGAGAGAATGTACAAGAGTGATTGAATCTTCTAAGATGTTGAATCTTGATGCTGCATCTTCATGAAGAGTAATATGATGCATCTGCTCTGTGCTCGCTCTGCATGAAGTTGATGACCTCGACTTGGACTAACTGCTCTTTTGAATCAACAAAATGCTTCAACAGTTGTCCATTTACCACATGAGACTGTGCACCATCTGTTAGATCAGCTATCTCTACACTTCCGTTCTCGTGCACTTTCTTAACAACAAAGGGACCCGTCCATTTAGATTTGAGATTCCCATGGAACATCTTCAACCTGGCATTGAACAACCATACCTTTTGTCCAGGGACAAAGTCTTTGCACCTAATGTGTTGATCATGCCATCTCTTTACTTTGTCCTTATAAATCAAACTGTTGTCAAATGCCCAGTTTCAGATTTCCACGAGCTCGTTCAAGTTCAAGTCTCGACAAAGCTTCCCTAGGTGACAACTCCAGTTAATCTTCTTAATTGCCCATTCGGATTTATGAATCAATTCTGCGTGCAAATGGCATGGCTTGCCATAGATCATTCTAAATGGTGAAGTACCCAATGGTGTCTTGTAGGCTGTCCTATAGGCCCACAGAACTTGGTCCAAAAGCTGAGAACAGTTCTTCCTATCGGGACGAACCAATTTCTGCAAAATACTCTTCACCTCTTTGTTCGAAACCTCTGCCATGTCGTTGGACTGTGGGTGGTAAGGACTAGTAACTCCATGCTCAAATCCATAGTCCTTAGCTAAAGATCTCATATCTCGGTTCACAAAATGGCTACCCCCATCAGATATCAAAACTTTTGGCACCCCGAACCTAGCAATAATATGATCTCTCACAAACTTACAGACAGTCTTGCTGTCTGCGGTTCGGGTTGGGATAGCCTCCACCCACCTGGATAAATAGTCAACCGCCAACAATTTGTACTCATGTCCTTGGCTGTTGGGAAAGGGACCCATAAAATCTATGCCCCAAGCATCAAAAAACATCACAAATAATCATCGGTTGCATGGGCATTTCATCTCTCTGTCCAACTGTCCCTCCCATCCTTTGACAGATCGGGCATGACCGTACAAAATCAATGGCATCTCTAAACAAGGTCGGCCAATACAATCCACATTGAAGTACTTTGTGAGCGGTTCTCTTCCCCGAATGGTGTCTCCAGCCTCAAGTGAATGACAATATGTGAGGACACTCTGGTATTCCTCCTGAGGAATACACCTTCTCCAAACACAATCCGGTCCTTCGAAGAAAAGGAAAGGATCGTCCCAGTGGTATCTCCTCGAATCCGACTTCAGTCGGTCAATACTGCTCCTAGTCCAACCATGGGGAACCTGCTTGGAGACAAGATAGTTCACCATGTTGGCATACCACGGGAGTGAGTCAATAACACAAATTGACTCATCTGGAAAGGTCTCTCTAATCCGCTCAAAATCAGGAGAATCCTTAAGTTCAATCCGAGAAAGGTGATCAGCCACAACATTCTTCACTCCAGGTTTATCCTTTATCTCCAAATCAAATTTCTGAAGGAGTAAAATCCACCTAAGAAGACGCGCCTTCGCGTCCTTCTTTTCCATTAAATATCGAATGGTTGTGTGATCTGTATAAATTGTCACCTTAGAGCCCAAAATATATGATCTGAACTTCTCGAGGGCCCATACTACTGCGAGCATTTCCTTTTCAGTCACTGTGTAATTCTTCTGTGTAGGATCTAAAACTTTGCTCGCATAATGAATCGCAAACGGAATCCCCTCTCGCCGTTGTCCTAACACAGCTCCTATAGCAAAATCTGAAGCATCAGTCATGATCTCAAAGGGGAGAGACCAGTCAGGAGCTTGTAGGATAGGCGAGGCACAAATCTTCCTCTTCAAGAGATCAAAGGCCTCCAGACACCTGTGATCTACAACGAACTCTATGTCCTTCCCTAAGAGCTCAGTCAGTGGGCGAGCGATCTTTGAAAAATCCTGAATGAATCTTCTATAGAATCCAACATGCCCTAAGAATGACCGCACTGACTTCACGTTGGTAGGTGGATCGAGTTTCTTGATCACCTCCACCTTGGCAGGATCAACCTCCATTCCCCTTTTGGAGATGACATGCCCCAACACGATACCCTCCGTCACCATAAAGTGACTCTTCTCCCAGGAGAGTACCGGATTCACCTCTCTACACCTCGTGAGGACTCGGTCCAAGTGCGCTAAACATGTATCAAAAGAATAACCATGAACCGAGAAGTCATCCATGAATACTTCCAGGAAATCTCCCACCATCTCGGCAAATATGGCTATCATGCACCGCTGAAATGTGCCCAGGGCATTGCAGAGCCCGAATGGCATGCGCCTGAAAGCATAAGTGCCGAATGGACAAGTAAATGTGGTCTTTTCCTGGTCCTCAGGGACAATGGCCACCTGGTTGTAGCCTGAGTACCCATCAAGAAAACAGAAGAACTCTTTCCCTGCTAGTCTCTCCAAGATCTGATCAATAAAAGGCAAGGGAAAGTGATCTTTCTTGGTCGCAGCATTCAGACGCCTGTAGTCAACACAGACACGCCACGACGTAGGTACTCATGTCGCGATTTCTACCCCCTCCTCGTTGGTGACCATATGAATTCTCGACTTCTTCGGGACAACATGAAGTGGGGCCACCCACTTGGAGTCAGAAATAGGGTATATAAACCCTGCTTTGCACCATTTCTCAATTTCTTTCTTCACTACTTCCCGTAGATTGGGGTTAAGTCTCCTTTGGAACTCACGGGAAGGTCTCACATTATCCTCAGTAAAAATGTGGTGCGAGCAGAGAGCGGCGTTGATGCCCACGAGATCCGACACTGTCCAGCCTATTGCTTTGCGGTTCCTCTCTAAGACTTCTAACAACCTAGACTCCTGTTCTAAAGTCAAGTCTGAGATAATGATGATAGGATATCTCTCTTTGGGTCCCGCAAGAAAGGCGTACTTGAGTGTAGGAGGTAGTGATTTCAGTTCTGGCAATGTGGTATCATCAAGCAGATCTGGCTGAACTGAATCTGAATCTGGTTCCGTGCTGCGTGAAGGTGGGCTAAGCTGAGTAGTACTCGCCACCAAATCAGAAGTATCGGGAGTCAGATCGTCAAAAGTATCCAAACAATCGGCAAAAGCCACGTCCGACTCGTCATCTATGTCCCATGATTGTTCCGAAGAGGATGGAACTGACAGATCCGGATGGATCTCTAAGTCATCATGAGAATAGGTTGATGCATCTCTAGCAAGATCAGACAACACCTGGCAAACTGCATCATGCACTATATCCTCTCCAAATGAAAGGGTCTCTCTCTGTCCTGAAGGAATCTGTCCCCAAATCCCAACTGTGCTAATCATACTGCAATCTGCCTCTGAAGATGAGTACTCTGTACTACTCTCTGAATCGGGCCGCTGACACTTGGTTTGCTTCATCTCAAGATTCACCTCTCCGCTTGGAGAACGGAACTTCATCATTCCCGTACCATAATCGAAAGCTGCGCCTACGGTCCTAAGGAAGGGCCGTCCGAGAATGATCTGAGATTCTCTCCAATGATTGGGGGTCTCCATGTCCAAGACTGTGAAGTCAACCTGATAGTTCTGCCCCTCAATCGAGATAACTACGTTCTTCACTTCTCCCTTAGGTCTCTTCACTGACCGATCAGCGAATTGGAGTAAGGCTCTAGATTTGCGAAGTGGTCCCAACTCCAATATCTGATATAATGCTAAGGGAAGTAAGTTGATTGAAGAACCGTTATCTTAGAGTGTGCGTGCAAACGCAATGTCGTCAATACGACTCTCCACATAATGAGCACCCATGTCTCTCTTTTTCTTTGGCAGAGTCTGATTCTTGAGACAATAGGTTGTGGCTACCGATAAGACATGTGTCTTTATATTTCGGTTATCTTTCTTCCTGCTAACCCTTGTAGGTGTGCATCTCACCTTAAGGTATTTTTGGAAGGCAGGATGGTTAGCCACATATTCATCAAATGGCACCTTAACTGTGATGTTTTCTTTACAAAATCGTGCCTTATCAGGGTCATCTTTCTGAATCTTTTTGATGCGCTTTCCTGCCGTAAGAGCACGGGGGAAAGGGATTGAAGCTAGGGAAACAGAGGATGAAGAGTCTGAATCATGAACTGAAAGATCATTCTTGGCATTAACAGAAACAGAGTTCTTCATACATGAATCTTTTTGATGCAACATGGAATCGAAATCAAATCTATCTACTACAGGTTGTGGAATAGAAGCTGGAGTGGTATCCGCCACAACCGGAGATGCAAGGTCCTCCGTAGACTCAAAAGAATATCCATGCTGACGATGCTGCATACGTGCTCTCCTCCTCCTCTCGGCTCCCTGAGTAGAAATCCTCGAATGGTGCTGATGGGGCTCCGAAATATGATGCCTCTCCTCCTCGTCCTCTGAAGACTCCTCAGGTAGAGCTCCAGAGATGCCCCTCCTCGTATCCCTCGCCCGGTCAGGTACGGTCACGGTCCTTCCGCTCCTGAGTGACATGTGGTTAGCCTCGTCACACGAAAGAATCTCATGTTCAGATCTAGGAGATGCTGAATAGTATACCTGACCAAAGTGCTGCTGGGAACTAGATTTGTTCAGGCTATTAGGGTTAGCCTGAACTTGGGCTGGGATAGAGGTAGAGGGTGCAGTCTGCTCGTCTCGCCATCTGGACAGGCGGTTGACATCCACCCGTAAGTCTTGAATCTCGTTCCTGTAGGAATGTAGCTCGTCGAGTATCTGCTGCTGAATATCCACGGGACTAGACGAAGAAGGAAGTGGATAAGACTGGGAAGAAGAACGGGAAGACTGGCCCTGCTGGCTAGAGTACTGCCTCTGCTGCTGCTGCTGGGGTTGTGGACCCTGCTGGCCCGCCTGGTAATGGCCCTGTCGGCCATGCTGCTGGTACTGCTGCCTCTGCTGCTGGGGTGGATGGAATCCAGGACTCTGCTGTGAAGGAGGTGGTGCGGAGGTGAATGCGGTGTTATGAAAGGTCGGGGGACGCTGATAGGACTGTCGGTCTCCCGTACTTCCCTGCCTGGCAGGTCCTGAGTATACCATACTCCATTCACCTCCCAAACCGGTGGAGGCTCTTCCTGGACTGTCTCTGCTACTGGAGGTGGCTGCTGGAAAGAGTGGGTGTAGGATTGGTCCTGCTCCCACGGCTGGGGTTGCCCTGACACCAACTGCTCCTGAACATGGTGAACTCGGTATACGGGAGCAGAGGGTGCAGTCACGGCAGGTATCTTTATCTTAGATACCTTCTCAGTCAACTCCTCCATCTGTTTTGGAAGTTTGGAGACACTCCGATCTAACTCATCAATCCTCCTGTCGATCCTCTCGACTACAGTAAGCTTGTCAGCAAGAAGTCCCATGCTAGGGATCACATCCTGAGAGAGATCAAATACAGCAGATTTTCCCCCTCCAAGTGAGAGTGAACTGGGGGATGGTGTATAGGCCCTGTTGGCCATCTGTGAGCGGCTAGTTTCAGCCATCTGCTCGAATACCCTCCAGACGGTATCCGCTCCTCGTGATGTATAGCTGCCTCCACAGGCAGCGCTCACTAAACCCTGCATCTTAGGGTTGAGACCAGTGAAGAAGGATTGGACCAAGATATTGTCATCTAATCCATGACAAGGACACTTCTGCAGGATGCCCTTGAATCTTTCCCAAGCATCACAGAAGGCTTCATGGGGTAACTGGGAAAAACTCGTAATTCGCGTCCTCATCATGTTAGTTCTACTCAACGGGTAGAACTTCTTTAGGAATAGGTCCTTGAACTGGGCATAAGTGGTGATGACGATTCCAAGATTCTTCACCCAGTAATCGGCTTTTCCACCCAAGGCAAATGGAAGGGCTTTGAGCCTAATATAATCCTGGCTAACATTATTATGTTTGAGGTTAGCACAGATGAGCTCAAAGTCCCTTAGGAATGCATATGGCTCCTCAGAAGCATTCCCATCAAAATGTGGCAGCAGGTTCAGAAAGTGCGGCTTCAACTCAAAGTCAACAGTGGGTTCGGCCGGACTCAAGTAGTTATGAATTTGATATTGTCCGGGGTTGTATGCCGCATCCATTGGTAGTTGGACCCCAACATTTAACTGTCCTAACTGAGCTCCCAGTAATGCTTGTTGCTGCTCAGATGCAGCTAATCTGGCAAGTATCATTTTCATTGGGTCTTCATTGTTCTCTTCTTCCTCTTCTTTCTTCTTTGGAGGCATTTTACTTGTGTCTTCTATATAGCCTGAATCAGCAATGTGTTCTTGATTAGAAGAGGATTTATGAATCAAGATATTCTCATCGAGGCGAAGGTCTTCCTCAGTGAGGTGGGAAGAGAGAAAGGGAATGGTTTGAGAGTAACCATCCCGAGAGTGGGTGATCCTGGGCTCAAGAGGGTCATGCGTCCAGGTTGGTCCATGTTGCGCATGGACCTGTGAAGACATACTTCTTGGAGGGTTCAACGGGAAATTCGCAAGGTCCGAATAATTATCCCCCCCAAACAGTCATCTTCGATGTCAAAAGAACCGATTAGAACACGGTATTTCAATGAGGTGCTAGTTCTACGGTGCACGTAAATGTGCGGAGTAAACTCACACAATACAACGCAATCCAAACCCTCAATTTCACCAACTCAACACGTGAAGGCCGTAAGAGTTCGGCCGAATTATCTTGTCAATTTTAGTTGGTGAGAATACAATCTTGGAAAGATTAACGAGCTGTTAGGTGCCCGTATTTTCCTACAGACTGACCCGGTTCTTACGACTAGTTTGGCCTACTTTCAGCCAGTATAGGAATAAGTACAAGCCGAAGCCCGTTCCTTGAGGACTAAAGCGCCCTCTAAACCTCCCACTCTTCTTAGGAAGTCCGGACCGTATAAATACGGCTACCCGTATTCCTCACTGAAAAGTAGCTAATCGCCTGAAAATAAAGAACCAGTAGTAAGTAAGAAATCCAGACTTGGCTCTATCCTAGGGTCGTCTCTCTCTCACTTGCAAGTAAAACAAACAATGAGGGCTTTATGCACCCGAGAACAAGGGTTCTTTTTATTCCAATTATTTTAAATCGACCTGCTCAATTCAGTCCCAATTTTAGAGTTAGGTTATCACTTGAAATTTATGTGAACACACAAGCACGTCTACCGTTCAGTCCCAATTTCCTTTTAACCTTAAGTTATAAAACAAGAGGGAATCGGAAATCAGAATGCAAACGAGAAACTATGATGCATGCTCAGAAGAAGGTATACTTACAGTGAATCCCAGCACTCTTCATGCGTTATGCAGAACAGAATTTATAAATATTACACTAAATGCATGCAGATCGAGAAAACCGCACCTAAACAATATACTATTAGCGGGGAAGAATTGATTGAATTTTGAGCTAAGTAGTACGTGTTTATGTGCGTCTCATTATGAATCTTATAAGATATGTGAATCTTCTAAGATATGTGTGGCCTAACTTGCGATGGGCACAAAAAAAATTTGATTCTAAGCTACCGTGTGCCTAATCCTTAAGTTCGCCACTCAAGCCAAGCCCCACCCTCGCCGGAGAGTGAAACAGGCTCGACACACCACAAATAATGTCCAAGTCTTTTTTACACACGCGAGCTCTCAAACAAGAGCCGCTATAAAGGAGCAAGCTACCTAAATAATTACAAGAATGTACAAAAACTCTCTCAAAACTAAATAAATTATCCTCGCACTTCAGCAGTCGGCGCGCGTCACGTCCGTCGACCTCCGATGCACTCCAAGTCCATCGGGCCCTCGCAAGGAAAATAAAATTTATGTTAGAGAGATAAAAACAAAATATATACAAGAATATGAAGAGAAATAATTGAAAAAAAATAAATACAAGGTGGCTCGGGGGTCAGACTACCCGAGTAAATGGAAAACTAAATCCAAATTTTTAAATTAGTCCCTAAGCCGTTTGCCTCCCCGGCAACGACGCCATCTGACGAGTCGCTAAATACGTTGTTTAATTTGGTCACGTTGTAATACGTGTACTTAGCGATTCAGTCAGAACCGAGAGAAGATCTCCGTGAAGAGTGTCTCGGCTTAATTTATATCCCGGGCAAGTCCGGGGTCGAACTCAGGGAGGCAAAGGAACAACTTGGGTTTAATTTGAAAATAAAGATTTTAGATTTCCAATGCGGTATTTTTTTATATTTTTTATGCAACAAGAATACAAATGCAAGTGAATCAAGACACTTAGAAAATACAAAAAAGGCCAAATTAATTTTAATGGAAAAGAAGTCCAATTTAGCCAATTCGTATTTTTTCTAGAATCCTAATCCAGTGATGAATGCAAAACATATTTTTTTAAAATTTTAGGGGTTAAAATGCAATAATGAAAAATGCACACTTTTTATGGATTTTTTCACAATTTATCACACAAACAGAAAGCAAAAAATATGAAAAAATTACTGGAACTAAAAGATGATGTAAGGAAGCTACAGTAATATTTTTAGAATTTTTTTGACAAGTTATCAATTTTTTATGGATTTTTTAGTGAAATCAGAGTGACAGTGAGTAAATAATTTCTAATAAATCCACGTTATCAAATTAATCAGGGAGCAAATTATCTCAAAAAGATATTTAGATAAGCAATCCAGGAGAGTTGAAATTTCGCAAAAATGATATACGTGGATTTAATTAAAAATCAAATACTAATTTCACTCTATGAATTATTTCAGGCACAAGACAACTCCATTTTAGATGAAATTTGGAAAGTAAGTTCATCACATATCAAGGCATCATATGTAATTTTTGTGGAATTTTTAGAGCAATCGTGTATGAGATATAAATTTAAGAGTCCAGATTGAGTAAAATATGAAGAATTTCAATTACACAATTTTTAATTAATTACCCAAACACCATAAAAATACAAAGAAATATCCACAAAGTAGAGAATTAGTTGCTCAACATGAAAACATTTTTCATTAAATACAAAGATGCATTACAGGTGTCCAAATTAGTAGCCAAACATAGGGGTGTCTTTGCAAATAGAGAAACTAAAATTACAAGCAACTTATGTACAGGGACAGCTATGAAATAATAGAAACTATATAAAAAAACATATGCAAATTTTACAATAAAATAAATTTAAACAAATGACCTTTCTTCTTCCTCCTGTTAGGGCGCACGATGAAGAACCCAAAGACGTCTGGGCGGCGGGACGGCCGCGCACGACCGTGAGGAGGGGACGGGGCCGCTGCGAGCGGCGAGGGGTGGAGGTGGGCGCCGTCGCGGCGGTGCGCGGCGAAGGGAGGCACGGGGCGGTCGCTGGGGAAGACGCGGGGCGGTCGGCAGTGAGGGGGCGTCGGCGGCGTGAGGGGCGTTGCGAGGGGGAGGGAGGTGGCGCCGCACTCGGCGAGGGGCCACGCGGCGGAGGCCTGGTGGCTGAGCGGCGAAGGAGGGCCGCCTGCGGCTGTGGCCTGGAGGCTGCGGCCAGCGCGCCGCTAGTGGGTGGCGGGCGGCGGTGGGTTCTCCCCACCGCTGTCGTTGTTTTTTTTGTTTTTTTTTGTTTAATTTTTTACTGATTTTTTTAAAAGTTGCTGTACTTTTTTTTAGATTTTAATTAACTTTTTTTTAAATTTTTTTTTAAAACAGGAAACAAAATATATACAAAATGGGAAGGAGACAACTTGATGGTGGTGATGATATGAAAAGAAAACAAATGGATGATTTTTAGGTGGTGATATGATGTGCTAAAAAAATTGCAAAAAATAACAAGATGATAAAATGAGAAGGCAAATTACCTACGATGGAGACGATCGCCTATGGTGTGCTCACAAGAGCACGATCTTCGCTCGAATTGCCGGCGCGCAATGAGCTCAAGCAGCGCGCGATTGCGGCTGCGATGTTGGCCAAAGAACCAACGGATCTCACCGGAGAGAGGGCTGTCGTCTCTCGACCGCGGTTGCTTCGCTGTCACCGATTCAACTCTGGGAACTAGGCTCTCCTCACATAAAGATGGATCAAAGGCAAATTGAGGAGGATGGAATGTATATAAAGAGATGGAAAAAATGGAAGTTAGAATTAAGATGGAGTGGGATGGAGGTTAATAAAATGGTGGAGTTGAATTAGAAATTAGAAAAATGGTGGGTTGAATGGAGGTTGGTGGTAGAATGAGTTGAATGGTGGTTATTGTAGAGAATGTATAATAAATAAATAAATGAAATAAAGTTGGCTACTTTAATTACAATAGAATAAAAAAGAAGAAAATAAATAGTGGAGAATTTACAAGGGAAGACAAACAACATGTACATATATTTTTTTACTTTTCTAATATGTATTTTTTTGTCTTTTTAATAAGAGATATTTACAACAGAAAAATACTATAAAATAATATAATTAAAATACAAAACAATCATGATATTTTTTGTATTTTTAGTAATTATGAACGATACAATAAAAATTAAAGAAAGAATGAATATATACAAGGTATATAATGTACATCTAGGTCCCAAAACCCAACTTTTGCAAATGAGCTCCGATTTTAATGAAACCACTTCCGTTGGATAGATAATTTTCTAACATGAACTTTAAAAGTGAGTTTGGTGAATTTGGAGTTATACGGAGCGGGAATTTAGCTTGGAAGTTGGTCTTTACGGCTTTTTCCATTGGGATCTAGGAGTATTTATTTGAGGTAAATTTTGTTTTGTATTTTTGTATTTTTATATACCTTGATATGCACATGTTGGAGAAAGAATTAGCCAAAAAGGAGTTGATATGAAATTATTAAAAATACATAAAGTTAAGGGCTATTTACATGTATAAAACTCCTTTGATTTTGCGGCTTTTTATTGTTAATTTATTTTGTACAATCTAATATACAATAATTAATGTATTTTATTTACAAGAGTCATTTTGTTAATTTATGGATTTTATATACATTTATTAGGGAATTTACTCGTGGATTTTGCTAAGATCAAGATATTGAGATGATGAATCGTGGATTCATCAGCCTTATCATATGGATCCTTATTCTCTAGGAGTTCGATTTAGAGATTCGAGACAAGCCCGAGTGAAAAATGATGTGGCAGATCACCTTTCTCGTATATCAGACGCAGAGTCCCTTGAGCAGCTACTACTTCCTATTTCAGATACATTTCCAGATGAGGCTATGTTGTCAGTTGCCTCCCTCCCATGGTACGTTGATATTGTGAACTACCTTATCTCCAAGAAATTTCCACAAGGTTGGCTTAATCTTAAGGTAGACATATTCCTATCAAAGATTCATTTTTACCAGTGGGAGGATCCATACCTATTTCGTGAGGGTGCAAATTGTATATGGAGGAGGTGCATTCTTCGGGAGGAATACATTAGTGTGCTTGAGAATTATCATGTATTAGAGGTTAGCGAGCATCGTTCGGGGAAGCGCACAGCAACGAAGGTACTTCAATGCAGCATATGGTGGCCAACTTTGTTTAAGGATGTTGCAAATTATGTTCGAGATTGTACTGATTGATGAATCCACATTTCATCATCTTTATTCTATCATTTTGGCCTCAAAAACCCTAGTAAATGCATGTAAATTCCCTTAATTTATGCATCTTAGCATCCATGCATGTGCATCTAAATAGTGTATAAAACACTATTATTAAAGCCAAAATTATAGAATAAATAAAAGAAAAGAAAAAAAGAATAAAATATTGTAAATATTTTATGACTCGAAACCCCGAGACATAGGCATCTTGATGAATAGGTCGACAAGGAATAAAGTAGGAGCAGATAAGGGCCAGATACCTATTCTTTTTAATTCATTCTTTATTCATTTTGGGACCTAATTTTGGTTCCACTTTTCATACCTCAAATAAAGAAACTTTGTACATGAAAGTTGTAGATAATTAAATAAATAAAAATACAAAATTGATTTCACTCAAAAATAATGTACAAATAAAAAGTTATGATCTGAATAAGATTCCAGAACTCCAACTTCCCAGACCCGTATCTTGCAAATAAAAACTCAAAATGTATCAAAATAACCTTTAATTGTATATAACTCAAAATAATCTATTTAATGGAGGTATTTCGTATTTTTCGGAGTTACGGTCTGAAAGTTGAGTTTTGGACCCTACTTGTATACTAGTACAGATTAAAATACTTATTTTATTCTTTATTCATTATTTTTACCATTTTATATTTTTAAAATTTTGTAAATATTACTTATAATAAATATTTGCATTAAAATCAGAATAAAAACATAAAGGAAATACCAAATAAAATACTTGTATACCATTTACATAGGAATAATACCTATACTTCTACCTGTACAAATAACACTTATATTTTATTAAGTGTATAAAATACTTCAAAAAAATAAAATAAAAATATAATTAAGTATATAAAAGTAGTCTATAAATTTATAAAATAATAAACAAAAATACATAAATTAAAAACACAAAATAAAAATCAATTAAAATATGTAGAAGAATATACCTATAAAGGTTATAAAAGGAAACTTATAAAATTATCCCTCATAAAAATAATTAAAATTCATAATAAAATAATTTATAAAATTACAAACATTTTTTATTTTATAACCTAAAATTAAATAAATCGTTTTCTATTTTAAAATGAATTTAGAAATCATTTTTTAAGGTTTTTTCCTGGTTGGTCCACGTAGACCAACCAGGGGGCAGTCTTCGTTGACCCTGGTCAACTGTCTACCCTCCAACCCTGTAGCATGTCAGAACCTCGGTTGTCACCATTTTTTGTCGATTTTTACAAACTTCATCTTGCACATTTTGAGATTGGTTCCTTCACGACTTTTGACCCTCAATCCTTGGTCTATCACGCCTAGTGTTTATCTCGAGGATTGGATCGTTGTGTCGCCCGATATACCTCGATCTTTGGAGCGCCTTAGTCACTGAGTCAAACACCTTATATGCCTCCCTCGATTTTCTTTTCGATTTTGAACCCCTCACTCCATAGGTTTAGCTCCCCTTTCGCACCTTGAAGCTCAAGGAAGGTGACAACTCCCTGTAGAGCCCTTCGAGTGGGTCGAGCATTGCATGAGGTGGCTCCACGACCTTCCCCTTCGCCGATGGTCGAGGTATCCTTCCCTCCGGTGATCCACCATTGAGGCTGCCCTATTCCCCCTTTATTTCTTTTGCATTTTAATCGCATTAGTCCTAGGATCAAAAGCCCTAAAGAAATTTCACGATCCATCGATTAAATCATCCAGTTGACCCCCCTCGCCGGGGTGCACCTCCGGCCGAGTTCCATCTTCGTCGTATCGCGCCACCACCTCCACTCCGTGGGGTCCAGGCATTTTGCCCTGGACCCTCTCACGATTTTGTGCAGGTCAAAGCCCGTTGACTTGCGCCTGGGAGCACTTTTGCATCTCGCCGGAGCTCCGTGGAGCTCTCCAGCTCCGCCGCCCTCCTTTGCGAGCCTTGGCCGTCGCCGAAACTTTTTGAAGCTACCAGGAGATAGCCTCGACCTCTAGGAGTCTCCAGTCATCTTTTTGAAGCTCAGGAGCTCGGAGAAAGTCGCCGCGCCGACGCTCCTCCGCTATTCTTGCTCCGACCTTCGGAGCCGTTGGATCGAGGTGGAGCTCCAGACGTCACAACCACCGTCCGATCTCCTCGCGCATCGACCGTCAGATCATCCGAGGATCGTCTAATCGCCACCGTCCGAGCCGAAGCGTCATCGTGCAACGAGGGCTCGCCACATGTCAAGTGGGAAGCCCTCAACCGTTGGATTGCGCGCATTAAGGGGTATTTTGCATCTGACCCCCACGCCATTTTTGTATTTTTATTTAGTACTCAAACTTTCATTTGTTGTTTAAAATATTTTGTAATATCTGCGTCCAGACCCTTGAACTTTCCATTATTACAAATAGGTCCTAGCCACGTCACCTCACGTGACCAGTACATGTGAGATGAAGGGCATTTTGTAGGGAAGCCCTTGGTTGTTTAAGTATTGTGTTTTGGTCCCCAAACTTTTAAATGCAGTTATATATTTCTGGTCTTTTTGCATTTGAACCCTGTAGGTTTTCGTTAATTGCAGATTAGTCCATCCCAGGCGTGCGTGCTTCGTGCATGGTTTGGGATTTTTGTACTTGTGCCCCTGCGGATTTTGCGATTACTATTTAGTCCTTAAAAATTCAATTGCAGTATATATTTTGTGTGAAATTTGCATTAAGTCCCTTGTATGTTCTGATAATCACACTTATACCCCTGCCAGGCTGTGTATTTTTGCTTGCTTTCTCTATTTATTGCATGCATTTCTTACGTCAAAAAATTCCCAAAAAAATATCATAGGCTCTTGTTTGCTTGCTTATTCATGCCATATTTTTGTATTGCATTTTTATTGCATTTTCATATTTATTAAAAATAAAAAACATGCATTTTTGCTACTATTTGCATTAGAAAATACCAAAAAAATATCAAATCTTTTTGAAAAATTCCAAAAAAATATATTTTTCTTGTCTTATCATATTTTAGTGTCAGTCCAAAAAATCATTAAAAATTTCAAAACAAAAACCTTAAAAATTACAAAACCCTAAAAATATTCATAAAAATCTAAAGAATCATAGAAAAATCCTAAAAATATAAACTCAGTTCCTGTAGTTTCTCTATTTTATTGTCTTTATTTTAAAATTAAGTTGGGAAAATTTTGTTACTGTTTGCTATTTTTCATTCCCATTTTAATTTCGGACAGCACCTTTATTCACTGTTTTCTTGTATTTGGACTTTTAAAAATATCAAAAATATTCTGAAAAATCCTCAAAAATCACAAAAACAGTAGAAAAATATAAAAAGACCAAAAACATTATGTTCCCTACTTTTTGACTATTTCCCCCTGTTTTTATAAATACTCTATTCCTATCTCTCTTATATTGTATATATATTCTATTATTGAAAAAGATAATACAAAAAGACAAAATACAAAAAGAGAATATAAAATCAGAAAAATTAAAAACCAAAATATAAAATTAAAAATTAAAAATTAAATAAAAAATATAAAATTGAAAACCCACAAAAATTTGCATCTTTGTAGACATTTGATCACATCACATTTTTGCACTTGCCTGATCTATCCTGCCTTGCTCCCTGAGTTCGACACTTTACACATACTTACACTATACACCTATTTGTAGAGTTAAAAAAAATTTGACTCCACATTTGTTTGTCATTGCTTGATTTATATCTTGTGGGTTCATTGTTGACTTTAGTTGGGATTTCTGCGTGGTCGACACATCGACTGAGTTCCCGCCTTGTGTGGAACTTAAGACCACCGATTTCCGGATAAATCACTGATCGTCAGAGAATGGGTGGAACCGATGGTTTCAAAGATACGATGCGGAGCATAGAGTTGTGTCTCCTTACCACCCACAAACTAATGACATGGCTGATATTTTGAATAGGGAGATCAAGACAATACTTCAGAAACTTGTACGTCCTGATAGGAAGAACTGATCCCAGATGCTTGACTTGTTTCTATGAGCTTATCGGACAACGTACAAGTCTCCATTAGGCATGTCTCCCTATAGATTAGTTTATGAAAAGCCTTGCCACTTGCCAGTTGAGCTGATTTACACATCTTTATGGCCACTCCGTGTATGCACTTGGATTATGAGAGAGCCGGTCAGAATAGAAAATTGAGTATGAATAGTTTTCTGAAATTCGAGATTCACCTATGACAACTCACTCATGTATAAGGAGAAAGTCAAGCATGGACATGATCGACATATTAGGGACAGACTTTTGTCCCTGATCAGAAAGTATGGTTGTTTGATGCAAAATTGATGTTGTTTTCCGGCAAACTCAAAAGCAAATGGTCAGGATCATTTATTGTGAGAGTTGTGTGTGACAATGTCATATCTAGGTTTCCATATGACACACAACCATTTTTTGTGAACGGAGAGTTTTTGAAGCCATATCTAGATCATGATACAATCCTTCGCGGTTGATTCCATCCATTTAGTATCAGACGATGATTCTTTGACATCTTTTGTGTCAGATACATGAGCCGATATTCTTTTGTATTTGTCATTTGTTTTCATTCTTTCTTATTATGTTTTTGTCATTCACCTCTTTCCCATGTGTGCGTGCTATACTTAGGATGTACTCTATCCAAAGTACAGGGGAGGTGTCTGACTTGAGTGTTTTTTCTTTTACTTTCATCACTCTTGATTGTTTTGGCATATACTAAGGGATCTTTTACCTTAAGTATAGGGGGTGATGTCTTTCATTTCATTCTTCTTTCATGTTTTTACTTCTCTTTCTCTTCTATTTTCTCGCTTATCCTTCAACTTGTTGATATTCATTTTTATACATAGGTATATTTTATCTAAGCATAAGGGAGGACAAGTCAAGTCGTTGCGATTGTGCATTCTTTTCCTCGATTTTCCCTGCTTGCACAGGCTCTATACTTAGGATTATTTAATCCTAAGTATATGGAGGGTCACTACCTTCTATTCTTTTCATTCTCTATTCTTTGAGTCGTTTTTATAGAGATTCTTTTCACTTTTATATACTTAGCATGAGTTATGTCTTCTTTTTTCACTTCTTTGTCACTATGAGGACATAGTTCGAGTTAAGCATAGGGGGAGTCGTATGTATTGTATATATACTTTACCCATAACTTGTAGTTTTATTTGTCAATATATGGCTAATAAACCGGAATAAAAATGGTTCGTGTAAAGTTTGTAAAAAAATCTCTGAAAAAATCTTTTGTAAAATAGTTTTGTAAAATATTTATAAAAATCTTTCTACAAATGCTCTGTAAATTCTTTGTAAATTATTGTAAAAACATTTGTAAAATTATTTGTGTAAAAATTATTGTAAAATTATTTTTCTAAAAAAATATTTGTTAATTATTTTTTTATCAAAATTAATTATATTGTAAAAATGTTTGTAAAATGTTTGTACAGAAAATTTATAAAAATTTGTAACTAGTTTTGAAAATCATGTTGTAAAATGTTTGTAAAAATGGTTTTGTAAAATGCTTTTAAAAATGTTTTATAAAATATTTTTTATAAATATATTTAGTCAATATTTGTAAAACTTTTGTAATATTGTTTGTATATTATTTTATCACCATGTATATAAATAACTTGTTTATGTATATTGTTTATACATACTAGTTGTATAAAATATTTTTAAATAGAATTTTTAATCACTTTGTAAATATGTGAATAAAATTCTCTGTGCATGAAATTATTTTAATAAAATCCTTTGTATAAAACTTGTATAACTTGTATATAAAATTCTTTATTAAAACTTACAAATAAAATTCTTTGTGATAAAATCCATCTTGTAAATTTAAGCACAAAACTTGTAAATATTCTTTTTGTAAAATCTTGTATAAATTGTGTATAAATCTTGTATATATGTTTTGCATAAAATCCTTTTAATTCATATAAAATCCTTGTAGATTCTTGTAAATGTGTGTAATTCTTCTTATTAAAAACTCTGTAAAAATTGAAAATTTTAAATCCATAAAAATATGCAAAACTCTCTGAAATGGCTTTCAAAAAGAATTATCTTATATTTTATCTAAAAAATGTTTTTATATATTTTCTTCCATTTGCTGTGCATTTTTTCAGAATAAAATTAATGCTTAAACTAATTTGGAATAAAATCGAAGAATGGAGCTTGGTTAAGACCTTAATCCACTTAATTTTAGAGGAACCGTACAGGAACTGGAGTTGAGATTTTTCATGTCTAGCGACTTAATTCTTTGAGCCCACAAGATTGTGTTCACATATCATCTTGATTGGTATAAGTAGAATATTTCATACACATGCATGGTTCTTTTAGATGGTGACGTATCTTGGACGAGCACTTTGTACGTAGCTCTTCACTGATGAGGTGGTGACGGTTAGAATCCTCTGGCAAGAGATGAACGCGAATGGAAACAAATGCAGTCATCTTTAGTGTCCAGTGCGCTCCAACCTAGTCTAGTGGCATGAACGTCTAATAAAGAGAGTTGTGGTTCTTATAAAGCTTCAAAAGAGGGATGACATGCTGGCACAATTTTTCTAAGACCCAAAACATGTGCAGAAAGAAAGATTCTATATTCGTAGGAGTACAATAAAGATCTATGTAGTGCAAAAATTCTTTCCATAAAGGAGAAAGAGAGGAAATTTCCAATGAACCTTGAACCCATTAGGAAGTTGATGAGGAAACTATTCCTCTACCATTTCTATAACTTTGATACGGGTAGTTTCTATTGGAAGAGACCTCCCTATTGAAGTCTGGTCCAACAACTACTACACTCAAGAACATGACGATGAATTCTGAACCTACTATGTGAAGGACAGTTTAACCTCAAACATTATCGAAATAAAGAAATACAAATCAAATCTGATCAATAAAAGTCTCATCATGTGAATGAAATTGGATCGTAGAATAGTTTTGATTCCAATATGAAACCACATGGATATGGTAGCTATTTCTCTGCAGTTTTTTATAGATCACACAAGATAAAGATTTATACCTTTAATATGTGTAGTCTCTAAAATAAGAGACTTTCTGATTCAAGTCTGATCTGACAATGCTAGCAAATACGAGCGCGATGAATTGTGATCCTCTCGCAAACTTGAGAGATGATTCTCAGCACATATTATCCTTGTAAAAGTTATTTAGATGGATCACCTTTCTCATGACTTCTTCTTCTTGAGTACGAAGCATGAAGAAGAAGACGGATTCTCTCGCAATTCAACATGCCAATGGTAGAGCCAATGAGGCTATGCTGGAAGTCTATAGCGGAGATGGAAAGGACTATTGGGGATGAATACTTGAGAAATGTAAAGGGTGCGGACTCTCTATTTTCTCCCCTATTGGATTTGGGACTAGAAGTCATGCCAGAGTCAGAGTACCGCATCCGATATACCTGTAGTGGAGGACATGAGTTCTTCATCTTTACTTCAGCACCGCTCTCCATACCCTCCTCTATCATTCAGCACGTTTACTACATGCAAACGTCGGATCAGATCCAGCAGCAGCCTACTCAGTCATGTGTTGTGTCATACCACCCGGAGTACCAGTTTGTCCCTGCATCTAGGAAGTGGACAGTATATGGTTTGAGCATGAGCATAGTCAGTCCCATCCATCCAGGCAAGGTTAGTTTAGTTCCCAGCTAAGTCAGAGGCCAGTTCACCACTTTCAGGGAGGGATACTTCTACTCCAACATCAGCAACCTTCATAGCCTCACCAGTATCCATCTCCACCTCAATTTCAGACCTGAAGACATGGATACCAACAACCGATGCAACCTACCTATTCTTACCAGCCACATTATCAACAAAAACATGTATATTCTAGGCAGTTTTACTCACATCCTCCTCATCCTTATTATCAGCATCGGTATTTTGGGTACCAAACTCCGTATTACCGGACTCAACGACTGCCTATTGTTGAGCACCTTGAGGACCTTCAGTGAACCTAGTCCTTTATCAGCTTGCTCTTCTGATGAAGTACATGACGGATTTGACTTAGAGGCTCGATGACCTAATCACGACGAAGACCCTTATTCCAGCACAGGTCAAAGCCAATCCTAACCATTTTAGACGTAAGGAGCAGGTAGACCATGATCGATACACACCCAAGATAGGTGTGGTATTTGATTTTATATGTTTATCTAACATCATTTCTCTCAGAAGTGGTAGGAGATTGCAGTCGCCTGCACATCCAGAATTGGGATTGAGGGATCGAGCAGCTGAGAGAGTTATACCGACATCATCTTATTCACCATCTGAGCAACGATCTAGAGTTGTAGATCTGCATCTTAGAGGATCATTTTCACTTTCTTCTCCACCACCACAACCACCATCTTTAGAGAACAAAGCAACATGCAGTGTCAAGTCAGCTTCGAGGAAGAACACACCCGTCGCGGATTCTTCTTCAGCACTAGCAGATAGAGTAGCCCATTTTGTTTTCCATTTTGTTTCTTCTTCTTTACTTGTAGTGGATGATACTGTATAGTCTATTTCTGATCATCCATTTGTACATGATAATTCTGATATGAATAAGAGAAATGAATAGTTTGATGTTTCTTTAGATTCTGTACCATTTCCATCTGCATTGAATAAAAGAAAATTTCAAAAAATCAAAACAACCCTATCTGATCCTAGAGTGGTAGAGTTCCTATAGAACATCTTCTTAGAGATGCCACTCCTTAAGACCATGGAGTACATGCACGCAGTCAAAAAGGGAATGAAAGAAGCATGTACTAAAGCGTCATCCTAAGCAGAATAGATGCCTAGGAACAAAGAAGCATATCTTGACCATGGTCACAGTTCACGCCATTAGCAACCTCTCGTCTAAAAAGAAAGATAAGGGAGCACCTCACATCCATTGCTTGATATTTGATCATGAGTTTGATCGTACTCTACTCGATAACGGGTCCTCGATCGATATGATGCCATCCTCTCCACTCATTGAGTTTGGGTTGGGACTTCTTACGTCGACCAGGATGGACCTTCAGTTTGCTGATAGATCGATCAAATGGTCGAGGGGCATTCTCGAGGACGTTATTGTAATGGTGTAAGGCATGAGCTTCCCGATTGATTTTGTCATCATGGATAAGGACTTGATTTTATCATCATGGATATGGACACATATGCACTGTTACTCCATAACCCGACCATGTTTGGTTGGTCGTTCCTTCGAATGGGCGAAGCGGTAGTTGATTATGGTACTATAGAGATCATCTTTCACTCTCACAGTGAAAAGGTGAAAATTGAGACGATCTCAAATCCGAGGCCAACATCATCACCAGCTGGAGATGGAGAGCTGAGTACACCAGATTCTGGGGACTGTGACTTCTTAGCTGAGATTCGAGACACTGGTTTATTTATTGATTTCCTGGATACCAAGGAGTTCCTTTCTTAGAAAGAACCCTTGGAAAGCACAATAACCTTGATCTCTCTTATTGATGATTTAGAGTTATTAGCTGATGGCTTGTATTCTGAGGATCATTCTGAGTTACATTTAGAAGTATATTTTGAGATTCTCGATACACACTACTCTGAGATCACTATTGAGCCACCTCCTTCTATGATATATGATCCAAATATAGATTTTCCGAAGATACTTGCTATTGAGTTACTTTCTACCAAGATTAGTGACGAGGTATATGAGCTATTCATTGATGAGTTTTCTGAGATATTTGAGCATCCTGATGAGACATGCTTGTTTGAGTAGAGAGCATTCCTTAGAGATCTTTCTGATACACTACATGCCAAGCCTACAATAGCCATGGTAGACAGTTCATACAATATAGATCATTTACCTTCTACCAATGCAGTTGTAGAAGCTGTTGTAGAGCCGGTTCAAACACCACTTGAGCTCAAAGTTCTACCCTCATTTCTGAAATATGCCTTCATTGCAGGTGCCCCCCAGATGTTTCGGGTCATCATTAGTTCGCAATTTGCCGACAACCAGGAATCTCGCATGTTAGAGGTTCTTGAGATAAATAACATGGCTATTGGCTAGAGTATTTCGGATCTTCGTGGGATTAGTCCATCTGTGTGCTCACATCATATCTATTTAGAGGATGATAGCATGCGGACCCTTGAGTTTCAGTGTTGTCTAAATCCTAATCTCCAGTATGTTGTCATGAAGAGATCATGAAATTGTGTGAAGTTGGCTTTATTTATCTCATTTCATATTCCAAGTGGGTCAGCTTGTTACATGTGGTCCTGAAGAAAACCATGATTACAATTGTGATGAATGACCGTGGCGAGGAGATTCGGACTCGTGTACCCACTTCATGTCATGTCTGCATAGATTACATATGCATGAACTCAACGATAAAGAAAGATCACTTTCCACTGTCCTTTATTGATCAGATTATTGAGAGGTTGGCAGGGAAGAAGTTCTTTTATTTCTTGGATGGGTACTCAGGATATAACCAGGTAGCAATCTCTCTCGAGTATCAAGATAAGACTACTTTTACTTATTTGTTTGGCACCTACGCCTTTAGACGGATGCTCTTTGGATTGTGTAATGCCCCTTCTACATTCCAGAGGTGTATGCTGGTTGTTTTTGCCGACATGGTAGGTAGTTTTCAAGAGGTCTTCATGGATGATTTCTCGATCTACATGGATAGTTTTGACTTACGTCTTGATCATTTAGACCAAGTACTTCAGAGATGATGTGAGGTAAACTTAATGCTCTCATGTGAGAAGTATCACTTTATGGTGAATAATGGAATTGTATTGGGCCATGTCATCTCCAACACATGGTATGGAGATTGACCTGCCTAAGATTGATGCAATCTCCAGGCTAGAGCCAACGTAGAGTTTGAAGCAATTGAGATCTTTTCCTGGACATGTTCAATTTTATAGGCGATTTATTAAGGACTTTAGCAAGATCACTAGGCCTTCGACTGAGCTTCTGTGCAAGGAGAGTGGGTTTATTGTTGATGAGAAAGTCCTCCTTACCTTCCATCAGATGAAAGATATGGTTACTACTGCTCATGTCCTTTAGCCACCCGATTGGTCTCTTCCCTTTGAGTTAGACAGACACGCCAGATTTTCCAATTGGAGCTATTTTAGGGCAGCGATGGGATGGTGTACCATTTTCCATACACTATGCTAGCAAGACCCTAGATGAGGCACAACACAAATATACATTTATAGAAAGGAGATGTTATCAGTAGTGTTCGTGTTAGAGAGATTTTGTTCCTATCTTCTGGATTCACATGTGATTGCTTACACAGATCATACTGCCATATGTTATTTACATGCAAAGAAGAATGGAAAACCATGCCTTATCAGATGGATACTTCTTATCCAGGAGTTCAATTTAGAGATTCGAGACAAGCCTGGAGTGAAAAATGTTGTAGCATATCACCATTCTCGGATATCAGATGCAGAGTCCCTTGAGCAGCTACTACTTCCTATTTCAGAGACCTTTCCAGATGAGGCTATCTTGTCAGTTTCCTCCCTCCCATGGTGCGTTGATATTGTGAAATACACTGTCTCCAAGAAAGTTCCACAAGATTGGCCTAATCTTAAGGTAGATAGATGATAATGCTAAATCTTCCTCTTTAATAGTCACGGAATTTCGTACTATAGGAGGCAAACTTGGTTCCTAAAAAACCACAATCTTTGAATGTTGTGGAGAATTTTTCTTGGCAAGTCTCACCAACGTTGAACACAAGGACACGAGCCTCTTCAATCAATTTATCGAATTTGTCAATTAATTTAATGTGTGATTATTTCTAGGTTATTTTAGGTCTTCATGCACAAATACAATGCAGACAAAATGATGTATGCAATTTTTTTTTATTTTTCAATGCAATCATATGAGTATGCATGAACATAATGTATAAAAAGGAGCAAAGTATATGCACGCAAGACATTAATTACAAAATACCCTAAAATATGAGCACAAATGATGCTTCAGAGTCAAAGTAAGCATAAAAATTATGAGCAATCGTCTATTAATGGACATATAGAGCTAAGGATACTATATAACATTGAAATTCATCATGTTTAAATTAATGTCAAATCAGAAAATTAAATATCCATTAGATAGAGAATTAAATAAGGAACAAAATGACATTGAAATCATGCAATTTGGATCTAAGATGCTCAAGTTATGAAAGAAACAATGCAGGGGTATAATTGTAATAAAAATGCAAGAAAATAAATGATAAATAATCACAAATAGGACCCTGGAGGGGCCTATTTGCAATTTATAAAAATCAGCAGGGGCCCTCTATAATTTATCCAATGTCTGCGAGGACCATTATGTAATTTTGTAAAACCTCATATGCTTCCATGAAAAATACCCAGGAGCACACATGAGGCACACGCTTGGGGACAGAAATGTAATTTGCAGATGTCGCAGGTTCCTTCATGCAATTTACCCAACACCTCCCATGTACAGGGCACGCGAGGAGATAGACTCAGGAGGCTAATCATGCTCGGGCACACGTGGCTCGTCGTGGTCGCTCGGAGTGAGGCTCCGTGGACCTGAGGCTAGAGCGTCGGCATGAGGTTCATTCAAACCACGTGGCTTCATCAGAACCATCTGATCGTGAGGATCGGATGGTGACTGCATCTCCTTCTTCCATCGTAGGCCACCAGAGGAGTCTACACTCCGACAACATCCATGTGGCTCCATCGTGATCTACGAGGCCCTTTGAAGGTTGGAGAAGATGCCCTAGGACCTCTCAAAGGAGCTGGAGATGCGATGAGGTCCCAAGGTTGACTGGGGATGCGAGGTGGTGGAAGCTCGTTGGAGATGTCAACTGAGACCGACGTGGGATTGAGAGCCCTGATCATTGGAGGTACATGCATAGTTAGCGTAGACGTGGCATTGTGTGGTGTGTTCGTGAATGGAATGGCGGTTCGCGAAGATGACTAGAGTGGTGGACCCAAGGTCTCCACCTCTAGCGAAGTGGACGTGAAGTTGGTAGAGGTGTAAGGGGTCATGGAGAAGGGGAAGAGATGATCGGAGTGGCTGGAAAGGGTCTTCAATGGCTGACGGAGATATGAAGATGGTTAGGTTGTGGTGGTGTATAGCGTAGAAGGCAGATAAATCGGTAGAAAATCAAAGAAAGCATGGGAGAAGAACATGGATGTCGGATATAATCGAATGGTGGAGGGGTTTGGCTTGGGATGAGCTCCGTTGGAGCTCAGGGTCATCGCCTGGCAAGGACAGTCGGGCCTCGGAGCTCAGCAGCGCACGGAGGTGGCCACAACATGACCGACTGACCATGGATCTCACCAGGGAATTGTGACCATTGTTGCTTGGACAAGTTGTCCTCCGCTGTCATCGAAGGGCGGAGGAGGCTAGGGCAGGCGCCTTGATTTGGTGGATGATGGTGAACGATGGCGGGGGCAGAGGTTTTATAAGGGGGATGGTCCGACCGTTTCGTGGTAGTGAGGGGTCTTTGCACACATGTCTTGATGGCTAGGAGTGAAGGAGGGGAACACTGGATGTTACGCAAATGAGACGGATCGAAGGGCAGTGCGAGGGGGGCGTCAGGTCAAGGAGAGGGGGTAGGGATGTCAGCGGGTCGGGTTTGGGGCGGGTATTACTATTCCCAAACCCATACCCATTTATGATATCACTACCCATACCCGCCCATTTATTAAACGGGTAATTTCTAACGGGTACCCATATACCCGTCGGATACCCGTGTACCCAATGGGTACCCATATCTTTGACATTGTAAATCTTAAGATGTTGATAAATGTATACAATATTTTCACAGTAGACAAAATAGAGTGAGCTCGTGTAATATGACGATTCATAAAAATGTGCAATATATAGAGAATATTAAAGGTTTATATATGTTAAATGTTTAACTCTTTTGTATTGATAGTTTTTATTTATTGAAGATATAAAAAGTTAGTTGAATATGAATAAATGAATGGAGAAGAGAAAATTGAGTTGGATATTTATATATGTAGATCGAAACATATTAGATATGAAATACATTTGGGGCTAGTTTGATTAAAATGAAATACACACATCTATCTTTATATATATTTTTTATTCGGGTTTGGGGCGGGTTCGGGTTCGGATACCCACAAGGCAATCCCAAACCCATACCCATACCCGCATGGGAAGTCAATTCAAAACCCAAACCCGTCCAAAAGTAAATGGGGTGGGTTTCGGGTCCTTAAATGGGGCGGGTTCGGGTCGGGTACCCAATGGGTAGACCCAGATTGACATCCCTAAGAGGGGGTCAGATGTGCCTCTTAAAATAGAAAGGGGGCAGAGGATGACACATGCGTAACGCATGGGGTTGGTTTGAGTGGGAGGAGGACGATGACGTGGAGATGTTGGATCATTCGATCCAACATCTAGGATGGAGGTGAGGGTGAGGGGTGGAGATCAGATCCTAGGATTTGATCCTATGGCTGAGGGAACGACGCAAAAGTGCGGCTATGATGGAGAGGTGGGCTTGATCCAAGAGTGATGGGAGAAGGGGCGACGTAGAGCGAGGGATGGTCGTAGGATGATAAGGGGATTAGGTTGCTGTAAGTGAGGCGAACACAAGCGGTGGTGATTAGATCAAAGGGCATATCTGACGACTGGAGGGGGTACGCGAATGAAGGGCTAGGATGAAGGTGGGGAAGAGGGATCCAACGGCAGGAGAGGTGTCGGGTGGCGAGTGAAGAAGCGGGCCACGTGGGCGGCCCAGAGGGCACCACGTGACCCAATAAAAAAACATAAAATGGAAAATTATAGAAAAATAAAAAAGAATTAGTTAGAAGCAAAATTAAGAAAAAATCAAAACATGAAAGTTGTATATCTCGATGAGGACTACAAGTTTTATGTTGGATAAAAAGACAAAAGAGGTCATTTATACAAAAGTGTATTTTTAAGGATATTTTTAAAAGGATAAAAATACTTTTTTGGGGTTTTTGAATTATTTTGCAACTTTTATTTCTTTTAATGGTCAGTTTTACTATAGACAAATATTAACTGTCATTTTTATGGATTTTTAATGAGAATTAAAAACAAAGAAAATAATAGTAATTAATTACAATAAATACAGGTTAATTACATACACTTTCTGTACAATATAATACAAGATAATAATGAGGAATTATTAGTGAATTTCATTGGATTGTTTAAGCTAGGAGATTAATAAGTTGATTTTAACATGTTGAATGTGAGATTCATTATACCCCTATACTTAAACTATGCTCATCCTCGAGCATCTAAAGAATGAAGGAGTCGAATTAATTCCTGACATTGCATGTGAACGTTTCAAGGCTCAATTTTTCGAAGACCCTCAGTTTTAGTGATCCTAAATTTCTTGGCTCAAGCATGCTCTAGTCAAAAGGAATCCAACTTCTCTAATTATTATACTCTCTATTTGTATATAAAATATATGGATATGAAATTTAGTGTACTACATCCATGAGAGTTAAGTCGCGACATCGCCCAACGTTCCAGTCCTAGAGACTCTCCTCTATATTTAATCCTCAACACTAGGGAATAAGTCTACTCTTGCTTCAATCAACCATCTCTTCAGTTTATCAGACTTGAAATGTAGATGGACATCCATATGATGGAGGGTATAAGATTCTGTTGATTTTTATCTCCCTCACATTGGAACAAAGGGCCTCTCAAGTGCCTTATTACTCAACACATGTATATTTTTAGTTTGTTGATCAATGTGTCCGTCAATGAGAATTCGGAGTCGTCTACACTTGTTTTTTTTGGGAGTACACCAGGCTGTATCTTTTCTGAGTATCTAAGATACCTTTTTATATGCAGACTTGTATCACTATACGATGTAGAGCCCTTTTATGGTGCCAGCCTAACTCCTTGGTCTTAAAAGTGTTTAGTCCAAACGAACACTTTGAAAATGTTTGGGAGCGCTCGTCATATGGTGGAAGCTCTTTTAAATTTGTCTGTAATTATAGAGCTTTTTCTTTGATATTTCTTTCTTTTCTTTTTCATTTCTTTTTGGCTAGCTCCATTGCTTTTACCAAAAGTTGACACACACTGATCAACAATTTTATTATGTTTCATCACATGCTGGCACATAGGTAGATATCAAACGATAACATATGAACTTGTTCACATACTGGCAAAGGTTTTGCTGACACTCAGGTTTCTTGAAACCTTCATTAACTTTATACCATCCTCGAGCATCATTGAATCGAGTCTAAACTCAAGCCACCAATCCTAGTTCCTCAAGTGATAACTCAACTCGTCTCATCAATCTTGTAGTTGTGAATGTGTTGTGCTGATCACATTCTTTAGAAGGTGGAGATGAAGAGTGCCATATAGCGCTCAAATCATTCAAACTAGGGAAGTATGGATTATTAAATTTAAACCCCTAATGACTAAGGCATGTTAACTCAAACTCTCAAGATCGCAGAAGTAAAGTGTCCTCAAATTCTCAAGCCTTGAGTGAGTGTGAGTGGATCATGAATACACAACTCCTTGGTTAGTTGAATTTTATGATTTTTTATCTTTTGCAATTTTTTATGGTTTGAACTTTCATCATTTTTTAATTCCTTTAAGAGACAATGACTATCCCACACTTATATGAATAGTTGCATCTACTTCTAGCCAGTATGGGTGTAAGTATGGACCGTTAGACGGACCCGTGTTACTTGGGGACGAAGCCATATACAGTGTCCTCTAAACCACCTACTCTGCTAAGGGAGACCGAAGTTCCCACACTGAAGAGTAGCTACTCATTTTTAAGCCTAGTAGTTATATTCTCAATTAAAGAAAAATTTTCAATATTTCAAAATTTTATGAGTTTTTTTTTAAAAAAGTTAAATTTAATTACAAAAACATTAGTCCTAGATTTTAAAAACATTTTTACAAGAATTTACAAAACTCACAAGTCAACTTAAACCAACCCAAAAAGTTTTTCAAAAAAAATAAAAATACGAGCTATGGCTAAAGTATATATACAATAATATACGATATACCCCCTATACTTAACTTTTGTTATGCCCTTATAGCACAAAGTGATATGAAGCCATGGCTCGGTTAAATATAGGGTGATATAACGGAACTGAGGAGGGGGGTCCCCCTATACTTAGGTCAAAAATGACCATGGATGGAGGGAGGACTGAATGAGCCAGGTCCCCCCTATGCTTAGGCTGAAAAAGCCTAAGTAAAGGATGCTGAATTTGGACTGGGGGTTCCACGGCCTTCAAGGTAAGATGGAGCATTTATACAGAGATACAAGGAGACGAGAGGGGTTAGTTATTACATATTATGAAGATGCGGGATGTGTGTGTATGTGCATTATGTTCAGATTAAGATGTAGGAGAGGGGTGATTGTGTGAAATATACATAGAAGGAGGGGGGTGAGTGGATGCACAGATATGAGGTGTGTGCGTGTGTGGGGGGGGGGGGAGATCATCTAGTGATCTACTTTTTTCCCTTCTTTTCTTTTCTTTCTTTCTTTCTTTCTTCTTCTTCTTTTACAGACGTGATCCCTTTAACGAGGGCCGCTTAAAATGCAAATGATACTTTTTTTACATCATGAAAATGCATGAGGAGCTGACTAATCTTCCTTGAATTCTTCATCATTTCTTTTACGACCTTCTCAGCGGGATCTCCCAAATCCATACCTCCATGGAAATCAAGCATCCTCGATCTTCATGGGCCCTGCCACAAAAGAAAATTGTTAAAAAATAACATGGAAAATAATCAACAGAAATGATGCAAAAATAATGCATGAAGAGAAGACATGTAATTTTTGAAAATATTCACAAAAAATATTTCAACAGAATTAGATAAACAAATAAAGGCGAGTTGTATCCCTGACAACGATGCCATTTGATGATGCCAAACCTGCCTCTTTAATAATCAGGGAATGGCGTAATATAGGAGGCAAATTTGGTTCATCAAAAACCACAATGTTTGAATTTTGTGGAGAATTTTTCTTGTCAAGTCTTACCAAGGTCGAACACAGGGAGTCTCTTTACTCTATTTATCGAATTTGTCAATTAATTTAATGTGTGATTATTTCTAAGTTATTTTAGGTTTTCATGCATAATACAATGCATAAAAAATGACGTATGCATTTTATGTTTGATTTTTCAATGCAATCATATGAGTGTGCATGAACATAATGTATAAAAAGGTGCAAAGGATATGCATGCAATACATTAACTAAAAAAATACAATAAAATATGAGCACAGATGATGATTCAGATTCAGAGTCAAATTGAGCATAAAAATTATGAAGAGTTATCTAATAATGGCAGAGACATATAGAACAAAGATCATTATGTTACATTGAAATTAATCAGATTTAAATTAGTGTTAAATCAGAAAACTAAATATGTATAGATAGAGAATTAAATAAGGAACAAAATGACACTGAAATCATGCAATTTGAATCTAGGAGGCTCAAGTTATGAAAGAAACAATGTAGAGGCATAATTGTAATAAAAATGCGAGAAAATAAAGGATAAATAATCAGAAATAGGCCCCTGGAGGGACTTATTTTCAATTTAGAAATTCGATGGGGGCCCTTTGTAATTTATCTAATGCACGTAGGGAACCATCATGCAATTTTATAAAACCTCAAGGTCTTCCATGAAAAATACCCAAGCATGCACGTGAGACACGTGCTTGGGGACGAAAATGTAATTTGCAGATGTCATAGGGTCCTTCAAGCAATTCATCCAACACCTCACACACGGAGCACGCGGGGAGCTAGGCTCAGGAGGCTAGTCAGGCTCAAGCACATGTGGCGCATCGTGGTCGCTCGGAGTGAGGCTCAGTGGACCTGAGCCCAGAGCATCGGTATGAGGTTCGTTCGGACCATGTGGCTTCATCATAACCGTCCGATCATGAGGATCAGACGGTAACTGCATCTCCTTCTTCCGTCATAGGCCATCGGAGGAGGTTGCGCTCCGACGACCTCCATGTGGCTCCACCATGCTCCAGGAGGCCCCTTGAAGGTCGAAGAAGATGCCCCAAGACTCCGCGAAGGAGCTGAAGATGCGTCGAGGTCTCAGGGGCTACTGGGGATGCGAGGTGGTGGAAGATCATCGGAGATGTCGATCGAGACCAGCGTGGGATCGAGAGCTCCGATCATTGGAGTTACCTGCAAGGTTAGCGTAGCTTAGGCGGTGTGTGGTGCGTTCGTAAATGGAATGGCACTCTACGGAGGTGACTGGAGTGGTGGACCCAAGATCTCCACCTCCGGCGAAGCGGAAGTGAAGTTGGCAGAGGTGGATGGGGTCGTGGAGAAGGGGAAGAGGTGATCGGAGTGGCCGGCAAGGGTGTTCGATGGTTGGCAGATATATGATGGTAGTCAGGTGGTAGTGGCGTGCAACGTAGAAGGCGGATAAATTGGGAGAAAATCAAAGAAAGCATGGGAGAAGAACCTAGATGTCGGAGACAATCAAATGGTGGAGGCGTTTGGCTTGGGATGAGCTCCGTTGGAGCTCGGGGTCGTCGCTTGACGAGGACAGCCGGGTCTTAAAGCTCAACGGCGCACGAAGGTGGCTACAACATGGTCGAACAACCATGGATCTCACCAGGGAACTGAGACCATTTTCGCTTCGACAAGCCACCCTCCGTTGTCACCAAAGGGCGGAGGAGGCTAGGGCGGGGCCCCTTGATTGGTGGATGATGGTGAACGATGGTGGGGGCGAAGGTTTTATAGGGGGATGGTCCAGCCGTTTTGTGGTGGTGTGGGATCTTTGAATGTCTATCTTGATGGGTGGGAATGAAGGAGGGGAACGTTGGAGGTTACGTGAAGGAGAGGATCGAAGCGCTACGCGAGGGGGTCGTTAAGTCAAGGAGAGAGGGTCAGAGGTTGATTCCAAAATAGGAAGGGGGCGGAGGATGACCAAGGTGTAACGCTTGGGGGTGGTTTGAGTGGGAGGAGGACGATGATGTGGAGTCGTTGGATTTTTCGATCCAACGATTATGATGGAGGCGAGGGCGAGGGGTGGAGATCATATCTTAGGATCTGATAATATGGTTGAGGGAATGGCGCTAAAGGGCGACTATGATGGAGAAGTGGGCTTGATCCACGGGTGACGAGAGAAGGGGCGACGTAGAGCGAGGGTGGTTGTAGGATGATAAGGGGATCGGGTGGATGTGAGTGAGGCGGAGACGAGCAGTGGTGATTAGATCAGAGGACAGATCTGACGGCTCGAGTGGGTACGCGAATGAAAGGTTAGGATGAAGGTGGGGAAGAGGGATCCAACGACCAGGAGAGGTGCCGAGTGGCGAGTGAAGAAGCGGGCCACATGGGCGACCTAGAGGGTGCCACGTGGCCTAATAAAAAAATAAAAAATGGAAAGTTAAAGAAAAATAAAAAATAATTAGTTAGAGGCAAAATTAGGAAAAAGTCAAAACATGAAATTGCAGATCTCGATGATATCTACAAGTTCCATTTAGACAAAAAGCAAAAGAGGTCATTTGTACAAAAGTGTATTTTTGAGGGTATTTTTCAAGTAATAAAAACATTGTTTTGGAGGTTTTGAGTTTTTTTTGCAATTTTTATTTCATTTAAAGGTCTGTTTTAATATAGACAATTATTTACTTTCATTTCTATGGATTTTTAATGAGAATTAAAACAAAGAACATAATATAATTAATTACAATAAATATAGATTAATTATACATAGTTTCTGTACAATATAGTACAAAATAATAATGACGAATTATTAGTGAATTTTATTGGATTGTTTAAGCCAGGAGATTAATAAGTTGATTTTATCGTGATGAGTGTGAGATTCATCATACCCCTATACTTAACCTATGCTCATCCTCGAGCATCTAAAGAATAAGAGTCGAATTAATTCTTGACAGTGCATGTGAATGTTTCAAGGCTCAATTTTTTGAAGACCCTCAATTTAAGTGATCCTACATTTCTGGGCTCAACCATGATCTAGTCATAAGGAATCCAACTTTTATAATTATCAGTCTCTATGTTTGTACATAAAATATAAGGATATGAAATTTAGTGTACTGCATTCATGAGAGTTGAGTCGTGACTTCACCCAAGGTTCCAGTCTTGGAGATTCTCCTCTAGACCTAATCCTCAACACTAGGGAATAAGTCTATTCTTGCTTCAATCAACGGTCTCTTTAGTTTGTTAGACATGAAATGTAGATGGACGCCCAGATGATGGAGGGTATAGGATTGTGTTTATTTTTCTCTCCCTCACATTGGAACAAAGGCCCTCTCGATTGCCTTATTACTCAACATATGTTAATTTTTAGTTTGTTGATCAATGTGTCCGTCAAGAGAATTTGGCGTCGTCTGTACTTGTTTTTTGGGGAGTACACAAGGGTGTGTCTTTTTTAAGTATCTAAGATACCTTCTACACCCAGACTTGTATCACTATACGATGCATAACCCTTTTATGGTGCCAGCCCGACTCCTTGGTTCTGACAGCATTTGGTCCAAATAGACACTTTAAAAATGTTTGGGAGCGCTCGCCACATGGTGGAAGCTCTTTTGAATTTGATTGTAATGATAGAGCTTTTTCTTTGATATTTCTTGCTTTTATTTTTCATTTCTTTTTGGCTAGCTCCACTAATTTTAACAAAAGTTGGCGTACACTAGTGTCATTCCTCAGGAGGAATACACCAATGTGCTTGAGCATTATCACATATTAGAGGCAGGTGAGCATCATTCGGGGAAGCGCATGTCAAGGAAGGTACTTCAATGCGGCATAAAGTGGCCAACTTTGTTTAAGGATTTTACAAATTATGTTCGAGATTATACTGATTGCCAGAGAATGGGTGTCGGTTCCAAAGATACCAAGCCCCTGAGATATATCTAGATGTTAGGTGTTTTTGATGTTTTGGGGCATAGACTACATGGTTCTATTCCTTGTCAGTCAGGGATTTAGTACATTCTTCTTGTCATGGATTATGTTAGTCATTTGGTGGAGGTGATTCCTACCCGAGATGTTGATAGTTGTATGGTTTGTTCCTTCCTCAAGGATAACATTATTGCATAGTTCGAGATACCCAAGATACTCATTTCAGATGGGGGATACCATTTTATTTATTAAGAGGTTAGAGTACTTGTGAAGGAGTACGCCATTGAGCATAGAGTTGCATCTCCTTACCACCCACAGACTAGTGACTTGGCTAAGATTTTGAATAGGGAGATCAAGACAATACTTATGAAACTTGTACGTTCAGGTAGGAAGAACTGATCCCAGATGCTTGACTCGGTTTTATGAGCTTATCGGACAACGTACGTCTCCATTGGGCATGTCTCCCTATAGATTAGTTTATGGCCTTGCCACTTGCCAGTTGAGCTGATTCACAAATCTTTATAGGAACTCCGTATATGCACTTGGATTATGAGAGAGACAGTTAGAATATGAAATTGGATCTGAATAGTTTTCTGGAATTAAAGATTTCACCTACGACAACTCACTTATGTATAAGGAGAAAGTCAAGCATGGGCATGGTCGACGTATTAGGGAAAGACTTTCGTCCCTGATTAGAAAGTATGATTGTTTGATGTGAAATTGAAGTTGTTTCCCGACAAACTCAAAAGCAAATGGTCAGGACCGTTCACTGTGAGAGTTTTGTGTGGCAATGCCATATCTGGGTTGTCATCTGACGTACAACCATTTATTGTGAACGGAGAGTTGTTGAAGCCATATATAGATCATGATACATTCTTGTCTGTGGCTGATTCCATCCATTTGGTATCAGACAATGATTCTTTGACATCTTTTGTGTCAGATATTCTGTTGTATATATCATTTCTTTTCATTCTTCTTCTTTAGTTTTTCTCATTCACCTCTTTCCCGTGTGTTCCTATTACACTTACGATGTACTCGATCCTATGTACATGGGAGGTGTCTGACTTGAGTTGTTCTTTTATTTTCCTTTCATCACTCTTGATTGTTTTTGCATATACTAAAATATTTTTTACCTTAAGTATAGGGGGGTTGGTGTCTTTCATTTCATTCTTCTTTCATGTTTTTATTTCTTTTTATTTCTTCTATTTTCTCTCTTGTCCTTCAACTTGTTGATATTCATTTTCTATACGTAGATAAATTTTACCGTAAGTGTAATGGAGGACAAGTCAAGTCATTGCGATTGTACATTCTTTTCCTCGATTTTCCCTGCTTGCATAGTCTCTATACTTAGAATCATTTGATCCTAAGTATATGGGAGTCACTGACCTCTATTCTTTTCATTAACTATTCTTTGAGTCATTGTTATATAGATTTTTTTTTACTTTTCTATACTTAGCATGAGTTATGTCTTCCTTTTTCACTTCTTTATCACTACAAGGACATAGTTCGAGTTAAGTATAGGGGGTATCGTATATATTGTATATATACTTTACCCATAACTCGTACTTTTATTTGTCAATAATATGGCTAATAAATTGGAATAAAAATGGATTGTATAAAGTTTGTAAAAATTCTTTGAAAAATTCCTTTGTAAAATAGTTTTGTAAAATATTTGTAAAAATCTTTGAAATGCTTTGTAAAATCATTGTAAAAACCTTTGTAAAATTATTTGTTAAAAATTATTGTAAAATTAATTTGTTTAAAAATCTTTATAAATTATTTTTTTATTAAAATTAAATTATTTTGTAAAAATATTTGTACAGAAAAATTTGTAAAAATTTGTAACTAGTTTTGAAAACCATAATGTAAAATGTTTGTAAAAATGGTTTTGAAAAATGGTTTTTAAAATGGTTTTTTTTATTTATACAATATTTATTAAATATCTATAAAACTTTTGTAAAATTATTTATATATTATTTTATCACCTTCTATATAAATAACTTGTTACTATATATTGTTTGTATATACTAGTTATATAAAACATTTGTAGATAGAATTTTTAATCACTTTGTAAATATGTGAATAAAATTCTTTATGCATGAAATTATGTTAATAAAATTCTTTGTATAAAACTTGTATAACTTGTATATAAAATTCTTTATTAAAACTTGTAAATAAAATTCTTTGCGATAAAATCCTTCTTGTAAAATTTATGCACAAAACTTGTAAATATTCTTTTTGTAAAATCTTGTATAAATTGTGTATAAATCTTGTATATATGTTTTGCATAAAATTCTTTTAATTTGTATAAATTCCTTGTAGATTCTTATAAGTGTATGTAATTCTTCTTATTAAAAACTCTATAAAAATTGAAAAATTAATATCCATGAAAATATGCAAAACTCTCTGAAATAGCTTTCAAAAAGATTTATCTTATCTTTTCTTTTCTTTAAAAAATACTTTGTATATATTTTCTTGCATTTGCATGTGCATTTTTTCAGAATAAAATTTATGCTTAAACTAATTTGGAATAAAATCGAAGAATGGAGCTTGGTTAAGATCTTGATCCACTTAATTTCAGAGGAACCTTATAGGAACCAGAGTTGAGACTTTTCAGGTCTAGCGACTTAATTCTTTGAGTCCATAAGATTATGTTCACATGTCAACTTGATTGGTCTAAGTAGATTATTCCATACACATGCATGGTTCTTTTAGATGGTGACCTATCTTGGACAAGAACTTTACACGTAGCTCTTCAATGATGAGGTGGTGAGGGTTAGAATCCTCTGGCAAGAGGCATACGCAAATGGAAACAAACACAATCACTTTGAGTGGCCAATGCGCTCCAACCCAGTCTAATGGCATGAATATCTAATGACGAGAGTTGTGGTTCTAATGAAGCTTCAAAAGAGGGATGTTCTGCTGGCACAATTTTTCTAAGATCCCAAAACTTGTGCAGAAAGAAAGATTGTATATTCGTAGGGGCACAATAAAGATCTATGTAGTGCAACAATTCTTTCCATGGTGTATAAGAAATTATGTATCCCATAAAAATTTAAAAATCATCCATGTATATATTTGACCACATTGGTCCAGCTTCAAAGAGACTACAAATCTTAGTGGAGACTCTGCTACACTGGCCGACTTCATAAGGGGAAGTGGCTACAATGCCCACACCCCATTTCTCTTCTTATTCTTCCACTTCTTCACCTTCGATTATCAACATAACACGTACTCAAATTTAGAAGGAATTACTCCACTCCTCGAGGAAAGAAGTGCTAGACAAGGTAATTGGGGTTACCTTGCTAAGTGAAGGCTGGTCTTTGCCATTTCTGATGTGGAGAGCTATATTTCACATACACAGTACAAGTAGATTCATAGTCATCAAAAATTTACGTACGAGGACTTGTTTTGACCTGGTCATTGAGGTGACCTGAATAGGAGTCTTGTGGAACTTAGAGTCTATCAGGTTTTTATCTCAAATTTCAATCACTTGTACTTATACTACTCTCTTTGACTTCCGACTCGGCCAAACTAATAATCCAAAGGTCTAATTGAGCTCCATAATTTGATTTTGTGGAGAATAATTTAAAATCAAATTTATTTTAAGTTCTTTATTTCCCATTTCTTTTTTAAGTGTTTACTAAGAGACTGGCAAAGGTAAAATATAGAGAGATGGTGAACATGCATTTCATCATCTTTATCTATTTATTTTAGCTTAAAATACCTTCTTAAACACCAGTAAAATTAATAAATCATTCTTTTTATTGTTTCTCATTTTTGTAAATATTGTACAAAAACCATTATTTTAACCTAAAATAAAGAAATAAAGAAATAAAGAAATAAAGAAAAATAAAGAAATAAAGATCATATACATGCGATAAATACATGTTGACTCTGACCTCGAGTGAAGGTCAAAACTTGACCTGATCGATAATGAATAAAATAGGGGGAGATAAGACTACTTGTTGAAAATAAATAAAAAACAAATTCATCTCCATTCATTATTCATCAGACTGTACATATCTCACTATTTTGTATATAATTCCTTATACTATTTTATTTATCACTCTATTCATTCCAAATAAAAATATTTTCTTCTTGAAACTTGTACATAAAAATTAGTTATAAATACTAAAATAATTGCAAAAAGAATCATTGCACATTGTGTAAACAATAATACTTTGAAAATTGTGCAATCCAAACTTCCCAAACTCATATTTGCTCCATAAAAAATCAAAAATAAACAAACTCACTTTCAGTATATTATAAATAAAATAAGCTTCAAAATGACAACGGTTTCATCAAAGCTAGAATTAAGATACAAAATGTGGTTTTTTGGAGTGTATTGTGTATTGTGTATGTATTATCTGCTGTGTGAATATATTTATTTAATTATTTCTTATACATAATTGTATTTATTGTATTTTAAAATACTTGTAAATATTTTATTTTTTCAACTAAAATAAAAATAAAAATTACAAAACTCAGAATCACCAAAAATAAAATAATGTATATATTGTACATGTATCACTTTGTATATTGTAGATACATCTATTTTATTAAATTAATTATTTATATCATAAAAAACAAAATTAAAATATATTTACAATCCATGTAAAATATTATAAATAAATGAAATAATAAATTATAGAATTATTTTTAAAATTAATAAATTAAAAATCATGTTGTTGTATATATAGGTATATATACCATTGAATAAATGGTATTATTTATTTTTAATCTACTTAACTAATTTATTTAATTTATTAAAAGCATCATAATCAATGTATTAATTTGTAAACATTTTATTTACAATACTTTTTTTATTTAAAGTCATTTTAGATTTTTAATTCCATTTATTTAACTTTTTATTTGATTTTTATCTTTTTTGTGACTTATTCTTAGAGCCCTCTTGATTGGACGATTCGAGTTTGTTGACCCAGGTCAACTCCCCTTCTACCCACCATATCCGATTAGTCCTTTCACCGGACATATTTCCCACCTTTTTTCATCTCAATCCAATCATCCTTAGCCTTCGATTTCTTATGGAATTTTGTTGCCCATTTATCCAATAAGCTTGCTCGAATAAGTTCTTGCCTCGATCATCCTCGATTCGCGTGCCTACATCAATTTGAATTTCAATCTAGACTTCCTCTGTAAATACTCCTCCCAGCTCTATCGCTTGCTCTGATCTGATTTTGGTGTTTTTCTTCATGTGCATGCTGAGCTAAGGCAGTGACAGTGCTCAAGCTCCTTCATCCGGGAGTGCGAGGATGTCCTAGATCAAGATCTAGACCACGGTGCCGAAATTCCACCGGAGGTCATCTAACTTCTCCACTTGACGCTCTAGATCGAGGCGATCATCTTCTATGTTCCATCCTTAGGTGGATTGAGGTAATTTTCTTTCCATTTGATAGTTTAATTTCATGTTTAATTCTCGTAATTAGCATAATCAGATCTCCTTCACCTGAGCTCTGGTCTGCAAGATCGGATCTCTGCGATCCTTCATCTTTACATTTGACCGCCGATGTCATCATTGCACGACGTTTCTTCGCCCTTCTCCCATCTCCTGACCCCCAAATCCCTTTAGATATGTGATTCTGACTCCACCTACGACTACGTTTGTCGGAGTCAACCACTCACATCGTCTGCCTTCGTTTTCACCTAAAAAAGCAGACCAGAGCTCCATCTCCGAGAAGGACATCCTTTGCAGGTGGCAAGATTATGATAGGAACAAGGGATCAATAATAGGAGCTCCAGTTTTACTCGCTAACCATCCAAGTACCAGATCAGTCGATCAACAGACATCAAACTTCAACATTATATTAGATCAATGCTAATGCATAGACGAAATATGTAAAATCTTTCAGGAGAGGAACGAGTGAAGACCGGCTGTGATTTTACCGGTTGAAATTCATCAGAGGCGACCTCCAAGCATGTTCATCCAGATCCCTTCGCATCCATCTGATCAAGAGTAGCATGCTCCATATCCAATCATAACCATATGTACGCCCCCAATTGCAGATCACAGATTCACCAGTTTTGATAAGATCTTGTTTGTACAAGCACAACCACATCTCAACTTTTCGATCAGACTCCTATGCTCGTCTTCACCATCCATTCTGCCACGTGTATTAGTGGTAAAACTACACTTCAAACCCTGCCGTTTATTTGATTTGTAAATAAGACCAAGAAGGACACATGATGTGCCCTTGATGTTTGAATAATTGCATATGTTGCCTTCTGTTTATTTTTAATTGTCTTTGAGTTATGCTTGTATTGATAAGCGTGCTTGGCACGTGACTTGGTGGTGAAATTGCATATTAGATCACGTGTTTCTGTGTTACTTTTTAGCCCCTCAAAATAAACTAATACCCTTGAGGTCTGTGCCAATGCACCTTACGTGCGACGACATACCCTTTCTTGGGTAAATTGCATATTTCACCCTTGTGCTTTTATTTTCATCTGATTGGTCTATTAAATAAAATTATTTGCATCCACGCCCCTATTAAGCAAAAAATTATTTTGATTGTTAATTTGGCTTAATAAATAACTAACCACCTTCTAAAAATCCTTAAAATCACATTAAACACATGCTAACTTGTATAATCAGTGGTAATTTTCGTTTTGAAATTTGTTTTGTTTTATTTTTAAGAAAATATAAAAACAATATGTTTTGTTATTATTTGCAGAAAATAAATAACTAAAATTATAAAAACTCTTTCATTTTTTTAAAAAATATGATTGCTTGTTTTTATTTGTTTAATTTTCTACATAAATTTCATCATTATATTCCCTATAAAAAATACGAAACACTAAAAACACATAAAATTAATATAAAATCATAGAAAATCCCAAAAAATCATAAAATACCTTGATGAGAACCTTAAAAATTCACCTATGTTTATATATATTTTACGTATTTTTCAATCTATTTTATATTTTCAAAAAATACAAACCATTTTCATTGTCTTCTGCTTGTTTTTCTATGTTTATAGTTATTTTAAAATCCTTAAAAAACTAAAAATACTCCGAAACCACAAAATAACATTAAATATCCAGAAATCCAAAAATATTTTTATTCGATTTTTTTGTACATCTTTGTTTTTTAGAATACAAAAAGTTGCTTTTCCTTTCTCTTCTTTTTATTCCTTTTCATTTGTTTTGTTTTCTTATATTTTTTAAAACCTAAATACATTTGCAAAATTTTAAAACTATAAAAAAATAACATAATCAGAATACCATGAAAAATATTAAAATTGAAAATCCATAAAAAAATTAAAAAATTAAAAAATCCACAAAAACCAAGAGTAATTTGGTTTGAGTTTCCTCTTTTAATTCATTGATTTAAATAACCCTCAGGATTCATTGTTGCCTCCCTGAGTTCGATTATGTACGTTGTATAAGTAAATAAAACAACACTTAGATTTGTTGCTTACATTCTTCTTTATCTGTTGGCTTGACTTCTTCTTTAGAATAATTATTTTTCGTTGAGGCATTCATTGGGTTGCGACAACACTTGTGCATATTTCTACATCATTTCTTTTTCTTAATAAATTAAAAACCTGATAAACATCTGAGCTCAACACCGGGCCTAACCAAGATAATAAAATCTACTACTAAGTGGGCTCAAGCATAAGAAATCATGAGAAACAATAAAAAAATCAACAAAAACAAAATCCGGTGAGCCCTCCCACCCCATGTGCACCGACACTTGGTGAAACAGACCCTGCAATCACAAGGGTATGAACTGACCAAGAAAATAGACAAAGAGGCAAGCGCCAAAGGAATTATTACGAATTATTCACAAACATAAATGGGAAATAAATTGCTAAAAATAAAACAAATAAATGAATATGCTCAAAATGCTCTTCCAAATCTTCTAATACTCCTCTTACGCTATCATGTCGCTCGATGAAGAAACAATTGGTCTCCGCTTTGCTCGGATGCATCGACGCTCCTACAAACTCCGCCCTCGCTCGTCGGGTCATTGTAGAAAAGAGGAAACAGAAAATATATCAGACAAAATTTATAAAAAAATTAGAGCAAAAAGAAATAAAATAGAAAATGACAGAAAATAAAAGAGACAAAAGAGTAGAAACAAATGAAACTGAGTGTACACAAACTAAGAGTAGACAATAAAGAAAGAGACCTACTACCCTCGTCATGCCTCTCCGGCAATGGCGTTGTTTGTTGAACTCAGAATCTTAAGGGATTAATTTATTTTTAATAGCTAAAAGTGTCATCACGATCCCAAAAAATCTCAAGTCAAATAAAAATTATTTTTATCATTAAGAAAATACATCCAAGCAAGAAATGCAAAGAGAGAAAATGTGTTATTTGTTTACATGTATAGAGGACATGATCAAACTCACAGAGGCTACAAATCTCGAGGGTTATTTAATCAATGAAAAATCAAAGAATATTTTTTTGATGACAAATCAAAGAATAAAATGAATTCTTTTCTTTTCTACTTTTGGTGTTTTATGGGATTTTTAATTTTATATTTTTTTATGAATTTTTATTTTATTTATTTTTTATGGTTTTTTTATTTTAAAATTTTAATGTTTTTTAATTTTATAAATGTTTGTGTTTTTTTATTTTTTTTAAAACAAAACATATAAAAGAATAAAAAACAAAGGAAACAACAAGTATTTTAAAATAAGTTAAAAGTGTGCAGAAAATTAAAAAAAAAAAATTTGGTTTTTTGTTAGTTTTTCACCGTTTTTGTGATTTCTTAAGGATTTTTAGATTTTTTATGATATTCAAAACAATTAAAAACAAGAAATAAACCCAACACAAAATTAGTGCAATGTTTTTTGGTTTATAAAATAGAGATAAAATAAAAATATAAGTATAGTTCATGGGACGCACAGTTAACTGACCTGATTCAACCCTAAGATTAGAGCTAAGGAAGGGAGGATAGACTTGTAGCGATGGGGAAAACTGAACTGAACTTAATACAATCAAATATAATAGGAGATCACAAATAGGAAGAATATTTTTCAGGCTTTCAGAAAAAGCAATTTTATGTATTTTTTTTAGAATTTTCTTTGCTTTTATATCAATTTTTTGTGTTTTATGTTTTTTGCTTTTTTTATAAAGGATCTGAAAATGAACTTTTTACAGCAAGTAAAACATATAAAAACAAACATGCGTATTTTTTTAGAATTTTTTCAAATAATTTTTTTACAAATTTTGCTAATTAAAAACAATAAATAGGAAAAAATCTAGAGTGTTTTTTTAAATAATAAAACATATTATTTTGCAAAATAAAAGTTAGAGGTAATAGATCTACTTAGCAGGTAGTTCGAGGAAGTTTTATGGAATTTTTAAAGCTGGTTTGATATTTATTAAAGCGATTTAGCAATCAAGTAATTAAGCAACAATACATGGACAAGTAAATGGAAACTTTATTTAAAGCACTGAATTAATAACAAAAATGAAAGTGTAAGGGCAATGTTGCAATTATCTCACGAAAGGCATGTGCTAACATGCGTGTGTTGTGCTAGCATGTTCTTAAACGTGAATATTTATTTTCTAAGGGCAAAAAAGTAACCGAAATGCACGAGGATACTGACATGCATGGATCTACCCTTGTCAATTCGATCAGATTAATGGTCAATATAATAGGTTATGTCGTTTATTGTAGTCGAGTAAAAACAGACTAATCAAAAACCACTTTAATTAATGTTCAATTAATGACGAGCGGCAGATTTACTTTACTTGGGCAAGCCCAAGGTCGAACTCAGGGAGGCAGTTGTCTCCTTAGGTAAGTTTTAAGCGAATTCGGAGGTCAGATTTTCAGAAGAATATTTTTGGTATTTTTTAGCATTTTTTATGCAAATTAAAAGAAAGACAATGCAACTTCAGGCCAGTTTTACAAGTTAAATCACAAATATCGTCAAATTAAGTCCAAAAATTATGAGACATGGCCAGAATGTGAAATGCAATGAAATTAAGCTACACTATTTTTTTTGGATTTTTCTGACACTGTATGAATTCATTGCGAATTAAATATGAAAGCAAAGTGTTTTTTACAAAATCAATTTTAATAAATACCAAAACACCTTATTTCCAGATATAAAAATTATCCTAGATAGATCTAAGTTTGATGAATCCAGGAAAATTAATAAACCTAAAATTCTATGTAAACTGGACCTATTTAAAATCAATTAAGAAAATCGCTAATTAATTTATTCAGGCCTCATAATGCGTGCAAATGCAAAGATTTTTTGGGCACAATGTAAACTGAATTATGTCTAATGTGAATTTTTGATGATTTTCGGAGCAACAAGGAATTTAATGTGAAATAAAAGGTACACAATGGGCAAAATATGGAAAATTTCACCAATGTAATAATAATAAATTCCAAATGCGTCACAAAAATGAGACACATGTCACATAAGATAAAGGACAAGATAAGGTACACAATGCAATTTTTAGAACTTAAAAATAATGCCAAATGGACACCTAAGCACGCGTGCAAAGACGTGGACCAAATTGCAAGTACATAAAATTGCTAAAAATTAAACATGCTGACAAGGACTTAAATGCAATTACCTAGAATGCTGGGGTATGTGTGTAAAATCTCCACGGAACACGCGCACTTCACGTGATGCTCCTCGTAGGGACTGAATTGTAATTTGCAAAACTTCTAGGGACCTCAATGTAATTTACCCAGCCCGCACGTGAGGAACACGTATAGTGCTAGGCTCGGGAGGCGTCGGAGGCTCGGGGGCGTTGCAGGCTCGGACGTGCTTCGGGAAAGCCTAGGAAGCTCCGAGCCTGAGGGTCAGAGAAGAGGCACGGAGGAGGCTACGTGGCGCAAGATGGAATGCTGGATCGAGGCGATCCAACGGCTACTGATGGCTCCTGAGATGAAGACGTGGACAATCGCGGGCCGTTAGATCCTCCTGATCCGACGGAGGCGGGGCACTGGCGACATGGCTCAATCAAAGCCGTTCGATCGTGAGGACCAAACGGCTACTGTACGTTGTGTTACTCCGGTCCGTCGCCTCCTACGACAGACGTGGTTGGGCTCCGACGAAGCGACCGTAGCTCCGTCGCCTCCCCTCGTGCTCAAGGCTGCTCCTCGGAGGCTCCTAAGCAGCTGGGAACGATCGGGGAAGTGTCGGGGAGTCGCAAGAGGCTATGGATAGAGCTGAGGAGGTCCATAGGCCGGAGGCGATGAAGGTCAAAGTAGCTCCGGCGAAGCTTCCGATCAATGAAGTAGAATGTACCTGCAGGGGGTAGCTCGATACCCGAGGCATGTAGCGTATTCGTGAGGTTATTGCGAGTGCAATGAGAGGCCTGTAAGGAAGTGAAGGTGGTCCGGTGGTGTTGCTCTGCCAAGGTGGCGAAGCTTTGGTCGGAGTGAGGTACGATGAGTCATCAGGGTGAATGAAGTAGGTCGCGAAGATCAGAGCTCCATGATGGAGCTCTGAGGATGTTCAGGCGGGAGCGGGAATGGTCGGAAGAGGCAGATAAATTTCAAGAAAAATGAAGAAAATGAAGTTGGAGATCGGAGGGGGGATGGAGGGTGCTACCTAGGAACAGAAGCTCGGAGTTGAGCTCTTGGTCGTCGCTCGAAGTCCGATAGGGGTCCTGAGCTCGTGCAGCTCACAGGAGGAGCTTCGGCACGACGGGGCTACCGTGGATCTCGCCGGAGAAGATGAAGCCATCGTCGCTCGACTTCTCGCCTAATTGCTGTCACCAAAAGGAGGTTAGGAGCTCGGGGAATCTCTCTGTAATGGAGGATGGGGTCGACGGTCACCGGTGGTGGAGTATTTAAAGGATGAAGGTGATGGCATAGGTGACGGAGTTGGTGGAGGTCGTGGAGCGACGTGGGTGAAGTCCATGGCGATTGAGGAGGTCGGCGAGGATGAGGGTAGAGTGAGCTACGAGGTGGAGGTGACAAAAATAGAAAGGGTGTGGTTCGCGCACAAGGTGGACGACGTGGGCTAGGGGGCGTCTGGAGGTTGAAGACGGGTTTTAGACCGTTGGATCGAGTAATCCAACGGCTGGGAGAAGGGCGTGAGGGGATGTCCTAGATCAGATCGTAGTGATGTGATCGAAGGGTTAAGGAGGTGACACGTGGCGGCCTGAGGGAGAGGCGCTGAGGGACGGTCGGGATGAGGTCTTGAGGATCTGATCGTGCAGTCCATGAGACGCGACGTGGCGAGCTAAGAATTAGGTGGAGATGGAGGGCTGTGATGAAGCCCAGGCTTTGATCGAGTGGCAGGTATCCAAGGCGAGATGAACGGTGGCGATGAGGAGAGAAGGAGGGCCATCGGACCGTGGAGAAGATGTGACGCGTGGTGGCCTGTGGGAGAGGCGCTAGCAGACGGCCCTGATTGGATTTGGGCTGGATCGGATGGTCGAAATGAGTTGTGACACTGGATGGCCCAGATCAGGAGAGAGGGAAGACAATCGAATGGCGGAGGATGATGGGCGCGTGGCGCGATGTGAGCGGACCGCGTGGCACAATCAGAGGGCGCCACGTTGCCTGATCTGAATGATCGAAAGAGAATATGGAATTAGAGAGAGAAGGAGGCCAAATTTGGAAAAACTCAAAACATGAAAGTTGTAGATCTCGATGAGATCTACAAGTTTTATGTTGACAAAAAATGGAGATGAGATCAAATAAGATACAAAAATACAAGGATGCAAATATACATACATATAATGTACAAAGGGGCCCCAAAACCCAAGTTTTGCATACGAGCCCCGGTTTAAATGAAATTAGTCTCATTTTGAAGGTCTCTGAATGTGTATTAATCTGAAAGTGAGTAGACCTAGATCAGAGGTTGTATGAGGTAGATATTTGCATTCTAAGGTCTGAGGTTTCCAACAGAGTTTGGGGTTTTATTGGGTATTTTACAAGCTAGGAATTTTTGCCCCCTTTTCCTTGTATTATTAGTTAATAGTATATATAGTATATGGTTGGTTTTATTGATTTTGGAGCTAGTATAAAATATATACAAATAGGTGAAATATGGTGAATATACAGATTATTCTTACAAGTGAAATTGGCTCCTTATTTAAATCAAATATGAATGCTAAAATGCAGATATTATGCATGCATGTATGTGCGCAAATTTTGCAAGATAAGGGGAAATATGCAGCTAATTTCTCGGGAACAAGACTCTATTTTCAACTTTAAGAGTGATGATTACATATTCATTAACCCCCTATACTTAAACCTTGCTCGTCCCCGAGCAACTAAAATTAAATGCAAAAGTGAAATGAGATTGGGTTCCATACCAAGGTCATGAACAAAAGTTGAAAATGGAGCTTGACTCAACCTTTGGATTAATTATGTGGTGGAACCTTATTGGAATGTGCACTTAAGACCGAATAGACTTCAAGTTCCACGGGTCTTCTATTCAAGACGCCATAATAGTCAGGTCAGAACAAATCCTCAAATGCAAATTTCTGATGACTATGATTCTTACTTGTAATGTGTAAGTGTAAAATAGCTCTCCACATCAGAAATGGATAAGAAGCAGCCTCCTCTAACGAGGTAACTCTAATTCCCCGGTCCAGTAACTCTTTCCTCGAGGAGCGGGGTATTCCTTTCTTAGTTCAAGTGCGACTAACTCAAGAGGAAGGGTAGAGAAAAGAATGGGCGGTTGCCAGTGTAGCTACCTGTCCTGGGATGCCTGACCGGTGTAGCCAAGTCATCCAGCTGCAGACTTCTTGCTAATATACATACTCCGACATGTATTTTATTCTCTATCTGGCCTATCTATTTTTTTTGGATTTCTTTCATTTTTCTTTCTCTTTTTTTTCTTTTTTTTCTTTTTGGAACTATATACAAGGTGCAACATGTACATCAGGAGTTTTTCCTCTTGAGCCAGTAGACTATCCCTCTTTTGAAGCATTATTGCAACCCACAGCATCCCGTCCTCAGACGTCAACACCACCAGACTAGGTTGAGATGCACTACCCTCCCTAGAGGAGGACGGATGTTTCCACTCGTGTGCTACTCCAGGCTAAAGGATTCTACCTCCTCACCGCCTCATCAATGAAGAGCTACGTGCATTGTGTTTGTCCAAGTTAGGTCGTTACCTAAAGAATCATGCGTGTGCACGAGATATTCTACTTAGACGGATTAAGATGACATGTGAACATAGACTTGCGGACTCAAAGAATTAAGTCACTTGACCTGAGAAATCTTAACTCCAAGTCCTATAAGGTTCCTCTGAAATTAGGTGGATTAAGGTCAAATCAAGTCCCTCCTCAACATCTAGTCATAACTTGGTTCAGAACCCACTAGCTTTGCACTTTGCGTATGCAGATGAGATGTAGATGACATGTTATGTGGTTGAATGAAATGCAAGACTCTCCTTTTTTAGCTTGGTATACCTCCTATGTTACAATACTTTACAAGAGTTTTATATGTATTACAAATTATACAAGTGTTATACAATATACAAGTATACATGTATTTTATAAAAAAATTTCTCCATTTTTACCCATCCCATAATTATTGCAAAATATATATGAAAATACGCGAAAGTACGAGCTATGGGTAAGGTATATATGTAGTATATACACGCTCCCCTATACTTAGCATGTGCTATGTCCTCAGAGCACGAAAAGCGAGGAAAGAGACATAGCTCGTGCTAAGAGTAGGAGAGCCAAAGGAGCAAAAATGCATAGAAGTCGTCCTGCCCCCTCCCCTCTATACTTAGGCTCTTGGAAGCCTAAGTGTAGCAGAGGATCTGGCGGACGAGGTCAAGAGGGGAAGTGCATGAATATATGTACAAGGCTTGCATCGGTCCCCCCTATACTTAGGCTCAGGTCAGCCTAAGTATAGGACTGGAGTGGTATGAGGACCGATGTGATGTGGAGGATGTACAGTGAATGGACTCAGGTGACTCTCCCCCCTATACTTAGTATCTGGTCATCTTAAGTATAGTCGTAGATGAAAATATATGAAGTTGGGGTGAGTAACTAGAGTCACGGGAGGGAGGGGAGAACGTACAAGAGTGATGGATATATACAAGGATCGTGGTCTGAGTCTTTCCAGATGCTGCTGATGGCGATAGTTTACTGCTGCAAGGTCTCATGCACGGCTCTACGTGTATTTGCTGAATCTGTCTCGCGCATGAATACAATCTCCTCTCTATGGATCAACTGTTCATTGGGTTCGATGAAATGCTTCAACAGTTGTCCATTTACTAGGAATGTCGGTGCGTCATCTGTGAGATCTGAGATCTCAACACATCCACTATCATGCACTACACGGACAATGAATGGGCCCGTCCACTTGAATTTCAGCTTGCCTTGGAAAACCTTCAGCCTTGCATTGAACAACCATACCTTCTGTCCAGGAACAAAGATCTTTTGTCTGATATATTTATCATGCCAACGCCTTTTTTTGTCCTTGCACACCAAACTATTGTCGTATGCTCATTTTCTGACTTCCGCAAGCTCATTCAGATCCATTTCTCTCTGTTTCTGCCCTAGGTGTGTGTTCCAACTGACCTTTTTGATCGCCCTTTTTGATTTATGCACTAATTCTGCAGGCAAATGGCACGCCTTCCCGAATATTATAAATAAATAAAATAATAAATTATAGAAATATTTTTAAAATTAATAAATTAAAAATCATGTTGTCGTATATATAGGTATATATACCATTGAATAAATGGTATTATTTATTTTTAATCTACTTAACTAATTTATTTAATTTATTAAAAGCATCATAATCAATGTAGTAATTTGTAAACATTTTATTTACAATACTTTTTTTATTTAAAGTCGTTTTAGATTTTTAATTCCATTTATTTAACTTTTTATTTGATTTTTATCTTTTCTGTGACTTATTCTTAGAGCCCTCTTGATTGGACGATTCGAGTTTGTTGACCCAGGTCAACTCCCCTTCTACCCACCATATCCGATTAGTCCTTTCACCGGACATATTTCCCACCTTTTTTCATCTCAATCCGATCATCCTTAGCCTTCGATTTCTTATGGAATTTTGTTGCCCATTTATCCAATAAGCTTGCTCGAATAAGTTCTTGCCTCGATCATCCTCGATTCGCGTGCCTACATCAATTTGAATTTCAATCTAGACTTCCTCTGTAAATACTCCTCCCAGCTCTATCGCTTGCTCTGATCTGATTTTGGTGTTTTTCTTCATGTGCATGCCGAGCTAAGGCAGTGATAGTGCTCAAGCTCCTTCATCCGGGAGTGCGAGGATGTCCTAGATCAATATCTAGACCACGGTGCCGAAATTCCACCGGAGGTCATCTAACTTCTCCACTTGACGCTCTAGATCGAGGCGATCATCTTCTATGTTCCATCCTTAGGTGGATTGAGGTAATTTTCTTTCCATTTGATAGTTTAATTTCATGTTTAATTCTTGTAATTAGCATAATCCGATCTCCTTCACCTGAGCTCTGATCTGCAAGATCGGATCTCTGCGATCCTTCATCTCTACATTTTGACCGCCGATGTCATCATTGCACGACGTTTCTTCGCCCTTCTCCCATCTCCTGACCCCCAAATCCCTTTAGATAAGTGATTCTGACTCCACCTACGACTATGTTTGTCGAAGTCAACCACTCACATCGTCTGCCTTCGTTTTCACCTAATAAAGCAGACCAGAGCTCCATCTCCGAGCAGGACATCCTTTGCAGGTGGCAAGATTATGATAGGAACAAGGGATCAATAATAGGAGCTCCAGTTTTACTCGCTAACCATCCAAGTACCAGATCAGTCGATCAACAGTCATCAAACTTCAACATTATATTAGATCAATGCTAATGCATAGACGAAATATGTAAAATCTTTCAGGAGGAGGAACGAGTGAAGACCGGCTGTGATTTTACCGGTTGAAATTCATCAGAGGCGACCTCCAAGCATGTTCATCCAGATCCCTTCGCATCCATCTGATCAAGAGTAGCATGCTCCATATCTAATCATAACCATATGTACGCCCCCAATTGCAGATCACAGATTCACCAGTTTTGATAAGATCTTGTTTGTACAAGCACAACCACATCTCAGCTTTTCGATCAGACTCCTATGCTCGTCTTCACCATCCATTCTGCCACGTGTATTAGTGGTAAAACTACACTTCAAACCCTGCCGTTTATTTGATTTGTAAATAAGACCAAGAAGGACACATGTTGTGCCCTTGATGTTTGAATAATTGCATATGTTGCCTTCTGTTTATTTTTAATTGTCTTTGAGTTATGCTTGTATTGATAAGCGTGCTTGGCACGTGACTTGGTGGTGAAATTGCATATTAGATCACGTGTTTCTGTGTTACTTTTTAGCCCCTCAAAATAAACTAATACCCTTGAGGTCTGTGCCAATGCACCTTACGTGCGACGACATACCCTTTCTTGGGTAAATTGCATATTTCACCCTTGTGCTTTTATTTTCATCTGATTGGTCTATTAAATAAAATTATTTGCATCCACGCCCCTATTAAGCAAAAAATTATTTTGATTGTTAATTTGGCTTAATAAATAACTAACCACCTTCTAAAAATCCTTAAAATCACATTAAACACATGCTAACTTGTATAATCAGTGGTAATTTTCGTTTTGAAATTTGTTTTGTTTTATTTTTAAGAAAATATAAAAACAATATGTTTTGTTATTATTTGCAGAAAATAAATAACTAAAATTATAAAAACTCTTTCATTTTTTTAAAAAAATATGATTGCTTGTTTTTATTTGTTTAATTTTCTACATAAATTTCATCATTATATTCCCTATAAAAAATACGAAACACTAAAAACACATAAAATTAATATAAAATCATAGAAAATCCCAAAAAATCATAAAATACCTTGATGAGAACCTTAAAAATTCACCTATGTTTATATATATTTTACGTATTTTTCAATCTATTTTATATTTTCAAAAAATACAAACCATTTTCATTGTCTTCTGCTTGTTTTTCTATGTTTATAGTTATTTTAAAATCCTTAAAAAACTAAAAATACTCCGAAACCACAAAATAACATTAAATATCCAGAAATCCAAAAATATTTTTATTCGATTTTTTTGTACATCTTTGTTTTTTAGAATACAAAAAGTTGCTTTTCCTTTCTCTTCTTTTTATTCCTTTTCATTTGTTTTGTTTTCTTATATTTTTTAAAACCTAAATACATTTGCAAAATTTTAAAACTATAAAAAAATAACATAATCAGAATACCATGAAAAATATTAAAATTGAAAATCCATAAAAAAATTAAAAAATTAAAAAATCCACAAAAACCAAGAGTAATTTGGTTTGAGTTTCCTCTTTTAATTCATTGATTTAAATAACCCTCAGGATTCATTGTTGCCTCCCTGAGTTCGATTATGTACGTTGTATAAGTAAATAAAACAACACTTAGATTTGTTGCTTACATTCTTCTTTATCTGTTGGCTTGACTTCTTCTTTAGAATAATTATTTTTCGTTGAGGCATTCATTGGGTTGCGACAACACTTGTGCATATTTCTACATCATTTCTTTTTCTTAATAAATTAAAAACCTGATAAACATCTGAGCTCAACACCGGGCCTAACCAAGATAATAAAATCTACTACTAAGTGGGCTCAAGCATAAGAAATCATGAGAAACAATAAAAAAATCAACAAAAACAAAATCTGGTGAGCCCTCCCACCCCATGTGCACCGACACTTGGTGAAACAGACCCTGCAATCACAAGGGTATGAACTGACCAAGAAAATAGACAAAGAGGCAAGCGCCAAAGGAATTATTACGAATTATTCACAAACATAAATGGGAAATAAATTGCTAAAAATAAAACAAATAAATGAATATGCTCAAAATGCTCTTCCAAATCTTCTAATACTCCTCTTACGCTATCATGTCGCTCGATGAAGAAACAATTGGTCTCCGCTTTGCTCGGATGCATCGACGCTCCTACAAACTCCGCCCTCGCTCGTCGGGTCATTGTAGAAAAGAGGAAACAGAAAATATATCAGACAAAATTTATAAAAAAATTAGAGCAAAAAGAAATAAAATAGAAAATGACAGAAAATAAAAGAGACAAAAGAGTAGAAACAAATGAAACTGAGTGTACACGAACTAAGAGTAGACAATAAATAAAGAGACCTACTACCCTCGTCATGCCTCTCCGGCAAAGGCGTTGTTTGTTGAACTCAGAATCTTAAGGGATTAATTTATTTTCAATAGCTAAAAGTGTCATCACAATCCCAAAAAATCTCAAGTCAAATAAAAATTATTTTTATCATTAAGAAAATACATCCAAGCAAGAAATGCAAAGAGAGAAAATGTGTTATTTGTTTACATGTATAGAGGACATGATCAAACTCATAGAGGCTACAAATCTCGAGGGTTATTTAATCAATGAAAAATCAAAGAATATTTTTTTGATGACAAATCAAAGAATAAAATGAATTCTTTTCTTTTCTACTTTTGGTGTTTTTATGGGATTTTTAATTTTATATTTTTTATGAATTTTTATTTTATTTATTTTTTATGGTTTTTTTATTTTAAAATTTTAATGTTTTTTAATTTTATAAATGTTTGTGTTTTTTATTTTTTGTAAAACAAAACATATAAAAGAATAAAAAACAAAGGAAACAACAAGTATTTTAAAATAAGTTAAAAGTGTGCAGAAATTCAAAAAAAAATATTTTTGGTTTTTTGTTAGTTTTTCACTGTTTTTGTGATTTCTTAAGGATTTTTAGATTTTTATGATATTCAAAACAATTAAAAACAAGAAATAAACCCAACACAAAATTAGTGCAATGTTTTTTGGTTTATAAAATAGAGATAAAATAAAAATATAAGTATAGTTCATGGGACGCACAGTTAACTGACCTGATTCAACCCTAAGATTAGAGCTAAGGAAGGGAGGATAGACTTGTAGCGATGGGGAAAACTGAACTGAACTTAATACAATCAAATATAATAGGAGATCACAAATAGGAAGAATATTTTTCAAGCTTTCAGAAAATGCAATTTTATATATTTTTTTAGAATTTTCTTTGCTTTTATATCAATTTTTTGTGCTTTATGTTTTTTGCTTTTTTTATAAAGGATCTGAAAATGAACTTTTTACAGCAAGTAAAACATATAAAAACAAATATGCGTATTTTTTTAGAATTTTTTCAAATAATTTTTTTGAAAATTTTGCTAATTAAAAACAATAAATAGGAAAAAATCTAGAGTGTTTTTTTAAATAATAAAACATATTATTTTGCAAAATAAAAGTTAGAGGTAATAGATCTACTTAGCAGGTAGTTCGAGGAAGTTTTATGGAATTTTTAAAGCTGGTTTGATATTTATTAAAGCGATTTAGCAATCAAGTAATTAGGCAACAATACATGGACAAGTAAAAGGAAACTTTATTTAAAGAACTGAATTAATAACAAAAATGAAAGTGTAAGGGCAATGTTGCAATTATCTCACGAAAGGCGTGTGCTAACATGCGTGAGTTGTGCTAGCATGTGCTTAAATGTGAATATTTATTTTCTAAGGGCTAAAAAGTAACCGAAATGCACGAGGATACTGACATGCTTGGATATACCTTTGTCAATTCAATCAGATTAATGGTCAAATTAATAGGTTATGTCGTTTATTGTAGTCGAGTAAAAACGGACTGATCAAAAACCACTTTAATTAATGTTCAATTAATGACGAGCGGTAGATTTACTTTACTTGGGCAAGCCCAAGGTCGAACTCAGGGAGGCAGTTGTCTCCTTAGGTAAATTTTAAGCGAATTCGGAGGTCAGATTTTCAGAAGAATATTTTTTGTATTTTTTAGAATTTTTTATGCAAATTAAAAGAAAGACAATGCAACTTCAGGCCAGTTTTACAAGTTAAATCACAAATATCGTCAAATTAAGTCCAAAAATTATGAGACATGGCCAGAATGTGAAATGCAATGAAATTAAGCTACACTATTTTTTTTGGATTTTTCTGACACTGTATGAATTTATTGCAAATTAAATATGAAAGCAAGGTGTTTTTTTACAAAATCAATTTTAATAAATACCAAAACACCTTATTTCTAGATATAAAAATTATCCTAGATAGATCTAAGTTTGATGAATCCAGGAAAATTAGAAAACCTAAAATTCTATGTGAATTGGACCTATTTAAAATCAATTAAGAAAATCGCTAATTAATTTATTCAGGCCTCATAATGCGTGCAAATGCAAAGATTTTTTGGGCACAATGTAAACTGAATTATGTCTAATGTGAATTTTTGATGATTTTCGGAGCAACAAGGAATTTAATGTGAAATAAAAGGTACACAATGGGTAAAATATGGAAAATTTCACCAATGTAATAATAATAAATTCCAAATGCGTCACAAAAATGAGACACATGTCACATAAGATAAAGGACAAGATAAGGTACACAATGCAATTTTTAGAACTTAAAAATAATGCCAAATGGACACCTAAGCATGCGTGCAAAGACGTGGACCAAATTGCAAATACATAAAATTGCTAAAAATTAAACATGCTGACAAGGACTTAAATGCAATTACCTAGAATGCTGGGGTATGTGTGTAAAATCTCCACGGAACACGCGCACTTCACGTGATGCTCCTGGTAGGGACTGAATTGTAATTTGCAAAACTTCTAGGGACCTCAATGTAATTTACCCAGCCCGCACATGAGGAACACGTATAGTGCTAGGCTCGGGAGGCGTCGGAGGCTCGAGGGCATTGCAGGCTCGGACGTGCTTCGGGAAAGCCTAGGAAGCTCCGAGCCTGAGGGTCAGAGAAGAGGCTCGGAGGAGGCTACGTGGCGCAAGATGGAACGCTGGATCAAGGCGATCCAACGGCTACGGATGGCTCCTGAGATGAAGACGTGGACAATCGCGGGCCGTTAGATCCTCCTGATCCGACGGAGGCGGGGCACTGGCGACGTGGCTCAATCAAATCCATTCGATCGTGAGGACCAAACGGCTACTGTGCGTTGTGTTCCTCCGGTCCGTCGCCTCCTACGACAGACGTGGTTGGGCTCCGACGAAGCGACCGTAGCTCCGTCGCCTCCCCTCGTGCTCAAGGCCGCTCCTTGGAGGCTCCTAAGCAGCTGGGAACGATCGGGGAAGTGTCGGGGAGTCGTAAGAGGCTATGGATAGAGCTGAGGAGGTCCATAGGCCGGAGGCATGAAGGTCAAAGTAGCTCCGGCGAAGCTTCTTTTCAATGAAGTAGAATGTACCTGCCGGGGGTAGCTCGATACCCGAGGCATGTAGCGTATTCGTGAGGTTATTGCGAGTGCAACGAGAGGCCTGTGGGGAAGTGAAGGTGGTCCGGTGGTGTTGCTCTGCCAAGGTGGCGAAGCTTTGGTCGGAGTGAGGTACGATGCGTCATCAGGGTGAATGAAGTAGGTCGCGAAGATCAGAGCTCCATGGTGGAGCTCTGAGGATGTTCAGGCGAGAGCGGGAATGGTTGGAAGAGGCAGATAAATTTCAAGAAAAATGAAGAAAATGAAGTTGGAGGTCGGAGGGGGGATGGAGGGTGCTACCTAGGGACAGAAGCTCGGAGTTGAGCTCTTGGTCGTCGCTCGAAGTCCGATAGGGGTCCTGAGCTCGTGCAGCTCACAGGAGGAGCTTCGGCACGACGGGGCTACCGTGGATCTCGCCGGAGAAGATGAAGCCATCGTCGCTCGACTTCTCGCCTAAATGCTGTCACCAAAAGGAGGTTAGGAGCTCGGGGAATCTCTCTGTAATGGAGGATGGGGTCGACGGTCACCGGTGGTGGAGTATTTAAAGGTTGAAGGTGATGGCGTAGGTGACGGAGTTGGTGGAGGTCGTGGAGCGACGTGGGTGAAGTCCATGGCAATTGAGGAGGTCGGCGAGGATGAGGGTAGAGTGGGCTACGAGGTGGAGGTGACAAAAATAGAAAGGGTGTGGTTCGCGCACAAGGTGGACGACGTGGGCTAGGGGGCGTCTGGAGGTTGAAGACGGGTTTTAGACCGTTGGATCGAGTAATCCAATGGCTGGGAGAAGGGCGTGAGGGGATGTCCTAGATCAGATCGTAGTGATGTGATCGAAGGGTTAAGGAGGTGACACGTGGCGACCTGAGGGAGAGGCGCTGAGGGACAGTCGGGATGAGGTCTTGAGGATCTGATCGTGCAGTCCATGAGACGCCACGTGGCGAGCTAAGAATTAGGTGGAGATGGAGGGCTGTGATGAAGTCCAGGCTTTGATCGAGTGGCAGGGATCCAAGGCGAGATGAACGGTGGCGATGAGGAGAGAAGGAGGGCCATCGGACGGTGGAGAAGATGTGACGCGTGGTGGCCTGTGGGAGAGGCGCTAGCAGACGGCCCTGATTGGATTTGGGCTGGATCGGATGGTCGAAATGAGTTGTGACACTGGATGGCCCAGATCAGGAGAGAGGGAAGACAATCGAATGGCGGAGGATGATGGGCGCGTGGCGCGATGTGAGCGGGCCGCGTGGCACAATCAGAGGGCGCCACGTGGCCTGATCTGAATGATCGAAAGAGAATATGGAATTAGAGAGAGAAGGAGGCCAAATTTGGAAAAACTCAAAACATGAAAGTTGTAGATCTCGATGAGATCTACAAGTTTTATGTTGACAAAAATGGAGATGAGATCAAATAAGATACAAAAATACAAGGATGCAAATATACATACATATAATGTACAAAGGGGCCCCAAAACCCAAGTTTTGCATACGAGCCCCGGTTTAAATGAAATTAGTCTCATTTTGAAGGTCTCTGAATGTGTATTAATCTGAAAGTGAGTAGACCTAGATCAGAGGTTGTATGAGGTAGATATTTGCATTCTAAGGTCTGAGGTTTCCAACAGAGTTTGGGGTTTTATTGGGTATTTTACAAGCTAGGAATTTTTGCCCCTTTTTCCTTGTATTATTAGTTAATAGTATATATAGTATATGGTTGGTTTTATTGATTTTGGAGCTAGTATAAAATATATACAAATAGGTGAAATATGATGAATATACAGATTATTCTTACAAGTGAAATTGGCTCCTTATTTAAATCAAATATGAAAGCTAAAATGCAGATATTATGCATGCATGTATGTGCGCTAATTTTGCAAGATAAGGGGAAATATGCAGCTAATTTCTCGGGAACAAGACTCTATTTTCACCTTTAAGAGTGATGATTACATATTCATTAACCCCCTATACTTAAGCCTTGCTCGTCCCCGAGCAACTAAAATGAAATGCAAAAGTGAAATGAGATTGGGTTCCATACCAAGGTCATGAACAAAAGTTGAAAATGGAGCTTGACTCAACCTTTGGATTAATTATGTGGTGGAACCTTATTGGAATGTGCACTTAAGACCGAACAGACTTCAAGTTCCACAGGTCTTCTATTCAAGACGCCTTAATAGTCAGGTCAGAACAAATCCTCAAATGCAAATTTCTGATGACTATGATTCTTACTTGTAATGTGTAAGTGTAAAATAGCTCTCCACATCAGAAATGGATAAGAAGCAGCCTCCTCTAACGAGGTAACTCTAGTTCCTCAGTCCAGTAACTCTTTCCTCGAGGAGCGGGGTATTCCTTTCTTAGTTCAAGTACGACTAACTCAAGAGGAAGGGTAGAGAAAAGAATGGGTGGTTGCTAGTGTAGCTACCTATCCCGGGATGCCTGACCGGTGTAGCCAAGTCATCCAGCTACAGACTTCTTGCTAATATACATACTCCGACATGTATTTTATTCTCTATCTAGCCTATCTATTTTTTTTGGATTTCTTGCATTTTTCTTTCTCTTTTTTTTCTTTTTTTTCTTTTTGGAACTATATACAAGGTGCAACATGTACATCAGGAGTTTTTCCTCTTGAGCCAGTAGACTATCCCTCTTTTGAAGCATTATTGCAACCCACAGCATCCCGTCCTCAGACGTCAACACCACCAGACTAGGTTGAGATACACTACCCTCCCTAGAGGAGGACGGATGTTTCCACTCGTGTGCTACTCCAGGCTAAAGGATTCTACCTCCTCACCGCCTCATCAATGAAGAGCTACGTGCATTGTGTTTGTCCAAGTTAGGTCGTTACCTAAAGAATCATGCGTGTGCACGAGATATTCTACTTAGACGGATTAAGATGACATGTGAACATAGACTTGCAGACTCAAAGAATTAAGTCACTTGACCTGAGGAATCTTAACTCCAAGTCCTATAAGGTTCCTCTGAAATTAGGTGGATTAAGGTCAAATCAAGTCCCTCCTCAACATCTAGTCATAACTTGGTTCAGAACCCACTAGCTTTTCACTTTGCATATGCAGATGAGATGTAGATGACATGTTATGTGGTTGAATGAAATGCAAGACTCTCCTTTTTTTTAGGTTGGTATACCTCCTATGTTACAATACTTTACAAGAGTTTTATAAGTATTACAAATTATACAAGTGTTATACAATATACAAGTATACATGTATTTTATAAAAAAATTCTCCATTTTTACCCATCCCATAATTATTGCAAAATATATATATGAAAATACGCGAAAGTACGAGCTATGGGTAAGGTATATATGTAGTATATACACGCTCCCCTATACTTAGCATGTGCTATGTCCTCAGAGCACAAAAAGCGAGGAAAGAGACATAGCTCGTGCTAAGAGTAGGAGAGCCAAAGGAGCAAAAATGCATAGAAGTCGTCCTGCCCCCTCCCCTCTATACTTAGGCTCTTAGAATCCTAAGTGTAGCAGAGGATCTGGCGGACGAGGTCAAGAGGGGAAGTGGATGAATATATGTACAAGGCATGCATCGGTCCCCCCTATACTTAGGCTCAGGTCAGCCTAAGTATAGGACTGGAGTGGTATGAGGACCGATGTGATGTGGAGGATGTACAGTGAATGGACTCAGGTGACTCTCCCCCTATACTTAGGATCTGGTCATCTTAAGTATAGTCGTAGATGAAAATATATGAAGTTGGGGTGAGTAACTAGAGTCGCGGGAGGGAGGGGAGAATGTACAGGAGTGATGGATATATACAAGGATCGTGGTCTGAGTCTTTCCAGATGTTGCTGATGGCAATAGTTTACTGCTGCAAGGTCTCATGCACGGCTCTACATGTATTTGCTGAATCTGTCACGTGCATGAATACAATCTCCTCTCTATGGATCAACTGTTCATTGGGTTCGATGAAATGCTTCAACAGTTGTCCATTTACTAGGACTGTCGATGCGTCATCTGTGAGATCTGAGATCTCAACACATCCACTATCATGCACTGCACGGACAATGAATGGGCCCGTCCACTTGAATTTCAGCTTGCCTTGGAAAACCTTCAGCCTTGCATTGAACAACCATACCTTCTGTCCAAGAACAAAGATCTTTTGTCTGATATATTTATCATGCCAATGCCTTTTTTGTCCTTGCACACCAAACTATTGTCGTATGCTCAGTTTCTGACTTCCACAAGCTCATTCAGATCCATTTCTCTCTGTTTCTGCCTAGGTGCGTGTTCCAACTGACCTTTTTGATCGCCCTTTTTGATTTATGCACTAATTCTGCAGGCAAATGGCACGCCTTCCCAAAAACCATTCTGAATGGGGAGGTTCCTAACGGTGTCTTGTATGCTGTCCTATAAGCCCATAGGACTTGATCCAAGATCTGAGACCAGTCCTTCCTGTCTGGGCGGACAAGCTTCTGCAATATGATTTTTACCTCCCTATTCGACACCTCAGCCATACCATTGGTCTGTGGGTGGTAAGGACTAGCGACACGGTGTTCGATGCCGTAATCCTTCAAGAGCTTCTTCACATCTTGGTTTACAAAGTGGATACCCCCATCTGATATCAACATTTTGGGGATCCCGAACCTAGAGATAATATGATCTCTAATGAATTTACAGACAGTCCTTCTGTCTGCGGCTCAGGTTGGGATAGCCTCCACCCACCTGGACAAATAATATACCGCAAGAAGGATGTATTCGAATCCGTGGCTAACATGGAATGGGCCCATAAAGTCAATGCCCCAGGCATCAAAGACATCACAAATGATGACAGTCTGCATCGGCATCTCATCCTTTGAACCAATGGGTCCTCCCATTCGCTGGCATACCGGGCATGATTTTCGCAAAGGTGATCGCATCACGAAACAGAGTAGGCCAGCATAAGTCACACTGAAGTACCTTCCATGCGGTCCTCTTCCCAAAATGGTGTCCTCCTACCTCCAAACTGTGGCATAAAGAAAGGACACTCTGGTATTCCTCCCGAGGAATACACCGTCTTCAGACACAATCTGGTCCTTTTAAGAAAAGGATCGGATCCTCCCAGTGGTAATGTCTAGAATCCGACTTCAGTCGATCTTTGTGGCTATTGGGCCAATCTTCGGGAACCTTCTTAGAGACAAGATAGTTCACGATATTGGCGTACCATGGGAGTGAGTCGACAACAAAAATCGACTCGTCAGGGAAGGAGTCTCGAATCGATGAATCCTCAGATCATTAAGATCCTCGAGACTGAAGAGGTGATCAACTACTACGTTCTTCTTTCCAGGTTTATCACAAATGTCCAAATCAAATTCCTGGATAAGTATAATCCACCTAAGAAGACACGCCTTTGCGTCTTTATTTTCCATTAAATAACGTAGTGTTGTGTGGTCAGTGAACACAATTACCTTGGATCTGATTAAATGAGATCCGAATTTGTCCAAGGTAAACACTACCGCAAGCATCTCCATTTCCGTAACTGCATAGTTACGCTGAGCAGTATCAAGAACTTTGCTTGCGAAGTGTATTGCAAACGGGACACCATCCCTCCTCTGTCCTAACACATCCCTTACAGCAAAGTCTGAGGCGTCCGTCATGATCTCAAAAAGGAGAGACCAGTCTGGGGCTTGTAGGTTTGGGGCATCCTTGATCATTCCTAGTAGTAGCTTAAAGGCCTCAAGACATTTGTGATCAACAATAAACTCCATGTCCTTGCCTAAAAGCTCAGTTAGCGGTCGGGCAATCTTAGAGAAATCCGTGATAAACCTTCTATAAAATCCGACATGCCCAAGGAACGACCGCAACTGTTTCACGTTGGTTGGTGGCTGGAGTCGTCTGATCACATCCGCCTTAGCAGGGTCAACCTCCATTCCTCTTTTGGAGATGACATGCCCTAACACAATGCCCTCCGTTACCATGAAGTGACTTTTCTCCCAGGAGAGCACCAGATTGACCTCACAACATCGTTTGAGAACTCGGTCCAGATTCCTAAGACATGAATCGAAAGAATCGTCGTGGACCGAGAAGTAATCCATGAAGACTTCCAGGAATTACCCGACCATTTCGGCGAATACAACAATCATGTACCTTTGAAAAGTACCGGGAGCATTGCATAACCTAAAAGGCATGCGCCTGAAAGCATAGGTACCAAAGGAGCATGTAAACGTAGTCTTTTCCTGGTCCTCTGGAGCTATGGCTACTTGATTGTAGCCCGAGAACTCGTCCAAGAAGCAGAAGAATTCTTTCCCCGCTAATCTCTCCAGGATCTGATCAATGAATGGTAGGGGAAATGATCATTCTTCGTCGCAGCATTCAAGTATCTATAATCCACACATACGTGCCACGACGTGGATAGTCGCGTCACGATCTCCTCTTCATCTTCATTGGTGGTCGTTTGAATTCTCGACTTCTTCGGGACAAAATGGATTGGGGCCACCCATTTGGAGTCGGAGATGAGATAAATAAAACTCATGTCGCACCATTTCTCTATTTCCTTCTTCACTACCTCCCGTAAATTTGGATTCAACCGATGTTGGAATTCACGAGAGGGTTTAGCCTCATTCTCCAAGTAATATGGTGTGAACACAGAGCGGGATTTATCCCATGGAGATCGGAGATTCTCCAGCCTATCACCTTGCGATTTTTCTCCAGGATCTCTAGCAAGCGAGATTCCTGCTCCTCGATCAATCACGAGCTGATGATGACCGGATACTTCTTCTCTTGTCTCGCAAGGAAGGCATACTTGAGTGTTGTAGGTAAAGATTTGAGCTCAAGTAATGTGTGATCATCGAGGAAGTCTGGCTCAATCGAATCTGGTTCAGTGCTGGTCTGTCCTTGAAATTGCTGCCAGCAATTCATTCAGCTCTGGAGTCGGATCGTCAAAGGTTTCTAAGCAATCGGCGAAAGACACGTCCGACTCATCATCCTCATCTTATGATTGTCCTAAAGAGGGAAGGACTGACAGTCCCAGATGGGCCTCTAAATCATCAAAGATGTAGGGGGATGCAGATTCTATGTCGTGTTCATTTCTAAGGACCTCGCAAACTGACTCATGCACAAGATCTTCTCTGGAGGGGATGGACTCATCGGTGCTAGTTGGGTTCTGTCTCCATGGCCCAACAGTGTCTACATGAGTTCAATCTGCTTCGGAGGAAGAGTGTTCGGTGCTGGATTCTGAATCCGGTCTCTGCCATCTGGTCTGCTTCATCTCAAGTTCCTTTTCTCCGCCTGGAGTTCGGAACTGGATTTTCCTAATCTTATAATCAAATAAGGCCCCCGCTATTCTGAGGAAGGGCCTACCTAATATGCTCTGGGAGTCTCTCCAATTGCGAGGGGTCTCCATATCAAGGACGGTGAAGTCCACCATGTATTCCTGACCCTCGACTTAGACGACAACATTCCTTAATTCTCCTTGGGACCTCTTGGTTAATTTATCAGCGAACTGAAGTAAAGCTATGGATTTCCTAAGAGGTCCAAGATTAAGCTGCTCATAGAGGGTTGTAGGCATTAAGTTGATTGAGGAACCATTGTCAAGGAGAGTTCGTGCAAACGCAGTGTCATCGACATGACTCACCACATAATGTGCACCCATGTCTCTTCGTTTCCTTGGAAACGAATTCTTTATTGCGCAAGTTGTGGCTACTGATAGAATGTGTTTCTCAACACGACTTTGGTCTTCCTGCTAACCCTAATAGGTGTGCATCTCACCTTAAGGTATTTCTGAAATGCAGGTGTCACCTCCACATACTTGTCAAAGGGGATTGTGACCTTGATGTGTTTATTGCAAAACTATGCCATCTCAAGGTCATCTTTTTGTATTTTTTAGTTTTCTTCTTTCCACCCTTAAGAGCTCGGGGGAAAGGGATTATTGACTCCAACTCAGATTCTGAAACCGAAAGATTTTCATTCAAAATTGGAACTGAGTTCTGTACATGACTCAGACTCCGAAATTGACTCTGACTCTGACTCTGACAAAAAGAAAATTTCTGCTGCAAAACCGATGATGCATTCTCTACGACTGCTGGAACATCCTCCTCAGATGGAGGTGCAGGCTCTTCGTCGGTTTCACCGGACTCCCTATTGGTGCGGTTCTCCTGTTTCTCGGAGGACTCAGAAGTCCTCTTCTTCTTCCAGTGGTGGTGGTGCTGCTGCTCCTCTGCCTCTAAGTTCTCCTCAAGCAGAGACTTGGTGGCTTCTTCCTTCGGTGCTCGTGCCCGATCAAGTACGATCACGGTCCTTCCGCTCCTGAGAGACGTATGGTTTACATTATCATACGAAAGGATCTCGAGTTCAGATAAAGAGTTATCTGAATAGTATACCTGATCTCGTGGTCGGTTCTTGCCTTGGCTTAAGCTATTCGGGTAGGCCTGAACCTGGACAGGAATTGGGGTCTTTGGCACCATCTGCTGGTCCTGGGTATGAGAGACACGATTCAAATCGATTCTCATATCCAGGTAATCATTCTGAATCTGTTGGGCACTATCAGTCAGGGTCTGGATCGCCAAGGTGAGGGACTCCAATTCACTGGTGGGCTGAGCTAGCTGACTCGAGGATGAGTTTTCTGTTTTGGCCCTGCTGGCCATGCCGGTATTGCTGCTGCTGATGGGAAGGTGGGGGGGCTGCTGGCCTGAGTGGAATGTACACTGCTGCGAAGGCTGGTACCCTTGTCCAGATCGAGACTATACAAAGCGTGGTGCGGGAATGGAGCTGTTTTCCTGGTAAGTTAGGGAAGGTCGGTGGAGCTGACCGTTCCCTATCCCCGACTGTCTGCCGACGGGGTCATGGCTATACCACAACTCATTGATCTCGAACACCTACGGAGGCTCCTCGTATCCTGTCTCCACTTGTGGGGGTGCGTGCTGGTCCTATTGAGTGTAAGTATGCTCCTCTACCCAGCTACTATGAGGCCCTGGTGCATGTTCCTGTACAAGATGAACTCGGTGTAAAGGTACAGATGGTGCAGAAGGGGTAGAGAGCTGTATTTTGGCTACCTTCTCAGTAAGTTCCTCCACTTGCTTCGGCAATCGTGAGAGTGCCTCAAGGTCTGTGACCCTCTTGTGAATCTGCTCAACCATGGTTAATTTGTCTACTATTATCCCCATGCCGGGGATGAGGTCGTCTGTTAGATCCGCTACAGTTCTTCGGGTTGTCTCGTTTGATAGGCTTGAAGGAGACAACTGATAGGCCCTGGTGGCCGGAGATCTGCATGTTTCCGTCATCTGCTCTAGGATCTTCCATACATTGTCTTCATTTTTGTTTAGATAGCTTCCTCCACAGGCGGCACTCACTAACCCCTGCATCTCCGGGGTCATGCCACATAACAAGGTCTGTACTAAGATCGCCTTTGTAATGCCGTGGCACGGGCATTTTTGAGTTAAATCATTAAATCTATCACAGCTTCATGGAATGGTTCATTGGGTCCCTGGGAGAAACTTGCGATCTTGGTTCTCATCTAGTTAGTTTTACTGAGTGGGTAGAACTTTTCAAGAATAGGTCCTTGAACTGCATCCAGGTAGTACATCTCACTCCAAGATTCTTCAACCAATGCGCGACCTTATCTCCTAAGGCAAACGGGGTGGCCTTCAGCCTAATGTAATCTTGCCCAACCCTAGGGTGACTAAGGTTGTTGCATACCAGCTCAAAGTCTATAAGGAAGGCATATGACTCTTCATTAGCATTTCCGTTGAATTTTTACAGCAAGCTCAAAAGGTGGGGCTTCATCTCGAATGCTTTCGGGGGGACCTCGGGTACTAGCCAACTGTGTATCTCGTTCTCTGCGGGATTATAGGCGTCTACCATCAGTTGGTTTATTCCTTCAGCCTCGATCACCTGTCCCAATCTAGTTGTTAATTCTACATTCAATTGTTCGGCTCTAGCCATCCGGGCTAAGACTTGCATCATGGGGTCCTCTCTGTTTTCCTCCTCGTCAGGATTTTTCTTCGGCATTCCGTCCTCTTGTCCAGGGGATAGAAGATGGTTTAGGTTAGAGGACAAATCAAGGAAGGGATTCTTACCGAGGCGATGGTCTTCCTCGGTGAGATCAGAGGAGAGAAAAGGGTTGGTTTGAGAGTCACCACCCTGAGTTTAAGGGATCCAAAACTCAAGAGGGTCATGAAGTCTGGTTGGTCCAAGTTGCGCTTGGGCCGATGAAGATGAGCTTCGTGGGGGAGGGCTCAAGGAAAGATTGGAGAATCGGGAGTTGATATCCCCCCAGTCAGTCATCTTTGATTGGCAAGAGGAAGAATCAGGAGTTCTAAGTGTAGATAGGATTTTACTCCTACCTGAAACAAGCAATGGAATCCAAACCCCGTATTTTCACACTTAACACAGTGAAGGACCTGAAATCGAGTCTGATTAGTCTTGTTGGTTTTAAGTGTGATTTTTCAGACAAATAACAAGGGATTACGTAGCCTATAGGGGAGTCGGCTAAAAAGCCAGATGCGTCTCCCCTATTTAACCTATCACCTTAAATACCAACGCCCTTCCTTTCTTTGCTCCTATCCCAAGTTGATGGATTCAAAGACCTGCCTCTATCTACCTGCAAGCAGACGGAGGCTGACAAGGCTGGAACTTCACCCCGAGGGGTTACTAGTAACTTATCGCGAAGTACCGCTGGTTCACCCCTAACTATCTGCGAATAGGCAGAGGTTACTTGGTGCCAATCAGTGAATCTGAAAAAATTCAACTCATGATATTTGCTAGGATCAGTCGGTAGTTGATATGGAAGGCAGGGATTTGGGCTCTGCCTTAAGATGTTCACACACACTCAAGTATCCTCACTCAACCTGAAAACAAGGTTAGGGTTAATCTCCCGCAAATAAGATTTCCGATTTTATTATTTTTTGGTCAATTTCATTAAGCAGTCCTGACTTTAAGTTAGGTTATCACTGAGTTAGTTCAACCACAAAGCACGCCTATCGTTAAGTCCCAATTTCCTTTTTACCTAAATTTGAAAAACCTAGAGAAAGGAGTCGAGAAAAGCCGATGCATGATAAATCAATGATGCTATGCTGAGTTAAGAAGACTTACAGTGATCCCTTCGCTTTTATGCAGGATGCAGAACAGAGTTGAAAACTTTTTTACACTATATGCAAATGCAGACGATAAAATCCTCTCTTAGTCAGGCAGTTCTATTAGCGAGTGAAGCACCGATTCACTTTGACTAGGTCTGCGATCTAAGTGCATATTTTATGTGTGATGTGTGATCCTAAAGAATTACGAGCACAAGCTAATCCTAGAGTGGCTCGAGGAGCCGCTAGTGCAAGCCTAATCTAAAAATCAATCCACATAGCACACGGGGACACGTTTCCACTATTTTTACACACGCGAGAACCCAAATGGGAACCGTTGGAAATAATGCAAAAATAATGAAATCACAATTTACAAGTCCTCACAATCACTCAAAAAGTTTAAAATGCAAGTCCTAGAAGCGCCTCGGGACTCCTCGTGTTCCTCGCATAAAAACAAATTGAGGTCAGGTAAAGGACGAAACAAAATACTCAAAAACAAAGGGCAGAAAAATATTAACAAGAAAATCGGGAATCAGACCACCCGAGGATGGAAAATCAAACACTCAAAATTCTCTAAAACTTAACCTAAGCCATGCCTCCCCGGCAACGGTGCCATTTGACGTGCCTGGATCTACCATTGTTAATTCAATTAGATTAATGGTCAAATTAATAGTTATGTCGTTCATTGTAGTCGGGTAAAAATAGACTGATCAAAAACCACTTTAATTAATGTTCAATTAATCACGAGCGACATGTTTATTTTACTTGGGCAAGCCCAAGGTTGAACTCAGGGGGCAGCTGTCTCCTTAAGTAAATTTTAAGCGAATTGAGAGGTCAGATTTCAGAAGAATGTTTTTGATATTTTTTTAGCAATTTTTATGCAAATTAAAAGAAAGACAATGCAACTTCAGGCCAGTTTTACAAGTTAAATCAAAAATATGGACAAATTAAGTCCAAAAATTATGAGACATGGCCAGAATGTGAAATGCAATGAAACTAAGCTACATTATTTTTTTTGGAATTTTCTGACACTATATGAATTTATTGCGAATTAAATATGAATGCAAGGTGATTTTTACAAAATCAATTTTAATAAATACCAAAACACCTTATTTCCAGATATAAAAATTATCATAGATAGATCTAAGTATGATGAATACAAGAAAATTAATAAACCTAAAATTCTATGTGAATTACACCTATTTAAAATCAATTAAGAAAATCACTAAGTAATTTATTCAGGCCTCATAATGCGTGCAAATGCAAAGATTTTTTGGGCACAATGTAAATTTAATTATCCTAAGTCTAATGTGAATTTTTGATGAATTTTGGAGCAACAAGGAATCTAATATGAACGAAAAGGAACACAATGGGAAAAATACGAAAATTTTCAACAATGTAATAATAATAAATTCCAAATGCATCACAAAAATGACTCGTGTCACATAAGATAAAGGACAAGATAAGCTACACAATGCAATTTTTAGAACTTAAAAATAATGCCAAACGGACACCTAAACATGCGTGCAAAGACAGGGACCAAATAGTAAATACATAAAATTAAATTGTTAAAAATTAAACATGCTGACATGTACTTAAATGCAATTATTTATAATATTGGGGTATGTGTGTAAAATCTCCACGGAACACGTGCGCCTCACGTGATGCTCCAAATAGGGACTAAATTGTAATTTGCAAAATTTCTAGGGACCTCAGTGTAATTTACCTAGCCCGCACGTGAGAAATACATGCAGTGCTAGGATCGGGAGGCATCGGAGGCTCGGATGTGCTGCAGGCTCGGACGTGCTTCAGAATGGCCTAGGAAGCTCCGAGCCTGAGGGTCGGAGAAGAGGCTCGGAGGAGGCTACGTGGCGTAAGATGGAGCATTGGATCGAGGCGATCCAACGGCTACTGATGGCTCTTGAGATGAAGACGTGGAAATCGCGGGTCGTTCGATCCTCCTTATCCGATGGAGGCGGGGCGCTGGCGATGTGGCTCAATCAAAACCGTTCAATCGTGAGGATCAAACGGCTACTATGCGTCGTGTTCCTCCGGTCCGTCGCCTCCTACGGCAGACGTGGTTGGGCTCCGACGAAGCGACCGTAGCTCCGCCGCCTCCCCTCGTGCTCGAGGCTGCTCCTCGGAGGCTCCTAAGCAGCTGGGAACGATCGGGGAAGTGTCGCGGAGCCGTCGGAGGCTCTGAATGGAGCTAAGGAGGACTGTAGGCTGGAGGTGATGAAGGTCGAAGTAGCTCCGGTGAAGCTTCCGACCAATGAAGTAGAATGTATCTGCAGGGGTTAGTTCGATACCCGAGGCATGTAGCGTGTTCATGAGGTTATTGCGAGTGTAACGGGAGGCCTGTGGTGAAGTGAAGGTGGTCCGGTGGTGCTGCTCTGCCAAGGTGGAAGAGCTTTGGTCGGAGTGAGGTGCGATGCATCGTCGGGGTGAATGAAGCAGGTCACGAAGATCAGAGCTCCATGGTGGAGTCCGAAGGATGGACAGGCGAGAGCGGGAATGGTCGGAAGGGGCGGATAAATTTCGAGAAAAATGAAGAAAATGAAGATGGAGATCGAAGGGGGCATGGAGGGTGCTACCTGGGGATAGAAGCTTGGAGTTGAGCTCCTGGTCGTCGCTCGAAGGCCAGTAGGGGTCCTGAGCTCGTCAGCTCACAGGAGGAGCTGCAGCACGGCGGGGCTATCGTGGATCTCGCCGGAGAAGATGAAGTCGTCGACGCTCAACTTTTCGCCTAATTTCTGTCACCAAAAGGATGATAGGAGCTCGGGGTATCTCTCTGTAGTGGCGGATGGGGTTGACGGTCACTGGTGGTGGAGTATTTATAGGTTGAAGGTGATGGCGTAGGTAACGAAGTGACGTAGTTGGTGGAGGTCATGGAGCGACGTGGGTGAAGGCCATGGCGATTGAGGAGGTCGATGAGGATGAGGGCAGAGTGGGCTACGAGGTGGAGGTAATAAAAATAGAAAGGGTTTGGTTCACGTGCAAGGTGGACGACACGGGCGAGAGGGCATCTGGAGGTTGACGACGGGTTCTGGACCGTTGGATCTAGTGATCCAACATCTAGGAGTAGGGCGTGAGGGGATGGCCTAGATAAGATCGTAGTGATGTGATCGAAGGGTTAAGGAGGCAACACGTGGCGTCCTGATGGAGAGGCGCTGAGGGACGGTCGGGATGAGGTCTTGAGTATCTGATCATGCGGTCCATGAGACGCCATGTGGCGAGCTAAGAATTAGGCGGAGATGGAGGGCTGTGATGAAGCTTAGCTTTGATCGATTGGCAGGGATCCGAGGCGAGATGAACGGTGGCGATGTGGAGAGAGGGAGGGACATCGAACAGTGGAGAAGATGTGATGTGTGGCGGCCTGTGGGAGAGGCGCTAGCAGACGACCCTGATTGGATCTAGGTTGGATCGGATGGTCGAAATGAGTTGCGACACTGGATGGCCCAGATCAAGAGAGAGGGAAGATGATCGAACGACGGAGGACGATGGGCGCGTGGCACGATGTGAGCGGGCCGCGTGGCACAATCAGAGGGCACCACATGGCCTGATCTGAATGGTCGAAAGAGAATATGGAATCAGAGAGAGAAGGAGGCCGAATTTAGAAAAACTCAAAACATGAAAGTTGTAGATCTCGATGAGATCTACAAGTTTCATGTTTACTAAAAACAGAGATGAGGTCAAATAAGATACGAAAATACAAGGGTGCAAATATACATACATATAATGTACAAAGGGGTCCCAAAACCCAAGTTTTGCATACGAGCCCTGATTTAAATGAAATTAGTCTCATTTTGAAGGTTTCTGAATGTGTATTAATCTGAAAGTGAGTAGACTAGATCGGAGGTTGTATGAGGTAGATATTTGCATTCTAAGGTCTGAGGTTTCCAACAGGGTTTGGGGTTTTATTGGGTATTTTACAAGCTAGGCATTTTTGCCCCTTTTTCCTTGTATCTTAGTTAATAGTATACATAGTATAGGGTTGGTTTTATTGATTTTGGAGCTAGTATAAAATATATACAAATAGGTGAAATATGTGAATATACAGGTGATTCTTACAAGTGAAATTGGCTCCTTATTTTAATGCAAGTATGAATGCTAAAATACAGATATTGCATGCATGTATGTATGCTAATTTTGCTAGATAGGGGGAAATATGCAGCTAAATTCTCAGGAACCAGACTCTATTTTCAACTTTAAAAGTGATGAATTACATATTCGTCAGATACTATTGAAAATTAACTAGAATAGGCGTGTGCGTTGCACGTGTTGCAGTATAACTTGGATTTAAAATTGAATAATAAAAACAATCGGCACTCATATGAAATTATTCACAAATCCACAACAAGACACGTGTTCTCAACTAGACTAATTTACACATATCGAAACAAATATGGGATATAGTATAAAAAAATAACTAAGCGCTTGCAGGTGATGTGTGCATCGAAGGGCAGGTCTTTGATCTGGAGGCTCTGAATATATGGCTGCACTTTGGGGGGCGATCAACAGATAGGATTGAATCTGGTGCCACCATTCTTGATCTAACGACGACAAAGCTTGCTGGAAGAACTCATAAGAAGGGCGGTGAGATGAGCTTTGATCGGTAGAATCTTGACTGATCTCTACCCAGAGCGATGCTTGAATGATGGTACACATTCCTGCTGCTCCTCTCCGTCGACCAGATGTGTCATTGAAGCTCAAAGACGGTCTGATCATGATCCGGAGGTTCCAGCAGTTCTGAAGCAGAAAAATTCATCCCAGGTCTAGAATCCTTGCCCCCGTAGCGTCCAAGCCCTACAGTTACGTTTATTGCTTGGAGAATATCCTCCGACCGGGTTATTAAATGAGAAAACAAGCATTGGGGGGATGGATGAATGTCTCCAACAAAGGGTGGTCAAAATGGGAGATGAAATCCATATCTGAGCTATATATGGGGGGGTCAGTTGTGGTAGAAAGATGGAGAAGAGGTCGGGTAACATAATTGGAGGGTCGGATGTGATAGATGATGAACGGGGAGCTCTGATCGAGTAGATCTGAGATCAATTGGAAGATGATTGAATCTAGCAGAAACACAGAATTGAAAGCGAAATGAAAAGGAAATTACCTAAGATTTACCGAAGGATGGATGTAAGGGGTCACACCCTCGATCCGCAGTGAAAAGCAGAGAAACTGGATTGTGTCGGCGGAGGTCCAATGAGTGATGGATTTCACTTCCATGGCCAATTCCACTCTCCTAGTTGTAGATGAAAGCCATGCCACCGCTCTCTCTCCTCAACCTGCCTCGGGCACCAAATTTGGGTGAAAACAAATCAGGGGCAAGGTTTGGTATGGATGGGGTATTTAAAGGTCTAGGTGATAGCGAAATTCAAATTAGATGGTGTGCACGAACCAAGGCATGGATCGAGAAGTTATTAATCGCCTGTGGTGCCTCATTATTAGGATACGAGATTCAACGAAGGAATCAGGTGCTAAAAATGATCATATTAGAAATGAAAAATCGAATGGTCAGCGAAGTGGTTTATTCGGGTGGGCTACTGAAGTGAGAAGTTGGCCTGGATTAGTGGACCCGGATTCGCCCAATAGGGTTGCGAATCCACTACAGGACAACCATGATAAAATAAGGTCAAAATGATAATAAATTTAAAATAAAAAGGAAAATAACTTTAAATTAAATAATTTTATAAATAAAAAATGTTAATAAATAATTAAACTTATTTATAACATTTTTTAATAATTTAGATAAATTAAATAATTAAGTAAAAACATATAATAACCTTTATTCATAGGCATATATTCCTATACATGCAACACACGGATTTTTAATAATTTATTTTTAGAAATATTTGTATATCATAATAATATAGTTTACAATAATTTTAAGTACTTAAAACCTAATTTTACTTTGTTTTTATGAAATATTTTATTAGGTTAAATAAACACGAGTATTTACAATATAGATATGCCATATATATACAATATATGCATGGTTTATTTTTTATTTCCTTTTGATTTAATAATTTTATTTGCATTTTATATGAATCAAATATAAAATGCACATGTACTTAAAATATGATATGTATAAAAATATACCGAAAATAAATATAATAATAAAATAGCACAATGTATAATATAGACAAATATACATAAAAAATCGCTTTTCACATCTTAACTATGATTTTAATGAAATCACTTTTATTTTAAAGCTTATTTAATTTAGAATACAACAAAAATGAGTTTGCTTTATTTTAAGTTTTTATGAAGAACATATTGATTCAACAAGTTGGGCTTTGGGACCTTTTCAAAGTGCTGTCATTTTAACATGCACAAGTTCTCTTCTTGCAATTAATTTTAATATATACAACTTACTTTTATGTACAAGATACAATAAGAAAATATTTTTATTTGAGATGAATTTTGTGATAAATAAAATATATTAAGAAAAATAATCAGAAAACAGTGATGTATGTATGTGATTGATATACAAGTGGAATAAATATTTCTTATTTTCTTTATTTTCTTGATCAAGGCCTTATTTCCCTTTACTTTATACATTGTTGATCCGCTCAAGTCTTGACATTCTCTCGGGGCCAAAGTCAGCATGTATTTATTTCATACATAGCATAATTTTCTTTATTTCTTCTTTATTTATTTTAGATTAAAAATAGTAATAAATATACAATATATATAAAAGAATTGATATTGATAAAAAAAGTAATTTATTTATATTTAGTAAGGTATTTTAAGCTAAAATAAATGAACATATATGATGAAATGCAGATTCATTAGTTTTTCTTTAAAAGGTATCTTCCTTGCGGAACTAGGCTTCTTTTTTTCTTCTTCTTTTGCATCCATTTTCCCTGTCTAAAATTTCTCGAAAGCTTGGTCTCGATAAGAGCTCAACTCAGGCTTGGCTCCTTAAGGGCTTGTGACCAAGCTAGATTGAGGTGATGAGCTGATTTAGAGCAAAAAAAACAATCATGTATCATTAGCAAGTCGAACTCGATCAAATTATTAATCAACTCCCTAACTCAATTTTCTAGCTTGATAACATACACACATATCAAATAAAAGATAATGTATGTTGTACTTATATTTGAACATATATTCCAAATATTAGAGTTATCATTGAGTTTCACGTTGCATCTTAAAGGTGTAATTTTAGAGATTATTTCTCATGTATCATTGAATCTCTTTATTTAAGTTGGATGTGGAGATGATCCAAATCATAAAGTTATGAGAGGTCTTTTCTCAAATTAAACGGCTTCTCCTTTCGATTGATCTAGCATTGAGTTCCATCTACTTTCCTTTTGGTTGCTCCTACTCAAGTATAGATGTCTTTTTGGTCGCTTCAACATTGGTCATTTAAACTATCTTTTTTGGAAAAAAAACCTTTCCATCAGAGTATCATATTTTTGTGGCTAGTTTTCTATCATAAACATGAAACACAAGACCTCCTATATAAAAAAGGATTGTATTGGTAAAATAGATACCGTCTATATAATAATAGCTCAGAAAATATGAATCATATTCTTTACAGATGTCCTTTCTCAAATCAGGTATTCTCTCATTGGGCCTTCTGAGAATATAACTCATTACAAAAAAACTCCTTGCGATAAACTTTAACCTACCGAGCAATATTGAAAAAATTGTTATCGCAAAAGTGGCATCTGTTTGGTGGTTTATTTGGAAAGAAATATTCTACCATGCATTTGAGGGAAAAGAAATACCCTTTTTCTCGTTGTCCTTAAATATTAATTTCTTCCTTTGGACAAATGTCTAGTGTTTCTTTGTTGATTTGTCTTCTTTTTTGTTGTTATACATGTTAGACATGTGAACCCTGGGTGAACCATTCTTAAAATAAATGTTATTGTAAAAATATATGTTTATCAATAAAAGTTATTGATGTTTCACTCCCTTTCTGAAATTAAATGAATGAATGCACTATAAGGTCCCTTTGTACAATTAGGGTTATGTACCATGGCCATCTTGATGATCATATAGCTGTTGATTCATTAAATGAATCATAGAGGCTAATTTTTGGATGAATATCTAAGGAGTTACATAGAGGACTCATCAAGCACCGTCAAATGATTATTAGGAGATGATCTCTAGCCGGAGTAGGAGATGGCAATCCTTTCTCACATAGGCTGATATCTGACCGACCTCTCGATGCAGGTCCTCTGCATGAAAATAATGACTCGGAGGTGTCAGATTAGTTAGGTTAATGGGTTGACTTGACGAGATCGAGATAACCTAAGTCCTATGTTGAATGCTATCACAACATAGGCACACATCCTCTGACCAGAGACAGATGTATTGCTATATATCTGAGTATGTACATTTGACAGACCAATAGGTTGATGGCCTAACCAAAGTCTATACACCAACGAGCTGGTATGCATATAAGGGCATATGAGCAATACGATCTCTCAAAGGGATCATACAGGTTCACTTATGAACCAGAAGACATGAGCTCGCTCATGAGTATTGGGACCGATCAAATTCCATGCATGGTCGTCATGCTTTGAAAGAATGACATGAATTTGAAGGTATGATATATGCTTTGGGAAAGCATATGATCGACACCAACTCCCAATAACCAAGACTGAGAAACTTAGTGAACAAACCCTGAAGAAGACAGTGTAAATTTGATCTTAATCTTCGGGTTGACCATGGGTCTTCCAGTATGCAGGATGTACAGGTATTGGGAATACCTGAGGGTGATGTGATCATAAACGATTGTATATCCATGACGCTTCCATTCCGAGGGAGTGATGAAACAGGTCTGGATTTTAGTGACTCCTTCCAGTAGAGAAGCAATCTGATCTTAGTCCAAGTGTTGGACATTGGTCTGAATGAGATTCCGATTCAATAAGAAGATTAGATTTGCGGTCTTGATTTAATCAAGCATCTATGGGAGGTTCGTAGGATCTGGATTTGAGATGAGATCTCAATATCCAAGTCACTATACGTGGAACAATACAGTCGCCCTGTCCTTATCTCCAAGTATCTGCAGAGAAAGCACATTATTCTTGAAGAGGTTCAAGAATAAATCATTTGATGAACTACATATCCAAGCAAGAAGGACTTGATGATTAAATGAGATTTAATGATCAAGCAAATGAATGAGATTCATAATGTGAGAATAATTATCCAAGATAATTAAATAGGATTTAATTATCAAGGATTAGAGAATGTGGATAATAATATCCATAATATTTGTGTATTATAAATATGATTTATAATATACATATATTGAAGAGAGAGAGAGAAAATTTATGTAAATAACATTTGTTAATTATTAATGTGGATTTGATTCACATTAATTAATTAATTGGAAATGTAATTTACAAATTAGTTTGTGTTGTGAATATGATTCACATATTTATCAATGGCATGATTGAAATATTCACAAATTAATTTGGTGGATAATTTTGTGATAATGGTTATTACAAAAATTAATCAAAAGATAACGAATAAAATAAATGGGAGATAAAATCACCCCAAAAATAAGGATGGCGTCAACTATGGTTGACGTCCCCTATTTTGGGGGGATTTATTTATCTCCTAATTTATTTTTATCTTATTATCTCTTGATAAATTAATTTATGTTAAATTAAATTATGTTGATAATGTTACAACATATATTTGATTTAAATATAAATTAAATGTTGTTGGTTTTTTAACCAACAACAATCTTGGCCATTGATTAATGCATAGACCAACCATGGTCGTTGGATCTATGTGTCCCATGGATTGAGATCCATTGGATCCTAAACTAATAAAAAGGAGGGCTAACCTGGCTTTTCATGGTATATTTATTTAGATTTGTAGAAACCTACTACTCTCTCTCTCTCTCTCTCTCATTCTCGCCCTCTCTCTTTCTCTTCTCCATCAAGTGGCCGTCCACTTTGTGTTGAGAAGGAGAGACTCTCGCCTTCGCCTTCGACGACTCAGGGATCTCCTTCTTCTTTGGGACGGCTTTCTCTAGAGGAAGACGACGGATTTTGTTTGACAAAATCAGGGGATTCATTGCTTGGATCTTCATCGAGGATTACGGAGGAACGCGTCTCATCATCGCGCCCGCAAGTGCGTTCTTCGTGGATCGGACTTAAGACATGAGGATCTCTTGTTTGGGATCTCACGATCACAACGACGCTCCAAGAGGTATTCCTTATACTTTGTGGTTTGATGAAACGATTCGATAATTGTTCTCGTGATCATGTGGTTTCATCATTAGATTTAAATTTTTTAAAGTCCGCTACATCTAGCGACTAGTGCGACTAGTCGACCCGATCGCATACGATGCGATCAACACGCTTCCGTGATGCGCTTAAGGATTCTCAATATCCTTCAATACATACCTCTTGACACCATCGGATTTTGCTCCAATTAAACCCTCTCAAGTAACTGAGGAGGCATGTTCTCCAACAACTCACTTTCAAACCGACTCCTAATGAATGATAAGCAGTTGGGATGACAAACAAAAACCACTTGTTAGTCTTGGATATTTGCTCTTCTTCTCTTTTCCTCGACAAATAGAGGTTTGAGGAGTTTTGGTTAGGCTATTCTCTTTTTTGTGGCTGGAACGAGGATGCTTGGAGTGAAGCACGATTGGATTTTTTTTGGCATGAGTTTGTTGGTTGGACGTGGTTATGGATATCAACCTTTTTGTTGTTTTGATTGGATAACTCTCTATAAGCATACAAGTATGCCCAATTGTTTCAGGGCCTCTATTTTGATGAATGAAATGATGATCTTTTCCGAAAAAAGCTTCAAGTTCCATGGATGATAAGGAAGCCTTAAACGAGCTTTTAATGAAATAATAACTAAGAAAAATTCTGATGGAGAGGCTCGAAGTCAGACTCGTCTTAACTCTAACATCTGGACTCAATCAAGAGTGGTCCGCCTCAAGCTAAAACTAGATAGAGGTCAACTTGAGTTGGTATTTCTTGAGCTATACAGAGTTTGAGTCGAGCTCGAGTTTAGATCTTCCCGACGATACGTGAGGCACCGTTCGATCCTATATCATACCTGTGTATGCGGTAGCAAATTGTTTTGGAGTTTTCCTACGAATTAATTAATAGAGTTTTTATTAGCTGCGCCCCCCGAGATATTGCAATATCAGTTATGCCCCTCCCTTTTCAGGAATATCAGTTATATCCATGACTTCTTGTTATTTTATAACTTGTGCCCCTCCGTCACTTTAGCCATCAATGAGTTTAACTTAACCATGGTTTTTTAAACCATGGTGAGATTAAAAGGGGCATAATTGTCAAAAAGCTCCATATGTTCTTCCTCGCACTCCCCAACCTCCTCCCCCTACTCCTCTTCCTTCTCCATCCTCCGATGGCCCCTCCTTCGGTGCCCCCTTACAGACATGATAGAGCTCAGACTCAGCACAACAACGACAGACGGTGATGGCATCGACAAGCATTATTGCGTTGCGATAGTGATGATAGAGAAAGCACGGGGGAGGAGCAATGGGAATCCGAGGAGGGTGCGAAAGAGGACAAAGGGGTGGAGGGGGGCATGGGGGAGGAGCAGCGGGCGGAGGCGCACGGGGGGGGGGGGCTGGACCGATGAGAGAGGAGGGTGTAGGGGAGGGTGAAGCGGTGGCAGGGGGAGCGAGTAGATGTGGAGGTGAGGAAGCAGGGGGCAGTGGGGGGAGGTCGGGCTAGGGATGGAGGAGGTGGAGGCGGAGGTGGGGAAGCAAGGGGTGGTGGGGGGAGGTCGGGACGGGGATGGAGTAGGGGAGGACGAACTGGAGATAGAGGAGGAGGGGTCGGTGGTGGGGAAGAAGGGGGCGACAGGGGAGGTTAGGTTGGGGATGGAGGAGAATGGGTTGGAGGTGGGGAAGTAGAGGGACAGGAAGAGCTTGACTTGGTGATGGAGGAGGAGGGCTCGGAGGTGGTGAAGCAGGGGTAGCATGGGGAGGTCGGGCTGGGGATAGAGGAGGAGTTGGGGAAGCTGGGGGCGTTAAGGGGAGGTCGGGATGGGTTTGTATGAGGAGGGGCTGGAGGTGAGGAAGTCTCGGGCAGAGGAGGGGTCGGGGGGAGGAGCAACGTGCGGACGAGGAGAGTACGGGGGATGAGCAACATGCAGAGGAGGATGGGGCACAATAAAGGAGCAGCAGGTGGAGGAGGGGGCATAGAGGAGGAGCAGTGGGAGGAGCCTAGGAGGAGGTTGGGGAGGAGCAATGGGCGGAGGGCTTGTTCGACGAGCTTGATGGACGTAGGGGAGGAGGCTGGGGAGTTGGGAGAGGAGGGAGCACCGGAGGAGGGGGGAGGAGGAGTAGGGGCACATGAGGATGTGGAAGGGGGATGATGGGGATGGAGAGGGGGAGGAGGTGGAAAGATATTTTTAACTCCTTTTTATAATTTAATTCTCTTTGTGTCCTCAAAGTTAACGTTCATTTATGTTAAGATGGACGACAACTAATTCAAAAGGCACAAGTGATAAAACAACAAGTAAGGGATATAATTGATATTCCAAAAAAGGAAGAGGTACAACTGATGTTGCAATATCTCGAGGGACACAACTGATGAAAACCCTAATTAATAAATACAAGATACCATTTGCGCTTGGTGCCAATGTGTCCACCACTATCTGTTCCATGGAAAAGCATCGGGTCCACGTAACCTTCGTCCCTCCATCCACCCACGATGGGTTGCTGCGGCGGCGAGGATGACGTCGGTGACGACCTCCTACACGAAAACCTCCTCCCGCCCACCGGAGCCCTCCAAAACCCATCCTCTCCCTCAACTATCTCGCCGATGAACTCGAACTTCTCGGCGCTGAGCACGAGGGACCTCCTCCGCTCGATCCTCGAGCTCCTCGACCCTTCAGACCTCGCGCGGGCCGCCTGCGTCTGCAAGCTCTGGAGCTCCGTGGCCTCCGAGCGAGAGGTGCTGGAGAGGACCTTCGCTTCCCCCTGGGGCCTCAGCCACGTCCTCGGGACCCCCTCTTCCCTCGCCTTCTGGCGCCACCGCGCACTCGCCCACTTCGCCATTTCCCATTGCGTTCGCCGCAGGGACTCCGTCGCGAGCCTCGCCCTCAAGTACTCCGTCCAGGTCCGTTGTTCCTAGATTCTCTGTTTAGGGCGATTTCTATTATAATCGGTGTTAATTTGACAATAAAATCCGAGGGTTGGTGTGGCTGTCGGTTGCTGCTCATCCACTTCATCATTTAGATGGAGTTTTGAATGAGTAAGATGATGTTGCTCACTATCATCGAGGCCTTAGGATTATGCTATGTTAAGATAGCTTCTGATGCAGGTGAGTTTGGATAGCGAACATTCCGTGGATTTCGTTTCTCTAAAATACACATTTGGATAACAACCATGTGATGCTAAATGTTGGTCTCGTAGCAATTGATGAAGACCAATTCGGGCATTGCATTTGATGTGGATAATCTTAAAACTCGGAAACGTGAGCACGGGGCCTGCTCTGATGCAAAAAAAGTCATTTGATTAATGGGTAATCACGAGATTTGAATTGTATCCCTCTTGGATAGACATAGAACTTTTATTCTGTTAACTAATGTGATGCTGTACATATCATGTTACGTGCTAACTCAGGATATTTATTCTGATATTGTTCTCTTGGAGCAATTCCACATAGAGTTTGAGACCAATGCAGTAGTCTAGTTTGGTCTCCGTTCCTTTTATTTAACACACACACACACACAACCCAACACTCACGCTCACATGCACGCGAACCCACACCCACAGAGAATGCTGCTCCCAACTATCACACGAGAGGAATTTATTTTTTGGAAACATCTTTTTGTTACTTGCAAGAGTAAAATTAGCCATATGGCCTTTACGCAGGCTCCTGTGTGCAAATTCTCGTGTTGTCAAAGAATGTGGTAAAGATAATGATGGTCATGTCTACTGTTGGCATTTACAGTTTAAGCTTATGGATCCATTTCACATGTAACGGCAATGAATAATGGCTGCTCATGGATGCAATATTCCCTCCTACTATACATCTGCAACATCTTGACCTACTCTACTTTTTACATATGAGGGAATTACCTTTCTGAAAAAGTTCGGAAACTGTAAGCATGTACTGTAATTATGTGCGTGATAATACAAATATGGAGGCTTATTGACATGATAACAGTGATGCATATATTCTGATTAATATGTACGTATGACTATTAACTTCTAATAGCCATCTCAGTGGATTTTCAAAAGAAAATGATAATAATGTCAAACAACAACATTCAAAAGCTTAGATGCCAGGGGAGGATGGAAGGGAGTGTTCTCGTCAAGGTGTGGAGGCCTTTCAGAGGAAACATGAGAATAAGGGAAAGGATGCAGAAATGTGTGATGTTGGAGTGTCTGGGCCATTGGTTGGTTCTGGTGCAAGCAATAATGAGGGAGATGGCTCGTGTGGGGGGGGGGGGGAGTGGAAGCTTGTGGTCTTAGTTGAGAAGGAGGATGCAACATTATCCTACGTCATCAGTCGCGGTCCTGCAAGTGCATTGTTGCTTTTGGTTTAGGAGGATTGGTCATATGGACAAATCTCGTGCCTTGTATCATTGTTTGTTTTCATAGTCGGGCATTTGGCTATCATCATGTTGATCATGAATTGAAAGGGGTTTGGCAGTGCATGGTTGTATCATCCTCAACAGGTCTCTAGGTTCATGTTGAGGTTCCAAAAGATAATGAACTCCGGTTTTGTGATGAAGTACGATTTGGTGATGAAGTTCAAAAGGGTGATGTCGCTATGATTGTTTACTCTGGTTGGCTTGTCAAGCATCTGCCTATTTTATCGTTGGTTGATGTGTATGGGAGAGCGCTTTGCGAAAGATCTGTGTGAAATTGTGGATTTCTTCGGGAGCATGATCAGATGATGCTTTGTCTGTATTTTGATATGGTTGGATGACTCTTTGGTTTGTGCAAAGTAGCTCAGATATAGAGGTACAATAATGGTTGAAGGGCATGTTGGTGGGCTGCATCAAGTGGTGCAGTGATGTAGGACATATCTTTGTGATGATGTTGACAATACGAGCATCCATGGGTGGTTATATCTTGATTTTTCCTTGCAGTGCTGTGATTTCCTATCGATTAAGGCGATTCTTTCATGAGTTGATGAGGTGATGGCAGTGGCTGAAGACAGTCTATGCTCGGGTGATTGATGGGAGCTCATGGTAGAGTTGAGAGGCCAAACTCCACCCTCCTTAGGAAGGCCTTCTTTCTCACTCCGATTAGAGGCAATTGTAGCGCTTCATGGCGATGATGGTGTGATCTTTTTCCCATTTAGGGATTGCAACCATTATGAATTTGGGATTGTAGGTGTTGATTGAGGCATCATCCACGAGAGTGGTAGCATTGAGGGTGGGTGGGAATATGAAAGCGATAAAGCAGTCATGGCAAGAAGCAGTGAATGTGGTGCCTAAAGGGGGTGGGAGGTTTCACACTTTCACCTGTTGGAGTCTCATGTTGTGGATTTTGTGCATTCAACTATTGGGTCAGAGTCGTCGATGGAAAGAGGCTGGCTCTAGTGGACATGATATGTTTGGGGCTCTTTTCAAGTCATGGGGGATCTAATTTAAGGAGGTTAGACCTCACACATCATGAAAATGAGGAAAATGCAAATCAAATTCATAATAAAAGGTGCTCATCATATGAGCGATAATGCAATCATATAACAAAAAACTTGATTGTAAATGTGAAACCACATGGCAACAGAAAACTATTTCAACATCGCTTCACAAGATCACAAGACTGTAAGGATATATCTTTGATGCGTGAGTTTCTAAAACAAAATACCTCCTTATTTACGTTCGATCTGACGGACTCTTGCACTTGTAGTTACGACGGTGACTCGTGGTACTTCTTGCGAACTCGAGAGTTGATCTCCACCAAGTTGTCCACACCAAGGGAAATCTAGATTGATATCTACATCTTTATTTCATCGTACGAAACTAAGTTCTTCTCCACGGGAACCGAGCACGAAGAAGAAGATGGATCCCTCACAATTGGTTGAGCCAATGTAGACGAAGAAATGACTATTTTTTGCACGATCTAGGGTTTATGGGATATATGGGGATGACCAAGGGAGAGATTAAAGAGAGCTTTTCTCTTCTAAATTATTCTCTCAATTCCGAGGATTAGAGAGCACTTGCTTGGTGTTGAATTAGAATTTGATAGAAATATCATGACTCTATGCCTCTCTTTATACACTCAAGGGGACAATCAATGCGAGTCCTACTCTCCAAGTATAGGCAACCGAAGGGGACAACCAATGAGAGTCCTACTCTCCAAGTATAGACAACCAAACATGAACCTTTTATCTCATTATATATGGCTATGAGAGTCCTAGTATCTCAAGGAGATGGCTAGATAATTAACCTTCAATATTTTTCTCAGAAAATACTTAACTTCCATTATCTCTAGAGTCTAAACAACTTGTCATAATAGAGAGTCCTATAGAAAGTACGATACCATGAGTGTACTCTTTTCCTCACAGAGTTTCTATTGTGAAAATGTTAGCTTTCTTTCCAAGAATCTTCTCGAGTCTTTGCTTTTGTAAGTTTTACTGTATAGTTTTCATATTACAATGTTGGAGCAGACAACATAATGTGTTTTCCCCTTTTTTGGCTCAAAAAATATCATGAGTGGATGCCCATGGTGGATCCATCACATGATTCTATTCAATTCGAATTCAAACTTAATATATTTGGTTTAATCTCTCTTGATAAATATCAATTGAATTTATATTCTAAATATCAAATTGGGAGATCTATAAAAAACTCCTCAATTAATGAATCCAATTCATTAGTCCATAATAAAATACAAATTCAATTTGCATTTATTTATTTATGCAAATCACATTCATATATTTCCTAAATAAATATGAATCTCATCTATATTAATTTATTATGTGATTATATCCATATTAATTAAATGCCAATAATGTGAATCATATTGACATATCCCATATTTTATTATCAATGATAATAACAATTAATATCTTGATATTTAATTTCTCAATATACAATTCTTAATCTAATTAAGCATTGCGTACATCCTTCATGAATACTTGGAGATGATTTTAGGGAGATTATACATGCCATGTATAGTGACTTGATATATATAAAATCCGGATTCACCACTTTTAATTTTCTGATTCAATTAGATATTGAATCAATTTCTCTAATTGACTATGAATACTTTTGGATTAATTTCCAACTCTTCGATTTAAATTTCATCGTTCCCTCGGAATGGAAGTGTTATTGTATACATTTATTATCATCGCATCAACATAGAGCATTCCTAATACTCAAGCGTCTTACATACTAGAAAACTTTGAATAACCTGAAGTTTAATCATATATTTGGTTATCTCCTTTGAGGATTTGTCAATATATTTCTGAATCACTTAGTGGGCGACAATATCAATCATATGCTTTCCAAAAGTATATATTAATATTATCTAATTCTTATCTTGTTTCATAAATTAGATGACCATCATGGAAATTTGTTGTGACCCTACTGTCTCATGAGAGAGCTCGAGTGAGTTCATTCTCTTGGTTTAGAATGTATGGACCTATATCATTCCTTTAAGAGAACACACATCCCATATTTCCTTATATACACACCAGCTCACCTCTCTTTCGACCTTGTTAGGCCATCAATTTATTGGTATGTCAAATGTGCACACTTGAATACATAGATGTATATCTGTTTTCGGTCAAAGGATGTGTGCTTGTTCGTGATAGTATATGATACATGTCTTCAGTATCTCAATCTCGTCAAGTAACTCTTAATATTAACTCATCCGACATTTCTGAATTTTTATTCCTATGCAGATGACCTGCATCAAGAGTGTTAGTCGGATTGTCAGTCTTTAGAGAAGATTGTCATCTTTTGTTAGACTGTAGAGCATTCTTCAATATCACATAATGATGTTGATTGTGTTATTGATCTAACTCTTTAGATCTACAGCCCTGCATCAGCCTCTATGTTTAACTGTTCATATCAACAACTATATGATATCAAGATGGACATGATACATACTCTTATTTGTACCATTACTAAGATACTTTATACGTGCTAACCCAATTTATGCTTTAATTTATGTAATAGAATGAAATAAATCACATAACTTTTATTGCATAATGGATTGCCATGTGCTTACATGTCTAACATTCTCCCACTTGCCCTTGGTGCCATTCATGGGCTACCCTCAAACCTATACTCATAACATACGAACAAAAACCTTTTGTGTCAACGGCTTGGTAAGTGGATCGGTAATATTTTTGGCAGAGGCAACCTTGATGATAGTGATATAATCCTTTTTTGTATCTCTCGAATTATTTGGTATTTCCTCTCCACGTGCTTGCTCTTTTGAACCGCCTGGGTTGTTTTGCTTGTTGTATGACGTCTGTGTTATCGCAAAGTAATAAAATAGGAGAATCTTATGTGGAAACTACACCAAGTTCTAAGATGAACTTGTGTAACTGCAGAACCTCTTTAGCATCATCAAATGTGCTAATACACCTGGCTTCAGTTGTCGAATCTGTCATGGTGTCCTGCTTCTTGCTTATTCAACTCACAACATCACCATTCAACAGGAATATGAACCCTGAGGTTGACTCCGTCCAGGTCCGTTGTTCCTAGATTCTCTGTTTAGGGCGATTTCTGTTATAAGCGGTGTTAATTTGATGATAAAATCCGAGGGCTGGTGTGGCTGTCGGTTGCTGCTCATCCACTTCATCATTTAGATGGGGTTTTGAATGAGTAAGATGATGCTACTCACTATCATCGAGGCCTTACGATTATGCTATGTTAAGAAAGCTTCTGATGCAGGCGAGTTTGGATAGCGAACATGCCGTGGATTTCGATTCTCTAAAATACACTTTTGGAGAACAACATGTGATGCTAAATGTTGGTTTCATAGCAATTGATGAAGACCAATTCGGGCATTGCATTTGATATGGAGAATCTTAAAACTTGGAAATGTGAGCACGGGACCTGCTCTGATGCAAAAAAAGTCATTTGATTAATGGGTAATTGCGAGATTTGAATTGTATCCCTCTTGGATAGGACATAAAACTTTTATTCTGTTAACTGATGTGATGCTGTACACATCATGTTACGTGCTAACTCAGGATGTTTATTCTGACATTGTTCTCTTGGAGCAATTCTACATAGAGTTGAGAACAATGCAGTAGTTTAGTTTGGTCTCCATTCCTTTTATTTGACACACACACAAAACCCTACACTCGTGTTCAAGCATGCACACGAACCACACACACAGAGAATGCTTCTCCCAACTATCACACGGGAGGAATTTATTTTTTGGAAAGATCTTTTTGTTACTTGCAAGAGTAAAATTAGCCATATGGCCTTTACACAGGCTCCCATGTGCAAATTCTCGTGTTGTCAAAGAATGTGGTAAAGATAATGATGGTCATGTCCTACTGTTGGCATTTACAGTTTAAAGCTTATGGATCCATTTCACATGCAATCGGCAATGAATAGTGGCTGTTCATGGATGCAATATTCCCTCCTACTATACATCTGCAGCATCTTGACCTACTCTACTTTCTACATATGAGGGAATTACCTTTCTGAAAAAGATCGGAAACTGTAAGCATGTACTGTAATTATGTGCGTGATAATACAAATATGGAGACTTATTGAAATGATAACAGTGATGCATATATTCTGATTAATATGCATGTATGGCTATTAACTTCTAATAGCCATCTCAGTGAATTTTCAAAAGAAAATGATAATAATGTCAAACAACAACATTCAAAAGCTTAGATGCCAGGGGAGAATGGAAGGGAGTGTTCTCGTCAGGGTGTGGAGGCCTCTCAGAGGAAACGTGAGAATAAGGGAAAGGATGCAGAATTGTGTGATGTTGGAGTGTCTGGGTCATTGGGTGGTTCTGGTGCAAGCAACAATGAGGGATATGGCTCGTTGGAGGGGGGAGAGTGGCAGCTTGTGGTCTTAGTTGAGAAGGAACAGGTGCTTGAGTAGCTAAGTAACTTTCCTTTTGATCTTCATTCTCCATAATGTTGCCCTTTTGTGATTCATACTGAGTGAAATTATCTGAAGTACAATCTTATATTCAAAAGGTTTGTTATCACCAAAACAATAATACAATTGGTATGTAATTAAGGTATCAACAACTCTTTTGAGTTTATTGCTCATTAAAATAGATCAACAATAGGGGGAATTCCTTTTGAAGATTGATTTTTCCATTTCTTTAAGTTGGTCCTTTGGTCTTCTTTGCGCAAGGGGTTTTCTTGATCTTGGATAAATTTTTTGCACGGCTACATTATTTTCTGTCTTTATTAATGGTGGTCCAGAGGGTGGTTGGATTGAACCGCTGTGAGGCTAATAGGTAGAGCTGCCTGTTGGCATGGCTTAGGATAGGTTCATAGTATGAATTTGTGAGAGCTGTCTGGTGTCAGATTCCTCTGTTGGAGGTGCTCAGTCAGTGATGATTCCGGTCCTGGAGTATGCTGACGACAGTTTTCTTGGTCTAGGGAGCAGGTGTACTCGACAAATCCATGAGCACTCCTAGATGTGTTTGGGAGGTGTTAAGGTTAAACGTGAATAATCAAAGGGTTGATCACTACAGTAGTGTCCCTACAGCTGCCTATAGGAGACCACTTGGTTGGGTGTGCATAAGATCGCTGTCAAAGAGTTCATCTTCGGGAAGTGATTGATGAATATGATAATTTTTATTAGAGTCTATAAATGTAGAGGCTTTCTGGTTTCGGATTGCAATTGAACGGACTGAACCTTGTGGAAGAGTGTTCTTGTGTAGCAGCATCGGCTAGTAACCTCTTCAAGATCTCAGATTGTTCGTATCTGCTAAAGACTGCTGGTGCTATGCAGTTACCGGATTTCATTCATCCCTCCCTCAATGTTTAAATGGGTGTTTAGCTTGGAGTGATGGCATATTAAAATGCAAGACATCACAAGCCTGTAGAATGGGAGTAATCAAATGCTCGTTGTGATCTTTTGGGAAAATAAGAGTTCCTTGCTTGCGGCTGAGGAGGATGGTGATGATATTGTAAAGACCCAAGTGGACTGTTGGAGCAAACACCAGTTGACCCTTGTACTCATTAGACTAGAATAATGCATATGATCTCTTCTTTGGATGTTCTTTCTTCGTGGGGGTAGAAAACGATAATATGGAATCCTATCAGAGATAAAGAATAGAAAACATGGAAGAACACCAGGATTTACGTGGAACCCTATTCCCTAAGGAGCGGGATGAAACCACGGGAGAACCGCCTCAAAGGCTTGATTATTAACTTTACTCAACTGATACAATGTGTGTTGGGCTTCTTATATAACCACACAAACAGACTGAAGTCTCACTTATAGTATATGTGGGACTAATGCTGTGCATGTGGTAATTGGATCATGGAGGGATCCAATCACCCATCTATACATGTGACACATATTTCAACACTTCACCTCAAGTCAGAGCATGCAATGCTCATCTTGGACAAATAGAAATAAATCTCTTACTCACAATACAAGACAATACATACTATATCAACTCAACACATACTCTGATGGCTGCTTGTTGAGGACGCTGTTCTCATGCCATGCTGGTGAGGAACTGAAAGTGCAATCTGAAATGTGCCTCCTCGTTGGAGAATGTGCGCTCTGTACTGTGTCTATCAGAGTCATTGATACTGGAATGAGTCTCTACCTAGAGAACTATGTCCTGCAACTGCTCCACCTATCTGAAGGGCTAAACTGAAAAAATTGTGTAAGCATCCTCATCAGAGTCCACAATGGCTGGAGAATGGAGTCTGAAAGTCTCCTCGTTGGAGAACTAAGTCTCTCCCATACTTGCTCAAAGAATAGGATCTCTTTTCTGGAGTCCCTATGAAACCACATGAAAATCCTAAGCCCACAATGGCTTAGAGAATGTGATCTCTACTCTGAAGTCCCTATGGATCACATGAAAATTTTGAGTCCATATCAAAGATCGAGACCTCTCAAATAATGATCGCATGCATGCGCGCATCAAACTGTAGACTCTGAAACAATCTGAATGTAGAGTCTAAATTTGAACAATAGTATATGAAATCTGGCATGGAATCTGAATTGGAGAATCTGAATTTGACCTATAGAATTATGCTCCCCCTTTACCCCATAGTGGTCGGAAATTTGGAATAGTTGACATCGATCAAGTTGGGAGAATACCTGAATCTGGGGAAAAATAATATCGAATTTTTTTCGCGGCTATTTCCTTTTTTATAGCCATCTCCTTTTTTTTTCAAAATTTTTCAGAATTGACCCTTTCTTTTTTCTAGGGTCCTCTTTTTTTTTTAAAAAAAAACTCTCGGCCCAAATTGGCCCATAAAGTTGCAGCCTCCTTTTTTAAAAGCAGGCCACTTGAGCTCAAAGCATGTCCCCCTTCTCCTCTCTTTTTTTTAATAATAGTGCAGCAGAGCCCACTGGGCTTAAAAGAATTGCCTCCTATTTAGTCTTCTCGATTGGGAACCCATCCTTCATTGCATAGTAAGGCTCCTAGCCCAAAGCTGCCGTCTATGGGAGAGCTCGAAGGTGTCGCCTGGGGATATACTTGCTTAAGGAGATGGCTGAAGAGCTTCGAAGATGCTGTCGTCTTCGTCTGGAAGATGTGCTGCGGCCGGTGGCTTGTGTGGAGAAGAGAGGACTGTCAGCGCGATGAGGAGCGGGCTATGAGGTCTTGTTCCAGCCCTGGAGTAGCACACAATGAAGTGAGCTATTATTTGGAGACACCCGAAGGTTGTGTCTTATCGCACATCAGCAATAGAGGATCACCAGCTGACTAGAGAGGCGGTGCCAGCACTGCTGTGCTTGGAACTTGTGCGCGGAGGTGGCTCTAACTGAAACTGTGCGTCCCTGGAGAGAAGATCGTGCGATGTTGGGTTGTGCTTGGCTGGAGTTTCAACGGTAGGAGTCAACATTGCCCCTGGTCCTTTGATTTGTATGTGGAGTTGTGCATGCACCTGGAGTAGCAACCTCGCTACATGGGCTTCTTCTTGCAATAGTAGCTCGCCTGGAGGCTGTGGGGACACCACTTGGAGATGGATCTTCATGAGAAGATGCAACCTGTAGATCCGTAGTCTATAATTTTCCGGGGTTGCAGAAATTCTAGAAATTCTGGGACAACTTTGATTGATTGTTGTTGGTTGCGTCTTGAATTAGGGTTTCTTCAGAAACCCTAAAATGATGAAAGCGATATTCAACAATAAATCTTCAAGAACAGATCAATGAACATGATAACAATAATTAATCTTCATGAAAGAAATTTTAAGAACCATGTACCATGCAGAATTTGGGTTTCTGTTGGGTTTCAACAGAAACCCTGGAACTGAATCTTGAATCTAAAAGAAATTTTGAACATAATTAAGAACATATAAAATCCTCGAGAATCGAACCCACTCTGATACCATGTAGAAAACGATAATGCGGAAGCTTATCAGAGATACATAGTAAAAACATGGAAGAGCATCGGGATTTACGTGGAACCCTACTCAAGGAGTGGATGAAACCACGGGAGAACGGCCTCAAAGGGTTGATATTTTCATTATCTTTTCTCAATTGACAACAATGGGTGTTAGGCTTCTTATATAGCACCATAAACAGAATGGATTCCCATTAACAGTAGATATAGGATTAAACCCGTGGATGTGGTAATTGGACTCTGGAGGGATTCAATTACTCATCTATACACGTGGTGCATACTCCAACAGAGGTGTCTAGACAAAGTTTTTGTTTCCCATGATTTGATTTATCATCCTTTAGTAATTGTTGTTCATTTTGAGTTCATAGAGAATTGTACCATCTGTATTGTGAATCCTGAATGACTATTATCCTCAAATAGTTTTTTGGTACATAGAAAAAATAGTAGAGTACACAAATATCACCCAGATACCCTACCTCTTTCGTGATGCTTTCAATATTCACCATCATCTTCAGAAAGTGTCCAAACCAAAGGTACGCAAGGTAGCATCTGTATTTAGATTGATATTGTCATTCTTATCTTCGTGTTTGTTGAATCACTGGGAATATTTCTGTTGTTCACTTCGATGGCTATATTAAATAAAACCCTTTATCGTATTCGTAATGGCGCATCCTTTATTCAGTTGTACGTTTCTAGTGTGCATGGAGTGAAAAGAAGCAAGCTGATCTGATGCTATTAAATCCATATGAGAGCGGATGCACATTGCGCAGATGCTCTGTGATAACTAAGTGGTTCGAATTTGGTTCTATAGTATTATTTTCTATGTACTTGGCCAATTTACGACTGTGCTGCTGAAATGATGTAATCGATGTTCTTCTCCTTGTATTTAATGCAACAGTTCTGTGATTTCAGGTCATGGATATAATGCGTCTTAACAACATGATGAGTGACCATGGCATATACTCAAGGGACCGGCTTCTCATTCCCATAGGCAACCCAGACATCCTCCGGGGAAGTACTTGCTACATCGAGCGGGACGTTTATGCGAAAAGGGAAGTTGCAGTATTGAACTTGGAAGGAGGCCCACGAGGAAAAGTGAGCAGCTACCTGGATTCTGGGTCAATAACCAGCACTGGCAGGAAGAAGATACTTGATTCTGTGAGGAGAAGCTTGGGTGTTGATGACGGAACCGCAGAGTACTACATGTCCATTTCGAATGGTGATCCCAGGATGGCCATCATGGAGTTCTCTGGGGATTTGAGATGGGAACAACAGAGGTCCGGGCTTTAAGAATACGCGAGCCCTGATTGCGCCTGTGATATTGTTCTGGTGTATACTTGCTCTATTGTGCCTGTAAATAACACCACAAAACTCAAACTGCTACCAACATGGTCATACTTGTAGCCATTGGCACGAGTAATTAAGTATATATATGGGAATAGCTGAGTCCGGATTCTGGCTCAACAACTTTAAGTAGAAAGTGTAAACAACTATTTTTAAACTTTTTCCGCAATTTTTTTGGCTATTTTTTCTGCATGTTTTTATTTTTTTGATAAATATCATCATATATATATATATATTATATATATCTAGGGTCATATGTGGCTGCCCCCTAGGGGCAGCCAACATGGCTGCCCCCGCCTTATTTGGGCAAAATTTTTTATTTTTTTTTGAAAAGTGAACACCATTTACATTCATCCATATATCCCTCCTATATACCATTCGAATTTCGTCAGAAACAGAGACTCCTACGGCCTCCATCCGGACAGTAATTTTTTAACGGTAACATGATTTTTTTAAATCGATACCATCGAGATGGAGGCCGTAGGAGTCTCTGTTTCTGACGAAATTCGAATGGCATGTAGGAGGGATATATGGATGAATATACATGTTTTATTTTTCAAAAAAAATAAAAAAAAACGCCGAAAAATGGGACGGGGGCAGCCATGTTGGCTGCCCCCAGGGGGCAGCCCCATTTTTTCCATATATCTATATATCTTTCCAATATGTCATTCGTATTTCGTCAGAAATAGAGATTCTTATACCCTCCATCTAGAACACGTTGATTACAACTATGTTTAGACTGTTAAAATTTAAATATATATGTTCTAGATGGAGCGTATGAGTCTGTTTCTGATAAAATTCGAATGACATATTGGAGAGATATATAGATGAATATATATGGTGATATTTTGCAAAAAAATAAAATTGCAAAAAGGATGCGTGACATCCTCTTTTTTTCTATATATATAGGGTGATCTTGTGAAAGTCAAAACTGTGAGAGCATGAGAGCATTGATTCTGGACCAGTAGATTCTGCTCATCTCTCTCCAATCAATCAGGAGAGAGATGACATAAACTAGTCACACACACATGCACACACACGTGTGCGCACACACTCACACATCACACACCTCCAACGCACGCACATGCATGCACACACGCACATACACTCACGTGCTCGTGCACACACGCATGCACTCACATGCACAACACCCATCGCATAGACGCACACGCGCACACGCACACATAAACCCCCATGCACACCCACACACACACAAACACGTGTGCACCCCCCCCCCCCCCCACACACACTCCCCACACACATGTACACGCACGCGCACATGTACACACAAGCATGCACGACGCACACACACGCACGTACACATGCACATGCACATGCACACTCTCTCTCACATACACACTTACGCACACACACACACATACACACGCCCACTCGCACACGCACACGCACACGAACGCGTTTACACATGCGTGCGTGTACACACACATCACACAACACAACAGGACATCACACAACACAACACCCAACACACGGACACAGGCACACATACGCACATGCACACCCCCCCCCCCCCCACACACACACACACACACACGCGCGCACACACTCCCACACCCACGTACACACAGAGATGAATATACATGATGATATTTTTAAAAAAATAAAAAATGGCGAAAAATAGGGGCTGGGGCAACCCCATTTTTTCCTATATATAGGGACCCTTTCAAATGTGGTGGGTCTCACCAATATTGTGGTGAGCTATCAATCGGATTCGTCAAATCTCAATCTGAAGGTTGTATAAAAAAGTTATCCAAAAGGGTATTCCATGTTCTCATTTTACTAAATTTGAGTTTCATTTAATAACCTTGAACCATTGTTAGTTTTTCTGGATTTGGTGTTTCTCATCGATACATGTTATAATTAGTTTTCGATTTTGATCTCAACGAATTTGGTTTAATCATATCTTTGTAAACTTCCACAAGTTTTTGTGAAAGTATATTTCCTCTTTCTATATGTGTGAATATTTTTTTTACAATGCCATTCAATATTTTCAATAAAATGAGTATATTATTATTGTATATTTTATTTGGATCTTTGTAAAGTTTATGTTCTTTTTGTAAGTATTTGATTGTAAACCAATAACTAATTTTCATATTTTTTGTAAATGGGTATGTTCCTTTTGTAAGATTGCAAAGATCTTTGTAAGTTTTTCACGTTGCTTCCTTCATGCCCTTGAGATTTGTAATATTGCCGCCACATTTGTAGAAACTCATGATCATTTTGCATATTTCATGCGGAGCTCTACAGATTAAGAAATCAATAATATTTTTTAAAAAGCGAATCAATATGTTAACTGAATGTCAAATATGCTGAAAATAATGCAATATTTGTAAAACAGATAATAGTTATGTAAATTTAGAGAATATTAATGCAAAATTCTCCTTCATAGCACATAATCATTATCAAGCATTTCATTGAACACATGTCCTGCACAAAACTTTATATACAATGGGAAGAATATTTGATGTACATCCACACGAAGCACCACATCATCGTAACCGACAGTAGGGCAGAGACTGCTTGGTGACGTGGGTGATGGTCGGACATGATAATGGAGAGGGAGGTCGAAGGTCTGCAGTGTGGACGGCCTCCGCACACGGTGGGGGGATCTAGTGGATGTTCGTGTGCATTTGTGTGCGACGATGCAACCACCACATCTGTGTGCTGCCTCCTCTGCATCTTCCTTCCTCCTCCACCTTCGTCGTTGCTTCCGCATCACTCCCATATGCTTTCCTCGTATACCACCATGCTCATATGCATCCACGACGTGTCGTCGAGAAAGAAAGAGGAGGGGTGAGAGAGAAAGAGATAATTAAGGTTATTAATTAGTGGGTTGTTACATACTGTTTTAAAATATGATAAATGATCGAAATAGATTTTTTTATCATTAAAATAATGCAAATACTGTTTCATTTATTACAACATGTGATTTGAAATAAACAGATGACAAGGAGGGCTCATTACAAAGTGGTGATACTCCACCTCATTTAAAGTTTCTCATATATGTATATATGTATGTGTGTATGAGATAAATGGGACTGCCCCCGAGGGGGAGCTAACTTAGCTCCTCCCTCCCTATTGTCTCTATTTTTTATTTTTTGAAAAATTCTTCCGTGAATATTCATCACTATATTCCTATATTATGTCATTCAAATTTCGTGTGAAACATAGATTCCTACAGCCTTCATCCAGACAGTCATTTTTTAACAGTCACAGGATTTTTTAAATCGATCCCATCTGAATAGAGATTGTAGGAGTCTCTATTTCACATGAAATTTGAATGACATAATATATGATATAATAATGAATTTACAAGATTTTTATTTTCAAAAAAATATGTGAAAAATGAGGCAGGGGATCTAAGTTAGCTCCCCCTAGGAGGCATATACATTTTACCCTATATATATGGAAAAATGGGGCTGCCCCACCCCATTTTTTCGATTTTTTTTGCAAAATAAAATCATGTATATTCATCTATATATCCCTCCAATATATGATTCAAATTTCATCAGAAACAGAGACTCTTATGCCCCTGTATCTAGAGCAGGTAATTTTAACGGTCTAAACGTTGCTGTAATCGACTTGTTCTAGATGGGGACATATGAGTCTCTGTTTCTAATGAAATTCGAATGATATATTGGAGGGATATATAGATGAATATACATGGTTTTATTTTGCAAAAAAATGAAAAAAAACGAAAAAAGGACAGGGACAACCCCATTGTGCCCTATATACATATACATATACATGGGGCCTTTCCATTGAGGTGGGCCTTTCCTGGATGTATGGAAAAGCCAACCATCTCATCCGTTAGATATCAATCTAACGATTCTTTATCCAAAAGGGTATTGTAGTCCATGTGTTTTTATTTTATTTTGAATTTCATTTAATCCTTTTATTTTTCATTTTTAGCCCGCATGAATTGCATTTTTTGTGCTATTTATGCGATGAGGTTTTGCCAACATGGTATCATTTTTACGCTATGAAAAATAGCAGGACTCTTTGTACAAATACTCATTGCCATTATATGTTGAACATTCTTGTAAAATATAATCAAAGATAGTAATAAGTTTATTGTTGTAATTGTAATTTAGGTTAATGCCTCTGTAAAACTTCGTACTTATTTGTTAATATTCGGTCAGAAATCTACAAAAAAATAGATAGTTAGTAATTCAATAATTATCAAGTGGAAGAGAAAAATGTAAAAAATTAGGTTTGTAAAAAAATATCGTGTTCTATAACAAAAATGTATGGTTAGAAATATAAAGAAAACGATAAATGTAAAAATACAAACTAAAATTGCAAAAAATGACATGAGATTACTCAGGGTTATGGGTGTAAAAAGAGATTTTTACACCCATAACCCTGAGTAATTTCGTAATAACATTCATAGCCCTGCATAATCACAAATTACACTTAGAACCCTGAATAAGTGTGACGTCTTACACCTATAACCTTCCATTACTTTACTTCATTAACTGAACCAGATGATTGAGTTAATCTAACCAACAACGATCTAGTAGCCGAGATTAACCAAAATAAAAAAATCAGATCCCTTTTCTTGAGCAAGCACGCGCATCCATCATGACTCTAGCATGTCGGGGAGCAAGACGTTGTCGGGACTTGACAATTGATGGAGTGCAGCGGCGGACTTGCAGGCGGGGCAGGTGCAAAGGAGTCGTTGCAGCAGCAGTACCAGGGCTTGGGGAGGAGAGGCGTGGACGATGCTGGACCGGGGGGGGGGGTGGGCTTGCAGAGGTCGAGGGGGGTGGGTGGGGTCGGTGGTTTTATCTTGCAGAGGTGGGTGGGGGGGGGGGTGCTTGCAGATGCGATCGACCGGGGGGGGGGGGGGGGGAGTAGAGTGGTGTTCGGTCAATCAGCGGCGGCCTTCGAGCAGGGATGAGGGGTTGGGGCTTGTAGAGGTGGTCGGTCGATAGGATAGGGGGCTTGCAGAGGTCGGGGAGGGGGGTCGGTCGGTTGGCGGGGGCTTGGAGCAGGGGATCGGCGGCGGGGGAGTAGGGGTTCGATAGTGAGCTCAGTGGCGGCCGAGCAGGGTAGCGGGCTTGCTCGGGGGTCGCCTGCAGGGGTGGGTCGGCTCCGGGGGGTGGGGGGTCCTTGCTTGTAGAGATCGACAGGAGGGGCTCAGGCCTGCAGGGGGAGGAGGAGGATGTCCGGGTTGTAGGAGCTTCTGCAACCCTCCCCCCTCCCCACCACCTGTAAGCCCCAATTGACAGTTGCACTGACTACATCTTCCAGCAGCTCCCTCAGCCCAACGGTGGCATGTTTTGCGAATAAGGATGAACATCAGGGACAATTTTATCTTTTTTTAACGGAAACCGTCAAATATAACGGACATTCCAAACGAAACACAACACAGGGTTATGTCATGTAAGAGTTAAGCATTACTCGAGGTTTGTCATGTAATTCAAGATTATGCATGGTTATGATTGTAATTGCAAAATTACTCAGGTTATGGGTGTAAAAATCCCAATAAAAAATGATATGAGATTGTAAAAAAACATTATGAGATTGTTTAGAAATTGCTAAGAGAAATGATAAATGTAAAAATCTGATATTGTAAAAATAAATTGAGATTTGAAATGATATGATATTGTAAATAAAATACCTGAGATAGTAAAAAAATATGACAATGTTAGAAATTTATAAAAAGATATAATAAATGTAAAAAAAATGAGATTGTAAAAACAATATGGGATTGTAAGAAAAGATATGATTGTAAAAAAAGATCGAAGATTTCAAAAAAATGATCATAAATTGCAAAAACTGATTGCGTCCTCCTTCGCCCGCATTCCTTATCCACCTGCACCCTCCTCCACCCTTCTCCATAATCCACCTCCTCCACATGAACCACCCTCTACCAACACCGCTCCTCCACCTTCACCCTTCTCCTCCATCCACACTCTCCTTCAACCTTCTCCTCTATGATCCACCTCCTCCACACGCAACGATCGCCTCCACGCAATGCTACCTCCATTATCTGCAAGAAAACAACATTGGAGAACCCATCTTTTTTCTCCAGATCTGAAGGACAAATAAATACCATACCGCTATGTCAAGCAATAATCATAGGTCCACAGAGCAACATATCGTCACTGACCACCGTAGAGAAGCACACTACATCCACCACCCAATGTTCTCCCTCTACCATCATTGCACGCCATCACCGACGTGTAGCAGCCTCCTCCTCGAGTGCCGCCATCGAGAGAGAGAGAGAGGAGATATTATTGGAGAGACATTTTTTGCATTTTAAATATAGAATATGTCAAAATGACCATAATATGTTTTTTAATATTTAAAAATATAGATAATGAGTCATTAATAATAGCCATAGGATTGCTTACAGATGAATACGATGGCTGATTTTCCACGCATCCAGGAAAGGACCGTATTATCTGAAGTTTTCCTTATATATATATATATAGGCTTGGGGAAGCTGCACCATGAGGTGTAGCCAACTAGCTGCATTTGATAATTTTTTTATTGATTTTTATGTGTTTTTGAAATGAAATCTAGGGGGATTTAGATTACCATAAACCATGGTTGCATGCCAAATTCAACTAAATTTGACACTTCTATCATCTCCATCAAGGCTATCACATTTTAATGGTCTCAGAATTGCTGAAATCAATCCTATTTAGATGGGCATATTATAAATATTTATTTTGCATGAAATTTGAAACACAAATTCCACTCAATAAATTAAGTAAATCTCCATAACATTCCTTCAAAAAATCAAAAACAAATAAGAAAAATGACCGAGTGTAGCTAGTTGACTGCACCCCCAGTGGAGCTCCCCTTTTTCCATATATATATATATATATATATATATATGGTCTTTTCAATAGGACCTGGTCCTTCCATGTGTAAGGAAGGCCAACAATCTGAACCATAAGATTCAAATCCAACGACACCTTCAATTTTATTGCCAAAAAAGGTATTTTGGTCATCCTCTTTTGCGTTAATTATGTATAGCATTTAATATTTCAAAATGCTAAATTTAGCTAGATCTAATTTTGGTATTTTTTTTGCAATATCATATTTAAATAATATCTAATTTATGCCGGGCGATGTTATGTTAGGCAGATGTTTGTATCATCGCTGATTTTTTTGTAGAATCTGTGGTTCCTTTTGTAATGATTGTATGTTTTTTTGTATAATCCATGGTTAATTCAAAAGTCGTAAGTTATTTGTAAAATTTATATGGTTCTTTGTAGAATACAATTCATATTAGCAATTAATGCATGCTTCTTTGTAACGATTATATAATTTTTTATAGAATAAATTTTATATTATTCTTTGTAAAAATGCAGTAGACATTCACGCTAAATCGATAAGTAAAATACAATTCATATGTGTATAATAATCATCCACAATATATAATGCACATCCAAAATGTATAATACACATCAAATATACAAGATAAATAAAAAAATTACATTTGTCATTCGCACCAAATTGTTATGTAAAAATACATATCAGATATGTATAACACACATCAAAATTATATAATACGTATCAATATTGTATAATACAAAGTGACAAATGTATTTTTATATAACAATTCTGTGTCATCAATTTCCGCCTTGTCGACGACTTCGCAAATGACATCGTGAACCGCTCCATGTCGTTGTTGAAGACATGGATGAAGGTGAGCAAACTTCATGTCAGCCATACGTAGATTTCCATGTGAAGACGGAGATAACACTGTGAACCACTCCATGTCGATGTTGAAGATGGAGATTAAGGGGACGAAGAACCTCATGCTAGCCATGTCGACGGTGAAGATGGAGACGAAGGTGGCGAAGAGGATGACAAGGCCCGTGAAGACGACGGAGACGATGCATGTGATGTGTGTACGACGGAGACAAGTGACCCTCTATCCCCAATAAAAATCCTTTTTATTTCCTAACTATTTTCCCCATTTTTCATCGGTAGTTCAAAATTCGTGACATTTCTCGTTCATTCTACTCTTTCACAAGCGGGTCCGAACAGAAATGCTTCTATCTTATCCCATCTTAAGTTTTTGGTGGCAGATGGAGACAAACGATGAGCGACGAAAAAGATGGAGACGAGCAATGATCGACGTCCTCCCCATTTTCCGTGCATGTGAGATTATGAAATGAAAGGAAAGATGATAGAGATTAATGATATATTTTAGATGTGCGAGTGAGATTTTTAGAAAGATTAGGAGAGAGATTAATGAGGAGATAAATTTGGTTGTTACATACTATATTTAAATAATGAATAATGACCAAAATGAATTTTTGGTTAATTAAATAATAAGTCTAATATGCCTTCAATTACAACCGTCGAATTGAAAATGGATGCACGGGATCAATGGCCTTTCTTACGGTGGAAGGACCATGTCCCATTTGAAAGATATCCTAAACACACACGCACGCATGCACGCACACATGCACACATGTATGCACGCACACGCGCACACATACACACACATATATATAGAACCAAAAACAATGAGAGCATGAGAGTAATGAGTCTCGATCACCAGATTTTACTCATCTTTCTCCTCCTCCAATCAATCAGGAAAGAGATGACATAATCTAGTGGCCCAGAATCATTGCTCTATGTTCTCACAGTTTTAGTACCCTACCCTGGCCCTGGGACTCCAGACTCTTCGTGGAACCCCCATTCTCTCGCACCCTGAGACTTTAGTGGTTTAGATCAGATAGGATTCACCCGCAGTTACTTCTTTTTTGTTGGTTGCGACTACTTTCCTGCTATCCGAAACTTCCTCTCTCACCGAGAAATGAGAGGATGGGATGCCACATTCATTAGTCACTGCCCTCCTAGGATCAACCGTCATATATATACGGAAAAATGGGGCTACCCTCGTCCCTATTTTTCGCATTTTTTATTTTTTTAAAATATCACCATGTATATTCATCTATATATCCCTTCTATATGTCATTCAAATTAGTCAGAAACAGAGACTCATATGCCCTCTGTATAGAACATGTAGTTTTGACGGTCTAAACATTTCTAGGGCATAAGAGCTTCTGTTTTTGTCAGAATTTGAATGACATGTAGGAGGGATATAAAGATGAATATACCCATATATATAGGAGTCTCTATTTCTAATGGAATTCGAATGACGTTACATGAGGGATATATATATATATAATATGACATATAGGAGTCTCTGCAACGATGATGGGCAACCCCGTTTTACCCATATATATATATATATAGGGTAAAATGAGGCTGCCCCCAGGGGTAGCTAACTTAGCTCCCCCACCCTATTTTTCCCACATTTTTTATTATTTTTAAATAAAACCATGTAAATTCATTATTATATCCCTATATTATGTCATACAAGTTTTTGAGAAATAGAGACTCCTACGACCTCCATCCTAACATGGTCGATTTAAAAAATCCCGTGGTCGTTAAAAAATGAATGTATGGACGGAGGCCGTAGGAGTCTCTGTTTCTCACGAAACTTGAATGACATAATATAGGGATATAGTGATGAATTTCCACACTTTTATTTTTCATAAAAAATGAGAAAAATGGGATGGGGGGAGCTAAGTTAGCTACCTCCGGGGGCAGCCTCATTTTCCCAATATATATACATATATGGGTAAAACGGCCACCCCTTGAGGGGGAGCTAACTTGGCTCCCCCACCCCATTTTCCTTATCTTTTTATTTTTTTGGAAATTTATTCTGTGAATATTCATCACTATATCCCTATATTATGCCATTCAAATTTCTTGCGAAATATAGACTTCTACAGTCTCCATCCAGATGAGGTTGTTTTTAGCAATTCTGTTACCGTTAAAAAAATGATTGTCTGGATGGAGGCCGTAGGAGTCTCTATTTCGCACGAAATTTGAATAGCATAATATATGGATATATTGATGAATATTCACGGAAGAAATTTTCAAAAAAGATAAAACTATGGTGGGGGGAGCCAAGTTAGCTCTCCCTTGAGAGGCAACCCCATTAAACCCTATATATATTAATTACCTCAAGTTTTTATGTATTGGATGAATACATATGATACAAATATATTAAATGTGTTTATATCATAATAATTATACCAAATACGATGAATGACAACATACAAAATTATGTGGTATATGGTTAAAAATAAATCTACAAGTATATTTATTTATGAAAACATATTTGCGGATACAAATACAAATGCTTGCGGATATCAATGTGATCTCCATATTCATATCTATTTTAAAATGGATGTGTATTTGTATCTATTTTAAAATGGATACAAATGTCAAAATGTGTATAAAATGAACATGGTGACAGATAGAATACATACATCTTTGTATCATTTGCTTCCTTGTTTATACAGATTTCTCAATTGTGATGATTTTAATTTTTGTTTTATAAAAGTTTTATTCAACCACAGAGAACCTCAATAGTGACGTGAAGTACTTCCTACCCTCAAAGTGGTTGAGAAAACGGAGTTGTTGTATATCGATCCAAAAACATAAAAGGGAACTTATGCTCGAATTCAACATGGAATCCATTGTAGGGAACATATCGTCTGCTATAAATGGCAGGTACAACATGTGCTGTAATTAGGGATGCAAACGGTCGGACAGATACGGATATAGGTATTACCGTATCCTTATCCGTTTTTTAATATGAATATGGATGCGGATACGATTATCGACGGATATTAAAATTATCTTACCATATCCTTAAAAAACGGATACTGATGTAAAACATATATTGATCGCACATGAGTAATGTTAGAAATACTCTATAGAATCGACTTAAATATATAAGAATTGAATGGAAAAACACTGGATATTAATTCACTAAATGTGTTTGTATCATAAAAATTATATAAATATGATAAAAGGAACGTAGAGAATTATGATATATATGATTAAAAATAAATCTATGACTATATTTATATACGAAAACGGATATACGGATACAGATACAGATGTTTGCGGATATCAAAATGATATCCATATCCGTATCTATTTTAAAATGGATACGGATACGGATGTCAAATATGTATAAAATGGATACGGTGACGGACCGGATACGGATATATCTATATCCGTTTGCATTCCTAGCTGTAATGCGTTAGATATTCATCCAAGCACCAATCTCTATGATTCAATAATTGAATCAACAGCTGTATGATCATCAAGACGGCCATGGTACATAACTCTAAATGTATTAAGGGACCTATTATGCAAATAAATTATTCTTCATTTCAGATCAGGGAATGATATTTGCAATAACATTTATTGCATAATGGCTTGTTGTGGGCTCACATGTCTAGCAATCTCCCACTAGCCAAAGAACCATTAATTGGCTAATCATTTAAACCCGCACTCATGTGAGAATCATAGGCTATTCAGAAAAATAGCTAGGTAAGCTGATCAGTCACTTTGTTCTCGAGAGACTACGCCAAGTCCTTTTACGACACTTGCATATCCCCAGAGTGCTCGCATCCAATACGAATGTTGCATCTTATGCAACCAATACTCAATTTTATTAGTTATAGTGTCCTCGACACTACAGTTTGATAATTATTATAACCAGTATCTAATTTTCATTATCCTTATCAGAATACCCTTATTCCCAGAGATCTCTATCTCTCAAGGTATCCACAGTTAAGACCTTTTAGATCTTTATCTATAAAGTTTTAAGCTCTTGAAGATAAGACTTTGAGATCACTATCTTTAGTTTTGTCATCTATGAAGATATTGTTATTACCGCAATCAAGTATTTTATTTTCATAGTAGGATTAGTAACAGTTTACTACTCCCACTACACAACAGACGTCTGGCTTTTGTACACATCCAGCATACATCTTGCTTCTCATAACTGATGCACAAGGACAAGCAGTTCTAGCATTCACTTCCTCAACTCTTTGAGGTGCTATCCCTTCAGATAGGTCAGTACCACATTGATCGGTCCGATGAGTACGTGGTTTAATTTGTGTTCGTTGTAATACGTGTACTTAGGAATCAGTCATAACCGAGAGAAGATCTCTGTGAAGAGTGTCTCGACTTTAATTTATATCTCGGGCAAGTCTGAGGTCGAACACAGGGAGACAAAGGAACAACTTCGGGTTAATTCAAAAAGTTAGATATATGTTTTCACATGGATTTTTTTTATATTTTTTATGCAAATGAATGCGAAATGCACAATGTAGGTGAATTAAGACAATAAGAAAACTCACAATTCGACCAAATTAATTTTAATATGAAATAGTATAATTTAGCCAAATTATATTTTTCTTAAAATCTTAATCCCAAAGATAAACACAAAACACATTTTTTTTAATTTTAAAAATTAAAATGCAATAATTAAAATGCATATTTTTTATGCAGTTTTTCGCAATTTTTCATACAAACAAAATGCAAAAAAGATGAAATTTTTATTCGAATTAAAACATGATGCAGGGATGCTATAATAATTTTTTATAATTTTCTGACAAAATACGAATTTTTTGGGATTTTGTAATAAAAACAGAGTGACAGTGAGTAACTAATTCTTAATAAATATACGTTATCAGATTAGACAAAATGTGAATTATTTCATAAAGATATTTTTTATAAGGAATCCAGAAGATTTGAAATTTCGTAAAACAGATGTGTATATATTTAACTAAAAATAATTTACTAAAATTATTCTACAATTTATTTAAGGCACAAAATAACTCCAATTAAAATGAAATTTGGATACTAATTAAAGCACAGTTCAGGACATCATTCTTATATTTTGTGAATTTTTCAAGCAACTTTGAGTGATATATGAATTTATGATCACTAATTAGGTAAAATATACAAAATTTCATTTGGATAATTATAAATAATTCATCATAACTCACAAAAATACAAGTAAATATCCAGATGGTAGGGAATTAGTTACTCGACATCATGCTATTTTTCAATAAAAACAACGATGTTCAACATGTGTCAGATTAACACATAAATAGAGGGTTATCAATGGAAAAAAATTACAACTGATAAAAGAAAATATGTACATGTTTTTTACTTTTATAATTTTAATTATTTTTTCTTTTTTTAATAAAAGATATTTACAACAGAAAAATATAATAAAATATTAGGAATAAAATGCAACACAATAATGATTTTTTGGATTTTTAGTAATTAAGAAAGATAAAATAAAAAAGAAGAAAGAATGAATATATACATAATATACAATGTACACCAAGGTCCCAAAACTCAAATTTTGCAAACGAGCTCTAATTTTAATGAAACTACTTTCATTGGATAGATAATTTTCTAATTTGAACTTTAAAAGTGAGTTTGGCTAATTTGGAGTTCTTGCGGAGCGAGAATTTGGCCGGGAAGTTACGACCTTTTCTCTTTGGGATCTTGGAGCATTTATTTGAGGTAAAATTTATTTTGTATTTTTGTATTTTTATATATATTTTTATAAACAATTCAGAGGAAGAATTAGCCAAGTAGGAGTTGAAATGAAATTACTAAAAATATATGAAGTTTTGGGTTATTTATAGGTGAAAAACTCCTTTATTTTGCAGCTTTTATTGTTAATTTATTTTGGACAATCTAATATACAATAATTAGTGTCTTTTATTTAGAAGAGTCATTTTGTTACTTTATTAATTTTATGAATATTTATTAGAGATTTTACTCAGGGATTTTGCTAAGATCAAGATATTGAGATGATGAATCGCGAATTCATCACCCCCCTATACTTAAACTTTGCTAGTTCTCGAGTAAATAAAGAACGAATAAGTTGGATTAACCCATGACTGTGTATGTGAATATATGACTTGATCCGTTCAAGAACTCTCGCTTTTAGAGATCCTAAAATTCTAAGCTGAACCAAGCTCTAGTCAAAAGGTATCCAATTTTCCTAATCATCAAACTCTCTTTGTATACATATATAGTAGGGATATGATTTAAGTGTTGACTGCAGTTACAAGAGTAGAGTCACAACGTCACCCAAAGTTCTAGTCCAAGAGACTCTCCTAAGAACACGACCCTCAACACTAAGGAATAAACCATTTCTTGCATCCAATCCACCGTCTCTTTGGTTGTCAGTCTTAAAAGTGTAGATGGGAGGCCAGTTGATGGGGAGGCATAGGATTGTGTCATTTCTTCTCTCCCTCTCATTGGAACAAGGATCCTCTCGAATGCCTTATTAACTCAACACATGCATTTTTTTGTTTATTGATTAGTGTGTCCGTCAAAAGAAGTTGGAGTCATCTGCACCTGTTTTCCTGGGAGTACACCTGGGTGTGTCTTTTTTGAGTATCTATTATACCTTTTACACACAGACTTGTAACATTGACGATGCAGAGCCCTTTTTTGGTGCTAGCCCGAGTCCTGGTCCGAATAGCGGTGGTCTAAGTGGACACTTTGAAATGGTTGGGAGCGCTCGCCTTTAATGGAAGCTATTTGATATTTGAATTTGTATGGTGAGAGCTTTTCTTTCAACATTGATATTTCTTTTCTTTACTTTTCTTTTTGGCTAGCTCCACTGCTTTTACCAAGAGTTGGCCATACTGATCAACAATTTTTTGGATTTCATTACACCCTAGCACATAGGTAAATATCAAGAGATAGTACAAGAACCATGTTCTCATACTCCCTAAAGGCGCTAACACTCAGATTTCATGAAGCCTTCATTGATTTTATCCCATCCTTGAGCATCATCAAATCAGGTCCAAACTCAAAACCCTCATCCCAATTTCTCAAGTGATATTTCAACTCATCTAATCATGACTGCAGTCGTGTATGTGAGGTGCTGATCATATTCTTAAGGTAGAGACTAAGCATGCAATATAGCACATAAATCGTTCAAACTAGGGAAATGTGAATAATTAAGTTAAAGACCCTAATGACTAAGGCCGGTTAACTCAAAAGCTCAAGACCTCATAAACTAAGTGTTCTTGGACATCAGAAGTCTTCTGTGAATGTGAATGTGTCATGGATTAAACCAACTTATTAGTTAGTTTTTTTTGAATTTTATTCTTGTGATTTTTTCCTTTTCTTCTTCTTCTTCTTCTTCTTTTTGAAAGCAAAAGACAGATTTTTTTAGAAAAAGATTTTTGTTTTATTTGCGTTTTGCCCCTTTTTTGTTCATTTTTTAAATCAGATAAAGTTTTTTTAAAAAAAAGATTTTTTGAAAGTAAGGTAAATAAGAAAGTACTTTTTTTTGAAAAAAAATTAGAGAAAATAAGAGAAAAGTTTTGTTTTTTTTTTTTGAAAATTTGTTTTTGACAAAGTTTTTTTACTCACCCCATAATTATTGTATAGTATATACAAAAAATATGCGAAAGTACGATCTATGGGTAAAGTATATATGTAATATATGCAAATCCCCCTATACTTAGCATGTGTTATGTCCTCATGGCACTAGGTGACAAAAAATCCATAGCTCGTACTAAGCATAAGTGGGAGAAAAGAATAGAAGAATATAAGAGTGTGGGAGAATACACAATGGACATCGACCCCCTTTACTTAGGCTCTGGTTAAGCCTAAGTATTAGACAGAATAAAACTAGGGAACCGATGAGGATGGGAAAGAATATACAAAAAGAAATGGAGCAACTTGGGCCACTCACCCCCCTATACTTAAGATCTAGTCATCCTAAGTACAGCCACAAAATGAAAACTATACGGAACTGGGGCATGCGAATCATGGGGGAGAGAGGGAAATAGAAGCAAGAAAAACTATACAAGGAGGACTGAGAATATACAAGGATCAAGAAGGTTTGTGATGGACCTTATTGCAGGAGCGAGAGGGTGGGCAATATACACATGTCTCGCTGTCAGAATCATCCTTAAAAGAATAATAGTGAGATGTAGGGAGGCCAACGAGGGTCGACACACGACTGCTTGCTCAAATATGGCTTCAGAACAACCGAATTGAGCTCACTCATATAGATCACCTCATCCAAGCCTGATGAGGACTCCTCAGAAAGTTCCTTCTCTGGTACATCGAAGGTAACTTTCTTAACCGGTTTTCTAGAACCTGAAGCATCAAGAGGAAGAGGAGAGTGATACGTCTGGAGGAGTTCGGGAACACCTCGAGGAATCAATACTCTTCTTCTTCTTACCAGATGACTGGCTAGAGGATGGAGCAACCGATTTATCAAGATTGGTCAATTTGGTCCCAGTTGTCTCTTTTTGTGTAGGTCCTGGATGAAGTGAGGTGCTGATCAGAGGTTTATCATCAGATGAGTCACCATATACATTCTAATACTCCTGCAGAGTCAACACACATCTTTGGTAAGGCATAGTGTTCTCAGTTGGCTTGCATTGATTGGCTTATTAGTCAGATCATCTAAAAAGTCAAGGAAATCAGAAATGATCGTGTCTGACTCAAGGACAACTTCTGGTTGTGAGTCCTCTCTAGAAGCTGTCACAGTGGTGGGGATGCAAGCAGTGGTTGATGTGGAGGTGTGGAGAGTCTCTGAACCAATGATCATATGGACAGTTGGTAACTCAGGTGTAATAAAGAGACGTGACTAAATTGTTTCTCGAAGGTCACGACTGTTTGTGACTTTACAGGTTACCTTGGAATATCGTGTGTCCTCAAAGATCGGGTGAGGTCGAAATGCTCCCAATGCAGTGAAATTGATCTCCCGAGTCTCGCAATCTATAGTAGCCTTAGCCAAGGCTAAGAATGGTTTCTCGAGAATGATCGGAGACTAGGTAAACTCTCCTCGATGCTCAATGTCAATGATCGTGAAGTCTACCTGGAGTAGAGCATCTTGGAAAGTAATGATGACTGAAATAGTTCCTCTCGACCGTTTAATGGACCGATCAGCCAACTGAACAATCTCTCTTGACTTTTTGGTAGATTTGAGTTTGAGCTTGGCAAACACGGAGTCGGGAGGATATTAATCGGTGAATCATCATCGATTCTTACATGGGTGAAGGTGGTGTCTTTGATTTCACAATCAAATCTAGGCAACCGCTTCACTATGCGGCTCTTGATTTTTCTCCCTATCATCAAAGAAGTGGCCATAGACACTATATGTCTCACTCCTTGTTCTCTTATTGTCCGACCTTTTAGGCATCAATTTGCTTCTCACAAATCTTTTAAGGTCAGGAAAGTGTTTAATGACCATTACTAAGGGAAGCTTAAAAATCAACTTTCTATCAAATGCTTCCCTAACTGCATGATCCAAATTTTTTAGATCTTTTCCTTTCTCAAATTTTATGCTAGTTTTGGGGTTTTCTATTTTTTGGTCTTTTTTGATAAGTGAAGGAGGAATAGGAGAATGTATAGACTCTAGTTGGGAGGAAAATGGGTTAGTAGAAGAGGGAGGTAGAAGGGACTGCAGTTGTACATGACGTGTGGTCAATTTGGTGTATTATAGGTTTCCAAAATTCAATCCTCAAAATCTATGATCCACTTTCATACTTGGATGCTTGATCGGTGTAGAAATGTCATCCTCCAATAAGTTCTCATGATACATCATGAGAGAAGTCTGCTCAATTGGAGGATATTGGTGAGAACTCGGGCTCTTATACTCAACACATCTTGACTCAGGCGTATAATGCTGGGTTGAGTATGGCCCTTCTGTGTGGTAGATGTTGGTCGAAGCCTAATATGGTGGAGTCAGTAGACAGGAGGTTGTAAATCAGTCGCATGAATCCAATCCCCTATATACGTCGGCTCTGAATGGGTGATATGAAGGCTGATCAATGTTAGCTTAATCACTCAGGTCAATCAAGTTAGGAAGATCGTATGGTGTAGGCCTCTTCATTTGGTCTGTTTGGTCAACCATTTTGTACCCTAAGGTCAAGTCGGGATATGTATAGGTCAACTGTTTCTGCCAATCATTCCTCTCAGCAGTGGCTTGCTCTTTGACTTGTTGCTTAATTCCAGCAAGCGGACGAGAATATGGTGAGCCAATCCAGGCTGGTTGTGGATCAGAGTAATAAGAATGTGGGGTAGGTGAGAAGGATGAATAAGTGGGGAAGTCAGTCAGAGTTCTGACTTCGCGGTCGGGATGTTGGTATGAGGAGGAATAAGACGGTGGAGATGATCGGAATAAGGTCAAAGAAGAATGCCATGGATATGGTGACCAATATTCTGACATCTTGGAAAGGAGATGGGAGAATGAAGCAGATCGAGGAAGAAAGCGTGCAAGTGCACTGAATAACACACAAAACAAACAAACACAAGAACAAACCCTGGGTTCACCTACTCAACACAGTGATGGCCGTAAGAGTCTGACCTTTTATCTTTTCAATTTTAATTAAATGATAAATCAAGATATACGTCCAATTACGCAAGGCTTAAAAGTAGGTTTTGGGCACTATCCTAGGGATGCGTCCTCACCTCTCCACGATCACAATAGCACAAGCATAAAATGAGGGTTTTGCTCTCTAAAAAATAAGTGTTAATTTTAGTCAGTTTTTTGGTCAACTCTGATTAGCAGTCCCTATTTTAAGTTAGGTTATCACTTGATTAGTCCACCAAACAAGGCACGCCTAACGATCAGTCGGATTTCCTTTTAACCTAAGTTTCAAAAATCAAGGGGACGAGAGTCGAGAAAAATCGATGAAAATAATGAAATCAATGATACATGCTCAGTTTAGAAGACTTACAGTGATCCTCGCGCTCTACATGCGAGATGCAAGGCAGAACTGAAATTTTATATTATATGGATGCAAACGAGAAAATCGTTCCTAGACATGCAGTTCTATTGGCGAGTGATGAACAAGTTAAATTTGACTAATAGCCATGCGATTTAAGTGTGTCTCGTTAAATGTGGTGCGTGGTCCTAAAGATTACAAGCACAACTAATAAAGATATTCTAATAAAAATGCTCTAAGAGATGCAAGTGAAAGTCCTATTCTACGCCAATCAACCACACGACCACGAGCTGGTCCAATGTCCAATTCGGATACAAGCACGAGCTCTCAAACAAGAGCCGTTGTAAATGAGCGAATCACCTAAATTATTACAACACAATAAGTACAAAAATTCACAAAATGCTAATGCTCTCGAAAATAAATTAGATTTTCTTGCTCTTCAGCAGTCGGCGCGTGTCATGTCCGTCAACCTCTGATGCACTCCAAGTCCACCAGACCCTCCTAAGGAAAATAAAATTTATGTTAGAGAGATCAACAATAAAATATATACAAGAATGAGCAGAAAAAAATAATAGAGAAAAATGGATTAATTACAAGTGGGCTCGGGTGTCAGACTACCCGAGTGAGAGAAAACCTAAATCCAATTTTCTAAATTATTCCCAAAGCCGTTTACCTCCCAGGAAACGACGCCATCTGATCGGACCGCTAAGTACGTGGTTTAATTTGTGTTTGTTATAATACTTGTACTTAGCGAATCAATCAGAACCAAGAGAAGATCTTCGTGAAGAGTGTCTCGGCTTTAATTTATATCTCAAGAAAGTCCATGGTCGAACACATGGAGACAAAGGAACAACTTCGTGTTAATTCAAAAGGTTAGATATAGGTTTCCACGCGGATTTTTATATTTTTTATGCAAATGAATGCGAAATGCACAATGTAGGTGAATTCAGATAGAAAACTCACAATTCGACCAAAATAATTTTAATATGAAATTAGTATAATTTAGCCAAATTATATTTTTCTTAGAATCCTAATCCAAAGATGAACACAAAACACATTTTTTGGAATTTTAGAAATTAAAATACAATAATTTAAAATACACACTTTTTTATAGGTTTTTTCGTAATTTTTCACACAACAGAATACAAAAATGATGAAAATTTTACTGGAATTAAAACATGATGCAAGGATGGTACAATATTTTTTTGGATTTTTTTGATAAAATATGAATTTTTATGGATTTTTTTAATGAAAATAGAGTGACAATGAGTAATTAATTCTAAATAAATCCACGTTATCAAATTAGCCAAGTGCGAATTATCTCAAAAATATGTTTTTATAAGGAATCCAAGAGATTTGAAATTCCACAAAATACATGTGGTTGGATATAATTAAAATCATTTATTAAAATCACTTAATTTATTTAAAGCACAAGACAACTTCAATTAAGATGAAATTTGGACATTAATTAAAGCACACTTCAGGGCATCTTGTTAATTTTTGTGAAATTGTTCAAGCAATTGTGAGTGATATATGAATTTATGACCACTAATTGGGTAAAATAGGTAGAATTTCACTTGGACAATTTTATTTAATTCATCATAACTCACAAAAATATAAATAAATGTCCAGATGGTAGGGAATTAGTTTCTCAACATTATGCTATTTTTCATTAAATACAACGATCTCAACAGGTGTCTTAATTAACACATAAATAGAGGGTTATCAATAAAAACAGAATTAAAACTGACAAAAGAAAACATGTGCAGGTTTTTTTACTTTTCTAATTTTATTTTTTTTTGTGTTTTTTAAAAAATAATTACAACAAAAAATATAATAAAATATTAGGAATAAAATGTAACACAACAATGATTTTTTTTGGATTTTTTAGTAATTAAGAAAGATATAATAAAAAGGAAGAAAGAATGAATATATACATAATATACAATGTACACCAAAGTCCCAAACTCAAATTTTGCAAACGAGCTCCGATTTTAATGAAATCACTTTCATTAGATAAATAATTTTCTAACTTGAACTTTAAAAGTGAGTTTGGTGAATTTGGAGTTCATACAGAGGGAGAATTTGGCTGGGAAGGTGGACTTTACGGTCTTTTTCTCTTTGGGATATAGATGCATTTATTTGAGGTAGAATTTATTTTGTATTTTTATATACATTTTATGAACACAAGTTAGAAAAAGAATTTCCAAAAGGGGTTGAAATGAAATTATTAAAAATATATGAAGTTTTGGCTATTTACAGATGAAAAACTCCTTTATTTTACGGCTTTTTATTGTTAATTTATTTTGTGCAATCTAATATATAATAATTAGTGTGTTTTATTTATAAGAGTTATTTTGTTAATTTATTGATTTTATGAACATTTATTAGAGATTATACTGAGGGATTTTGCTAAGATCAAGATATCGAGATGATGAATCGCGGATTCATCACACATCTTAAGGAAAAGAAGCTTTTCTTGGAATTTTCTAGAATATGGAATATGTCCAAGGTGTACCATTAATGCGACAGTTCCAATGCCCTTCTGAACACTTTCATAACTAAGAGGTTTCCTTGAGATTACATCTCAAGGTATGGAATTGCCAGTATGGAATATGTCCAAGGTGTACCATTAATGCGATAGTTCCAATGCCCTTCTGAACACTTTCATAACTAAGAGGTTTCCTTGAGATTACATCTCAAGGTATGGAATTTCCAGTCTGTAAAACACTTATTATTATCCTTATATCACTCCAAATGATTAGGATATTATCTACATTTAACATGATGAACACAATGGAACTCCCATTAAGCTTCACATGGTTCGTCAAGATTCAATCTGAAATCATAACAATCATGATTTCATCAAATCTGATGTTGCAACTACAAGAAGCTTATTCGAGTCCACAAATGGAGTTATTTAGCTTGCACAACTTGCTTTCCTCAATTATGAAGCCCTGGGGCTATTTCATATGAATATCCTCGGAGAGGTAATCATAGAGAAATGCAATCTTGACTCACATCTTAAAGATGTCATAGTCAACATGTGCAGCTATAGTTAGCAATATTCTGATAGGTTTAAGCATGGTCACTGAAGAGCAAGTCTTATCACAAGCATTGTCTTCTCTTCGGTGTGTAGCTCATGGCTACGAGCCATGCTTTGAAGGTCTCTACCTTCTCATCAGGTTCCCTCTTTCTCTAGAAGATCCATTTATACCTAACTGTTTTACCCTTATAGGTGGATCCTGGAAGGGTCCATATACAACACTTGCATTTGAAGTCTACTTTAGACTTTATTACTAACATCCATTTTCCCATGACATGATCTTCAGAGGCTTCATCATATGAAGTTCAATCATTATCAGGTTCCCTGACACGTGGAATTCATCCTCAAACTCATTTGAAGAGGTATTAGTGTTTCATTTTAAATTGTCCTTTTAGTTTCCGATTTAGGAGCCTTATTATCTTTTCAAGGTTAAATGAGTTCCTTTACTTCATTTTCATCTTGATTCTTAAAAGAGTTTCATCATCTAAGAATCATATTCTTAGAGATGAAATATTTTAGGAATCTCAAGGTCATAAAGTAGGTATCTAATACCATTCTTTCTTTTCCTAATGAAGTAGCACTCTCTGGTGCATGATTCCAGCTTACTAGCATGGAACCTTATAAGGATATAAATAGTAGTTTCTACTACATGTATACCTTGGAAACTGAGAGGTAATTATGCTAAGATTAATCATTGAACAAATCATGTCACACATGATCTAATTGTATCTCCCTACAACTCCATTGAGTTTAGGTATCATGAGGAGTGAGATAGGAATGATATTCATATCTATAAGGTATTCCTTAAATTCATCTAATAGGTACAAGTTACCTTGATTAGATCAAATTCATTCCGTCTTCTTTCAAATTTTTGTTCTGAACCAAAATTGTGAAATTTTTTAACATTTCAAAGCCTTCTAAGGTGAAGGGAAGAAATCGCATATCACTAATAATCATCTAATGACATCAGATATCATCAATGTTTATTTGATATTGATGATCCACATACATCAATATGTATGAGATCTTGAGTACCTTGGCATCCAACACCATTACCAAAGAAGGGTGCATTAGATATTTTCTACTATGAATACAATATTCACAAGTATGTAAGATTTGAAATTTCATACAATCTAAACTTTCATATCTTACATATGTCCAAGATTCGATGCCATATCATTATCAAACGATCTTCATCCTCCTATTGATCTTTTAAGGTTCAATTTTCAGTATTAGAATTTTAATGAACTAGTCATTAATTTTTTTAATTTAGTAGAGTCCTCCAGATATCATAATACTATCTGAAATATATCCATCACAACTCTTTATGATAGGCCTATTACAGAATTCATGTTTATTACCAACATTTAGAAATAAACAATGAGTGTATTCTAATATCCAGGTCATAGAGACGTCCTCTAATACTAAGGTCTCTCCCACTGAAAATATGAAGTCTATTTATCCAATAGACATTGTTGCAACAATTGCATCAACATCCATGTGGATAACTATTAAAACTTAAGATAAAAAATTCTCTATTTTTCTAAAACAAACGCAAACAATTCCAAGTGTTACTAGAAAAATAAGATACAATTATTAGAATTTTAATCTTATCCAATAAGAAGGTCAATTTCAATGATTAAATGTAGATTATTCTGATGCACTATCCGAGTCCTTCTCGAAGGATTCTAGATAGTCTTGATAGTCATACTATCAACACATCAGATTGTTGTAGTATCGGCATTCATCCGAGTCTTTGGATGTCATATGTGTGGAAACTATAGAAGTACAATCAACTCTATGACTTTCCTTCTAACTTGGGTCCGACCCATGCTTCCACTGCGCTCCTTTTATCTCTAAAGGATCTCTTATGTTGAATTTAAAAGTTTCAATATAAGAGTATTTCAACATGTATACATGCTTCATTTAATTCATATGATATGAATATTCTGAAGCTTCATGAATGACTAGAATGAAGACACTCATCATATCTATATACATCTTAACTCTTAAAGACTTAGGTTCAGGTAGGTACTCAAACATTTTAAATACATCATAGAGACACCATTCTGCATGATGCAGTGAACCATGTCATTCATGATTAAATATTGAGAGAACAAATACATGCCAAAATATCTTCTTAAACTTTATAAGGATTGTTTGACAATTACGATCATCATAGAAAGGTGACTTCCAAAGTACATTCGATGAGAGATCAAGACTATAGAGACATACAAACCCTAGGGTTGTAGACCTATTGTCTATTTAATTGTCATTCCTCATTATTATGAGGAAACTTGCACATTACAACCACATACATTATGTGTTCAACTGCTAGTATAATATCTTGATCATGGATCCAATCCATGATATGTTACTGGTTATTATTGAGTATAGTACTAAGTGGGTTTAATGAAGGATTATCTGAAATAAGGAATTTACATAAATATATGTATAAATATATATACACATTTTACTTTGATTTAGGAATTTATATAGCAAAGTTGTCTTGCCTTGTCAACACTGAAAGTTCCTTCCCTTAATCACTTTCAATGTAAGAGATATACTTACATTATATCTCTAGCAAGATATGGGATCTCCTTTCTTATCTTTGTCACATCCCAATAATATGAGAACCTGCAACTCGGATAAAAAGAAGTGGGAAAATATTCTGCCTTGCAAGTCCAACTTGCATCTCCCAATTCAATCTTTAACACCCGGGCCCACCACCCCTAAGGTGATTTTAACCCATCATTAATTGAGCCAACCATCAACAGGAATACAACTCGCTATGTGCAATCCAATATCACCCCAATAATATGATGACCCGATATTGGGGTCACTACGCACACATCCTTACTCTTTCGAGAAACAAAGAGCCCGATCCAAATGGCTTGTATGCAGGAGTTGTCACTTCAGACAGGCGTCTCCGACATACAATCTCTAGCGACGGAACTTTTTGCCTTGACGGGAGACCATAGATGTCACTTATGTGATCTTCCATATCATATTCAAATTCTAATTAATCGTTATGAATCATATTTATTATGATTAATTTTTCCAAAGGAAATAACAACTTTATTTATAATAGAGTGTGTTTTAGTTTTAATTGGATTCCAATTAATATAATCATATTAAATTAATGATCCAATTAATATCCAACAAACATTTTTAATTATTATTTGAAATATGGTATTATCTTAAATACATATTATTTCAAATTTTAATAATTAGAAAAATACATCATGATCTTTCAAGCATTATCCGTTCTCTACGCGATGTCATGTCCAGTACCGATGGGATGGGGCAGATCGCATACGTTGCAACCTGCTACTCCAATGCTCCCCGACTAGACACCGTATCCGCCTCGAGAAAAAATATTGCCAAGTCAATCACTTTGTACTTGAGACGATAATCGATTTTTCAACCGAAGTTATATCATATAGTAATAATGAAAATCATTTGTATTAACATTATAAGGAGATTTGCTAAACAAATCCCTAAACCTATTCAAGAAACATGTTTGTTGGAAAGTATGTGATGTAACCAATTTGTGATCTAGATCACATCTAATCAATTATTGATTAAGGCAATATTATTTAATGAAATAATTATCATCTTTAAATATTTCACAAATATTTATCAATAATTATCTCAAGAAATTAACCATTAATTTCTAAAAAATTAAATGACAATTACATGGTTCACGATCAAGTATGCAATTTCCAGTAGTGACCCTCACTTACTAAAATTAGCATATCTCATTCATTTTAAATCCAAATTAAGCATACTAAGTTTCTGAAGTTGTTAATTTGATTATTAACAAAACTCAAGTGATAATCATTCATTTTAGGCATATCAAAACTTTAACTAACTCATTAATTATGTCATGATTCATCATCTACAAAATAGGAGATATAGGTTCATTAAAATGATCATATCTTGGGTTATCAGATTCCAAATCATGCAAACTCAAATCCCACGGTTTCCTTAATTAATGGGAAACATTATTCAATTAAAAATTCTGTGTTTAAATGTTTTAAATAAGGCCGAAATTTATCACGAAATAGGGCTACAAAAATTGAAATGCGATAAAACTTTCACGAACCCTAACGAGTCCAAATCTTCATAGGTTCATGGATCGTATCCAAAACCTCCAATTTGGCTCTGATACCACTTGAAAAATATGGAAAGATTCTCAAGAGCATCACGGAAGCGTGATGATCGCATCGTATGCGATCGGGAGCGACTAGTCATACTAGTAGCTTGATGCAGCGGAATTTACAAATTTTAATTTGATGAAACCAAATGATCCAAGAACCTTTCTCGGATCGTTTCATCTAAATCACAATAAGTATTAAGATTACCTCTTGAATCATGGTTACAATCGAGTCTCTAAACTAAGAGATCTCCTGTCTCAAGTCCGATCCGATGGAGGAGACACTTGCGAGCACATTGATAAGACACGCCCTTCCTGCAATCCATGTTGATGATCCAAGCGGCGAATATCCTGATCTCGTCACACGAGATCCGACGTCTTTTTCACGAGCGAGGCACACCGAAGAAGACGGAGATACACGAGCAAATACTCCAGCAACATAACGATGATGCTGCGACGATGACGACTCTTTCAAGAGCTCCATGGTGGATGTCCATAAGAGAGAGAGGGAGAGAGCATTTGGCATGTAGAGAGAGAGAGGGAGAGAGAATACGTTGTTTTCATAAACTTGTTCAATCTAAGAGCAATGGTTGCATCTTCTTATATAGGATTTGAGATCTATATATCTCAATCCATGGACAACAAAAAATCAATGGGTGAGATTGATTTGTGTTTATTTCAATGGCTAAGATGTTGTTGTAAAAACACAACAACGAATAATTTAATTTAAATTAATTTATATTGATAAATCAATAAAATTAATTTAAGATTAAATCACCTTTGATTAGAGATAGGATAATGAGGAGACTAACATCTTTCCCTACAAAAGGGGGACGACTACTCCTCTCCATATGGAGAGTAGTGGTCGTTCACTCCTCTTAGGAGGAATAGGTCTATCTCCTCTAATTATCATGAAATTTCATTATCTCTTGATATATCATGATTTCTTGTCGAAAATATTTTCACAAAAATAATTCCAAATTATCTTGTAGAAAATATCGACCATGCCATTGAAATTATGTGAATCTCATTCACAACCCAAAGCAAAATGTAACTATATTTTCAATTAATCATTTAATGTGAATCCAATTCACATCAATAATTAATTAACAAATATAAATCACAATATGCTCTATTTAATATATTATAAATCAAATTTATAATATACGTGAATAATATGGATAGTGATATCCACATTATTCATATCCATGATAATTAAATCACATTTAATCATCTTAGATCTCTATTCTTATGTGCCCAAACAATATAAACCACATTCACATTATTCACGTCTTTGATAATTAAATAACATTTAATTATCTCAGATAACTCTCCTTATAATATGAATCAAATTCATATTATTCATAATAATTAGATCACATTTAATCATCAATATCTCAATGCTCGGGTAAATATATCAGCAATGAAATTATCCATGAACTCTTTCAAGGATAATGCGCTTTCTCCGCGGATACTTGGAGATAAGAATAGGACAATTGTATTGTTCCACACATAGTTACTTGAATATTGAGATCACATCCCAAATCCAGATCTTGCGGACCTCTCATAGATGCTTGATTAAATCAAGACTGCAAATCTAATCTTCTCATTAGATCTGAGTCACATTTAGATCAATGTCAAACATTTGGACTAAAATCATACTACTTCTCTATGAAAGGAGTCACTAAAATCCAGACCTGTTTCTCACTCTTTCAAAATGGAAGCGTCATGGTTATACAATCGTTTATGATCACATCACCCTCAGGTATTCCTAATACCTGTACATCTTACATACTGGAAGACCCAGAACAAATCCGAAGTTTTAGATATCTTTTAGACTGTCTCCTTCAGGATTTTATCATCAAGGTTCTCATTCGATCATTGGGAGTCGGTATCGATCATATACTTTCCAAAAGCATATATCATACCTAGGTGTTGATCATATACTTTCCAAAAGCATATATCAAATCTTACAAATTCAGTCAAGCTTCCAAAGCGAGATGACCATACGTGGAATTTGATTCTTCCAATATCTCATGAGTGAGCTCATGTCTTCTGGTTCAGTAATGAACCTGTGTGATCCCTTCGAGAGATCGTATTACTCATATGCCCTTGCATGCACACCAGGGCGCCGGTGTATATACCTTGGTTAGGTCATCAACCTATTGGTCAGCCAAATGTACATACTCAAACATATAGTAACACATCTGTCTCTGATCAAAGGATGCATGCCTATACCGTGACAGCATACAACATAGGTCTTTGGTTATCTCGATCTCGTTAAGTAAACTCTTTGACCTAACTAATCTAACACCTCCGAATCCCTATTTCCATGCAGAGGACCTGCATCAAGAGGTCGATCAGATATCAACCAAATGAGAAAGGATTGCCATATCCTACTCAGGCTGGAGATCATCTCTTAACAATCATTTGATGGTGCTTGATGAGTTGTCAATCTAACTCTTTAGATATTCATCCAAGAATCATCCTCAATGATTCAATAATTGAATCAACAACTGTATGATCATTAAGATGGTTTTGTTACATAAATCTAATTGTATTAAGGGACCTATTATGCAAATTAATTATTCTTCATTTCAGATCAGGGAATGATATTTGCAATAACATATATTCGTAATGGCTCGCCGTGGGCTCGCATGTCCAACACTCCTCTGCCCTCCCCTCCCTTTGCGCTTGCTCCTCCCCTTCCCCTCCCATCATGCCTGCTCCTCCCTTCCCCTCCCTCCACCCTCCCCTCCCTTTGTGCATGCTCCTCCCCTTCCCCTCCCTGCACCCTCCCCTCCCTTCGCACATGCTCCTCCCCTTTCCCTCCCACTGCCTTCCCCTCCCATCGTCCCTGCTCCTCCCCTTCCCATTCTTCGTCTGCCTCTCCCCTTGCTCCTACTCTTCCCCTTCCCCTCCCTCTGCCTTCCCCTCTCCTTCCCTAAGGAGGATGTGGTAATCGTGCAGGTGGTCGATGTAGTCGTGGACATGGTTGAAGTCGACAAGGGAGGTCGTAGGATATTTTATGTATGTTTAACTTGGACAAGCCTCAAGGTCGACTCAAAGAAGCAAAGTCTCAATTTAGGCTCAAGTTATTAAAATTGATGCTTGGATTTCAAGAGGAAAATATTTTTATATTGTAAATACATATTAAGAAGTAAATGTAGATGCGAATTAAACAATTTCTATATAAAATAAGAAACATAGCGTATAATTTTAATGTCAAATCAATCCAATTTAGCCAACTACTAATTTTTAGAGAACCCTAACTCAATAAAAAAATGTTGAACATGTTTTTGTGTATTTTAGGGCAAAAAAAAGGCATGCATAGAAATTCCACTATTTTAGGTTTTTTGATCAATTTTGTAAAAAAATAGTACGCAAAATTAATGAAACTTGGACAAAAGCTAAAAATGATGAAATGAGCTGTTTGAAAATTTTAGAATTTTCAATCAATATATGATTTTTATGGATTTTTATGAATTTAAATATTGTTGTTTACGAATCTTATTAAAATCAAACATGTAAATCATAATTTATTTTAGGAACATAAACTTGCACCTGAGTTGAAACTTGATGTCAATATCCAACACAATGTAGCACAAAATCAAATATTTTAACATGACTACTAGATCATGCAATGATTTATGACAAATTTTAGATCTTGAATGGGTAAAATATAGCCGAATGTCACTCAGAAATTTTAGTAGATCAATCAAGCACCATAATAATATAAACAAAGTCTGATGATACAAAAATTAAGTCAACAAGACACTAGTTTGTTGTTTTCAAAATGATAAAGATATGAGGTCAATTAATAGCTTAAACATAACATTCTAGTTGCAATTAATTGAAAAGAACATATGCCTCGTGAAGGTGCTAAGACACACTTATTTAATTACCCAAACGAAGATGGGGCAGATCAAACTCTTCTAGAGGAATACCTTCTACGTGAATAATTGCTTGGAGATGGGATTCGTCCTCTTCTTCGTGGTTTCCAATGGAGAACGACAAAGGAATCGGAGTGGCGCTGTCCTCTTCTCTAGGTTCAATAGTCGGTGATGGTGGCTGGTGATCTACAGCTCGACTTTGTTGCAGCTTGGGCCATCGACGTGGATGCCCGATGCTTTAAGAGTGAGCTTACGTAGAAGAGGAGTTCCCAGCTTTTGTTGAAATTATAATTTGTAACTTGCCCATGAAATATTATTGCAATGAGCTCTTTACACATGTGCCTACAATCTTCCACTCATATGAAGATATGTGGGCCTATATGTTTCACCAACATATGAAGAATTTTATTCAGATATGTTCTTGGGAGAATATTATAGAAAAAAGAGAGGTGGAGAAAATATCTAGATATTTTTCTATCTCCCACCAAAATATCTAGATATTTTGTCTTAAAGGATAAGTACGGAAGAAGATTCTATATCACTCTTTCAAAATATCTCCACCCTCTTGGGGGCCTATAAATACCACTCAAGAGGTCCTCATTTCACACAACAATAAGAAGTCCACTACTACCACAAGGGTCTCTCAAGCATCTTCCTCCTTTCAAGTGTTGTAAGTGCTTCTTCCTTTGTTGTAAACATTGTAAGTCCTCTTCTTGTAACGGTTCAAGTCTTGTATGCAAGTTGAAGTTTTAATGAAAAGAAGTTCTAGAGTTCATATCTACCATGAGCATTGATCCATATTCTTTCCTTTTAATTTGCTTTTTATGCACCGCCAATCTTCCGTTGCTCCAACAAATTTGGTATCGGAGTCATAACCATCCTTACATCTTTGTTGAAGCCTTTTCTTTATTTCTCCACACCATGACATCCACATCCAACATACCTTTATTTAATTACACTCAAAGCTCCATTCCTATCTTTGATGGAGAAAGTTATGACTATTGGAGTCTTCAAATGAAGAAAATCTTCATCTCACAAGACTTGCAGGATCTTGTAACAAAAAGTTATGAGGAGGTTAAAGATGTACATACACTTGCATCACTAAGTGAAGGAAAGAAGAAAGAACTCAAGTAGAACAATAAGAAATATGCAAAGGTACTTCTCTTCATCCAGCAATGTGTAAGTAAATCCATCTTTTCTCGTATCTTTGAAGCAACTATTTCTAGAGAAGAATGGAAGATTTTAAAGAAAGAATTTCAAGGATCCGCTAAGGTAATTTCTATTAAACTTCAGTCTTTATATAGGATTTTGATAATCTCTTAATGAAAGATGTTGAAACCATCCAAGAGTTCTTTTAAGATCTTCTATTATTATAAATCAAATTCGAAGTTATTGAGATACTATTGCTGCTAAAAAAATTGTTGAAAAGATTTTTATAAGTTTACCTACTAAATTTGATCATATTTTTGATTCTATTGAAGAATCTAAAGATTTACCTTCTCTCTGTCTATATGAATTAATAGATTTACTTAAAGCACATGAATAAAGAATTAGCAGGTTCATCACTCAACTATTGGAGCAAGCATTTCAAACGAAAATGAGCATCTCCAAAGCTAAAAATGGAGATCATGACAAGCAAAGAAGGGGACAATATGAAAAGAGACAAGTGAATAATGGAAGACATGGATCCTACATAGGTCAAAATAATGGAAGACCTAAAGGGGGATATAATCAAAGAGCTTCAAGTACATGAAAATTTTCTTCTCATTGCATTATTTGCAAGAAAGATAATCATGAATCCAAGGATTGTAGATTCTTAAAAAGGACTGCTAGTTCCAAAAGAATGAGTTTAATTATATTGCAAAAGATGAGGATTCCAATCCATTACTTTATTCTTGCATGAATACTAAATAATTGTCTAAAGACATTTTGGTATGTCGATAGTGGTTGTAGTAAATACACGACAAGGAACAAAGATGCATTTGTGAGCCTTGAAAAAGGGCATAGTTCACAAGTTAAGATTGGAGATGGAAAGCTACAAAATGTGGAAGAGAAAGGAGGTATTGCAGTACAAACAAAGAAAGTTAAGTCTCAACTCATTCACGATGTTCTCTATATTTTAGGCTTAACTGAGAATCTTCTAAGTGTAGATCAACTTATGAATAATGGACATTCTCTAAGATTTAATAATGGAGTATGCAAAATATTTGATAAAAGAAGAAAGCTACTAATTGCAGATATTAAAATAGCTCCAAAAAAAGTCTTTCCATTATTTATCTTTAAAAGAAGACTATGCACTAAAAGCTATAAATGAAGATGATTCTTTGTTATGATATTTAAGATTTCGATATTTAAATTTTAGAAGCATCATGTTATTAAAGCAGAAAAACTTGGTTGTTGGGCTTCCATTCATTAAGAAAGATAAAAGCATATGTGAAGGATGCATATATGGAAAGATGCATAGATCAACATTAACAAAGACATCATGGAGAGCAAAATCTCCGCTTGAGTTGATACATTCAGACGTATGTGGACCAACTCAAACTCCGTCTATCAATGGAGTCAGGTATTTCTATTATTTGTTGATGATTACAGTAGAATGATGTGGGTTTACTTCTTGAAAGAAAAGTCAGAAGTCTTTTCTACCTTTATCAAGTTTAAAGCTTTTGTTGAAAAGCCAAGTGGAAGAAAAATAAAAGTCTTCTGATCAGATCGTAGAAGAGTATTTACATCTAAAGAAGTTCATGACTTCTGCATAACTAAAGGAATCAAGAAGGAGCTAACAACAAGATATACTCCTCATAAAATGGAGTAGCTGATAAAAGAAATCGAACAATCGTTGAGAGAGCAAGAAGCATGCTAAAAGGTAAGGGTCTTACTAACAAACTTTGGGCAGAGGTAGTAAATACTATATTTTATATATTGAATAGATCTCCTACCAAAGCAGTATTAGATAGAATACCTTATGAATACTGGTATAAAAGGAAGATCAAGGTTAGTCATTTCAAATTCTTTGGCTCTATTATATATGCTCATATTCCATCCTAAGTTAGATAAGAAAAGTTCGATGAAAAAAAAGAAAAATATATCTTTATTGGATATTGTGATGAATCTAAAGCTTACGTATTATATGACCCTAAAGAAGGAAAATTAATTATATCTAGAGATGTCATCTTTGATTAACACATCTTCACGAAAATGGAATGATTCTTCAGTGTCACAAAAGCATGCTACAGTTGAAGAAAACAAATCAAACGATGAAGATATTTTCCCTTCAATTCAAAAACCACTTGGGCCAAATGTATCTGATTCAAAACATCCACAACAATAAGATACAATCTTTGAAGAAATTTAGGCATCATCTTCTGCTACTGCTTTATTTGCTTATGAGCCATAAAAATTTGAAGAAGCAATTGAAGAAGAGGTATGGATTCAAGTAATGTATGAAGAGATTGTAGTCATTAATAAAAATCACACTTAGGAGCTCGTGGATCGGCCTAAGGATAAGGATAGTGTCGATCTTAAATAGATTTACAAAGTCAAATATAATGAAGATGACTCCATTCACAAGCATAAAGATCGATTGGTTGCTAGGTTATTCACAATAGTCAGGTATTCATTATAATGAATTTTTGCACTTGTTGCTCATATCGAGACAATTAGAACTTTGCTTGCACTTATTACTCAAAAGAAGTTACAGTTTATCAATTTGATGTTAAATCTGTATTTCTTAATGGAGATATTGAAGAAGAGGTTTGTGTTGAACAACCTTTAGGATATATCTCTAAAGATAATGAAGAAAAGGTTTATCGTCTCCGCAAGGCCTTATATGACTTAAAACAAGCATCCAGAGCTTGGAATAATAAAATTGATGGATATTTTTGAGATAATGGATTTCTACAAAGTCCCAATGAGTCAACTCTTTATGTGAAGAAAGAAGATCTCGATCTTATGAGATATTTCCTTGGTATTCAAGTCAAAAAAAAGAAGGTGAAATATTTATCTCTCAAGAAAAATATGTTTATGATATTCTCAAGAAATTTTATATGTCAAATTGCAAGTCGGAAGCAACTCCTATGCATGCTAATACAAAACTTTCTGCAAATGATGGAGCTCAAGAAGCCGGTGATTCTCTTTATTGGAGTCTTGCAGGCTCCTTGTTATATTTAACTAATACAAGAGCAGATATAATATATGCCGTTAGTGTTGTAACAAGATTTATGAGCAATCCCAACAAGCTTCATTATGCAACTGCAAAAAGGATTCTTCGCTATGTTTAAGGTACCAAGAATTTTGGAATTAAATATACTCCAGAATAAGATAAATCTTAATTATCTCAAAGGTTACTCAGATAGTGATTGCGTTGGATCTATAGATGATAGAAAAAGCACATCAGGTTATTTATTTTGCATGGGATTTAAAGGCATATCTTGGAGTTGTAAGAAGTAAAAGACCATAACTCTTTCCTCCGGTGAAGCCGAATATATTTCTGTTTTAAATGCATCATGTGAAGTTGTATGACTGAGAAGACTTCTTCATGTTATTCAAGAGGAGAATGCTCTTCCAACAACTGTATTATGTGATAACATGCCAACCATTGCTATGATAAAGAATACAGTCTTTAATGGAAGAACAAAGCACATTGAACTTCGTCATCATTATGTACGAGAGCTGGTCGAGAATGGTGACATCAAGCTAGAGATCATTAGTATACATGCACAACTTGCAGATATTTTACAAAGCCACTTTCAACAGAAAAATTCTTATACTTCAGGAGGATAATGCAAATTATAAATTAAGAGGGGTGTTGAAAATATATTTTGTAACTTACCCATGAAGTTTGCAATGGACCTTTTACACAAGGACCTACAATCTTCTACCCATATGAAGATATGTGGGCCTATATCAACCACCAACATATGGAAAATCTTAATGAAGATATGTGCTTGGGAGAATATTCTAGAAAAAATAGAGGTGGAGAAAATATCTAGATATTTCTCCCCCTCCCACCAAAATATCTAGACATTTTGTCTTAAAAGATAAGTATGATAGATGATTATAGATCACCCTTCTAAAATATCTCCACCCTCTTGGGGGCCTATAAATATCACCCAAGAGGACCTCATTTCACATAACAACAATGAGAAGTCCACTACACCACAAAAGTATCTCAAGTATCCTCCTACTTTCAAGTGTTGTAAGCGCTTCTTCCTTTGTTGTAAACATTATAAGTCCTCTTCTTGTAAAGGTGCAAGTTTTGTATGCAAGTTCAAGTTTTAATGAAAAGAAGTTCTTAAGTTCACATCTATCTTGAGCATTGATCCATATTCTTTCCTTTTAATTTAATTCTTATCCACCACCAATCTTTCGCTGCTCCAACAATTTTATGGTTACACTACCCTCTTCGTTGGTGGCTCGATGGAGAGAGAAGTAGCAGGAAGAGTAGCAACAACTATATCTGCTATATGAGAAAAAGGTCTTTCTCCTCCTCCTTTCGTATGGTGGTGCACGAGGTGTTTGGGCTCCTCCTCGTCGATCGTAACTGAGAGACAAAAAGGGAATGAGGCTGTGGACAAAGGAAGCTCTTGTTCTCGATGAGTGGAGGGCGAATAGATCTGATGTCCACATGGATGCTTGAAGACGATAGAGATGCAGTGGTTGTAGAGAACATTTTGATAAAACACACCCTCCTCTTCTTCTTGCTTCATAGATCTGGAGTATCTTGCATAAGATGGGTCTCTAATGGCAGACGACGTGGCTCTTTGCTTGAAATCAAAGGAAGAAGCACTCAATAGAACTCGGTTGCCGCTGCTTATGAATGCTCTGTGATGGTACCTGCAGTTGGGTTCACAACTCGATCCCAAAGCTCAGCCTCAAACGGCTAATAGGTTATGCACACGAGAGAATGGGGAATGGTACTCTGACTGAAATGGGGGTGTAAAGATGGTCGGTGGAAAGTTGTGCAGGGGAAAAATAAGAAGCATGGGAAGACAAGATGGTTAGGTAATTTGGAGGCAAAGTTGGCTTGGGTTTCAGATCACAAAATGGGAAGGAGGTAGGTAGGGAAGAGAAACATAACAGTAGAGAACTGGAGACATAAGGAAAGAAGAAGATGATGTTGAGATAATTAGAGATGGAATCTACAACAAAGAAAAGAAGAGAAATGAAGAAGAAATATAAGAAGAGAAAAAAGAGATTACCTGGTAAATATGGAGGTTGCTTGTGGAGGAGGAGCACCTTCTTCTTCGATCATTGCTCGATGGTTCAACTGCATTAGAGCTCGGTAGTCATGCAAGCAGAACTGAAACGATGATGGTATCCATGTCGAATCTCTCCCAAAGGTTATCGCTCCAAGGTGGTTTGTTGTCACCAAAATTTTGGACCTGAGCTCGCTTTGAATGGCGGGTAAGGTGGAAGTTGAGAAGCGAGATGGGTTTTGATGGAGTCTCAGTTGAGTAGCCGGCGGTTTGGGTTGAGGTCCAATGACGTGGAAGTGGTGGTGAGCAGTCGATGGGGCGAGGGAGTGATCGTGGACTCGCAAGGAGCAGTTGGTTTGAAGTGGTTTTCATTTGGGAAGTTGGGAGAATGTGGGAAAGAGAAGAGGGTGAGAGTTGACTAGTTGGTCAACAAGCAGTGGGCTCTGATTGATGGGAAATGAAGGGGAATTGGTGCTGAGGTGGTTAAGTGAGATGGGAGCTAGACCGGTGGGAAAACATCATGTGGCGTTGACCTGACTAGAGAAAGAAAACAACAAAAGAAATACAAAAGAAATAGAACCAAAACTCAAAATAAAAAATGACAAAAATAAAAATTGTAGATCTAAATAAGATGTACATTTTTCATTAAGATCTCAATACCAAAAGAGGTAATATATATAAGGTACGAATTTTTGAATTTATTTTGAAGTATTTAAACACGTATTTTTATTATTTTTTATTTTTTGATTGTAGTAAAGCAATATTTATAAAAGAAAATATAAAAATACTAGAAATAAAATAAAACTTTAAAATATTTTTTGGGTTTTTATTAATAAAGAAAAGGTAGAGTAAAAATCAAGAAAGGAAAATTATGTATAATATATACAATATCACAACACTTCACTTTCTTTGATTTTTAGATCTTTTTGAATTTTTATTTTAATGTATTTTATTAAAAACAAATAAAGAAAAGAAAAAAGTAAAGTAGGCTAGTTGTGTACATAGAATAACAAGGTAAGGTTAGTAATTATTCACAAGTTACAAATATATCCCAAAATCAGTAGTTTGCAAACAAGCTTCGATTTTAATGAAATCACTTTCATTGGATATATAGTTGTATACATTAAACTTTAAAAGTGAGTTGGATAGATTTGAAGTTCATATAGAGCAGGAATTTAGCCGAGAGTTGAACTTTATGGCTTTTTTTGGTTCAAGATTTAAAAGTATTGATTCAAGGGGGAAATTATTTTGTATTTTTATATTTTTACATACATTTTTATGTACAAATTAGAAGAAGAACGATATTAAAAGGGGTTAGTATGATTTTTAAAAAAAATAGAGGATGTTTAAGTTACTTACATGAGAATATATAAATTATTTTAGCTCTTTATTTTTTGCGACTTTTTGAATTATTTCATGGATATTTTACGAGATAAATATACATTATTAGTCTATTTGAATTGCAAGTACTATTTTGTCAATTTATTAAGTTTAGGAGTATTTGATTGGTGTTTTTTTCATGGAGCCAAGCTAAGATTCATATATTAAGATAACATCAACATCACAAAATCCTACCAAAAAGAAGGTACAATAATGGAGTCTTGTTCCAGCATCGAAAATACAAATTGCAAAGCAAAGATATGCCAATAATTTTGTTACTTAAATATTCAAGCTATACCACATACACTATTTAGTGGACCAATGATGCTACCATTTTAAGAGTGGTCAATGAGGTCCAAGATTATGCTCTGCAAAAAGAAAAGAGAGATAGAGCAACTGACCAAAGAGCTCTACGAAAAACCCCCAAAAATCCAAGTTCTCTACAATTTACTCCCATCTTTTTTTGCTGACGGACTTGGGTGAAGTGAGAATAAGCCTAAGCTCAGGGAGAATGGAAACCTTCGACTTCGAACTTAGAAAAATTTCAGGTACCTTTCTTGAAATTATGAAGTATACATTTCTCGTAAATTGGGAAAAACTATAACCTTCACACATAGTTCAAAACCAATTCAAAGTTAAAGAGAATATCTATTGATTAACATGATCTGACTTGACCTAAAGATGGAAATGACTAATGTCAGTGGAACTAAAACGACTGTCTGAATCGAACATTCAAATATAAGGAGAATTTGAATAGATCATTAAGCTAAATGTTGGCTTAGTTTTATGTCTGTGATTTGTTCAAACTTGATTTAAAATCTCTAGACTTTGTGAGCGTGTCGATTGCAAACCCTCTTTGTGCATTAGCCAATCCTTTTATGTTTCTCTTTGCATACCATTGTTTTTCTCAGACTAGTAAAAGTTAAGTATGGGTGTATAATGAATCACGAATTTATCGTGTCTTTTATTCTTTTTAACAAAATTCGAGTCTAATCAATTGCATTTTACCTAACTTCATTCATAATTTCTATATCATAATTTTTATGCACATCACATTTAAAATAATCTAAAAATACATAATATTCCACACAAAATAAAATATAAAATAAGAAAAATAATAATTGCATTTATAATCTTATTTTCTTAATTTGTTTTATAAATAGACATGTGCTCCAAGCCCATATTGAAGTTTCTAAAATGTTTTATCTTTTTTTCAGGCATGCTTTAGAGGAGGCCCAAGTGTGCCTTCTTATTATCTCACCTATCCTTTTGAAAAAAATCTCTATGTGATTAATTAGTTGACCCAGGGGTGCAACACCTAGGTGACTGACCCCTTCTTCCTCCGGCCAATGAATACGCCACCGCCTCTTCTTCTCGCCAACTGTCACTACGTCCTCTCCCATTCGTGCAACCATTCAGAGGTTGTTGGCCTCTTGCAAAGTGCCACCTCCTCGATCTCCTCCTCTCCCTCAACCTTTATAAGAGGGAGGAGTAGGACCCATCATCAAGAAGAACCCACCTGGCTGTTGGCTCCCAAAACCATCCTTGCCACCACTGTAGACTGTTGCCATCCAACTCTCCAGATGGAGATCTGCCTCTCCAACTTCATCTCTCGTGCTCTATTGTAGCACCTGCATTGCCATTGCCACCTCTATCCTTCATCACCTCATCAACGGAAGGATATCTCCAATATGCCTCCAAGAGCCTTAGCAGATCATTTGCAATTTTTTTCCAGTATTTTCTTAATTTTTTGGATGTAGATGCAATTCTCCATATTAATTTTTGTAGTATCCCCATTTGATTATTTATTATGTGACACATATTCTTTTATAATCAAATTTATCATATTTGCATTTGCAGTCCCTTTAGGGGTCTTTTTACAATTCATTCGAAGTTTTGATTTCAATTGCAATTCTTCCAATTTTTATTATTTTACTGGTTTTCATATTTTATAATCTAAGTTCTTAAAGTCACATTCATATCCTCTAGAGATTGTTTTGTGATTTAGAAAATTTTGTTTACTTAGAATGTAATTTGCCATCTAAAAAAATTAAAAATAGAAAGTCTGTGCTTATGTTCAGATTTTTTTGTTTATTATAACCATGCTTCTTAGAATTTAATTTTATTTACATTCAAGCTCATAACTTTTTTTCAAAATTATACAAATACCTCCGACAATTCAAAAATTCACCAAAAATAACAGACAAATCCGAAAAATTCCCCAAAAGTTCCCGTGTGATCCTTATGATCTTAGAATCTAGTAACATAGGTTTCACCTTATCTCATGGTCCTCAAAGAAAAAGGTCTTTGATATAGTCTAATGTGGTCGAAAATGCACATGTAAATAGACATTTGCATAACATGTCCAAATCCATGTGGATCGATCTTCTGCTTGTTGTACACTTTATTATACGTAGTCTTTTAGTTGAAATAAATTTTACTTTAGATCTCTCCATTTTTGTGTGGACGATCAACAAGACTAAAAATCACTTCTTAACACATCGAAAATCTTAGTTTTAGTGGGGCATGGCAAAGGCAATGGGGAGATGGATCGAGGGTGGGGTTGGGTGGTGATTGCTGGTGGCAGGGACAATGAGATTTGAGCGGAGAGGGGTTTGTGGCAACGGAGGAATGATGAATGGGGTCCAAAATAGAGGGTTGTGTTGGGGATGATTGATAAAGAAAGAAGAAGAGATAGGAGGAGGAAGGATGAACAAGAATAGACAAATTGCACTTGTATCTCTCTTTTTCCTTTCCAATTATGCTAGTGCCCATAAATTAATATCCGTTTGAGAGAGGATGGATGTCAACTAATACGAGGATATAATTGTTAATGATGAAAGAAGGTAGGGTCACACGTGTTATTGCAAAAAGGTTATCGCAACGAGATCTCAGAAGGGCACAAGTGTAAATATTCCCATCAAAGAATGTACAAGAAGATAAATCTTGCCTTTGAGTTTTTCTTATAAATTATTAAATACGTATGATTTCTTCCCGTCTCTAAATCATGCCAAAAATGAGCCTAATCCAATCTAAATATCGGTCCGCAATAGGGATGAAAACGGATCGGATATGGATCGGATATGCCTATTTTCATATCCATATTCGTTTCATCCCTATCAAATGTGAATATGGATACAGATATGATTCATATATGAATTAAGGAAACCATATCCTTAAAAATATGGACACGAATTCGAATCAGATATTTATCAAATCCAAATACGAATCGAACAAAGAGCCAATCTAAATATGAATTGAATAAAGAATGAATCCAGATGTGGATCCAATAAACATGAAATTTGAATATGGATCGAATAAATACCACAAATGAATACGAATTGAATTTTTTTTATCAAAATTTATAATGATTTAAAAAATAGCAATGAAATATAAATAAGTTGCATCATGATAAAGGAGAGTGTCGAAGTGACATGTGTTCTTAACTGAAAGCAAAAGGAGATAGAGTTTCGTAACTTTTGTTCATGCATTTCCCATTAATATCATTATACTAATATCATAACACATGATGTGGCTTATACTGTATTAACTAATATATATAAGACAATATTATATGTTGTATTCGGATATCCGGATTCGGATCTGGATATTCAAGCTATTACCATTTTCGTAATCGTATCCGGAAAATTTTTACACTCATATCTATATTCGATCCGTATTTGATTAATATTCGGATATAGATACCCGTATCCGGTAATTTTTCGAATATGGTAAGCAGATATTCATATATATCCGTATCCATTTTCATCCCTGATACTCATACAAATACCACAACCAAGGATCAAGCTTTGAAAAATTAGAATTTAGGTAGCGGTAAAATTTAGAATTTGTGTGCGCGCCCGTTCGAAATTGATGGTTTTAACTTTTAATAATGATATCTGATCGGAAGGCCCTCCCACAACCATTCTTACATAGTCTGAGGTCTAAAATTCCACCGACAATAATGTCTTCTCCAGCTGGACTGTTAGAACGTCCCCTTCGGTAGTTGGGTTGAAAGCTTTCACACGCCATAGGAAAAGGGCAGCAGCCACTTCCGATACAAAGAGATAGATTGAGAGAGAGTCCTCCAGCTCTCCCCACACTCTCAGATCTGCGCCGACACCCCCTCCCCATTGCAGAGGTTCGCAGATTGCTCCTTTCCTCCTCTTCCCTCTGCTCCGGCCTCCCCATTGCCCTATTTGCCGATTTGTCCCCCCATTTCTATCGCCGGATCTTAAGTTCATGCTGTTTGCTTTCGCAGGTGGGGGGCTGGTGATGCTCTGGCCAGCTGGATCTTGCTGAGGTGTAGACATTCGGTGCAGATTCGATACAAGTGTGAAGGTTCGAGTGAAGATCCATGGAGGGGGACGGGGAGCCCGGGGTTAGCTTTATTCCTTCGAATTTTAGTAGAAAGTTGCATTCTTGATTGTGTAGATGTTAGAAAACCGAGTGGTTGACAGTAGATGTTTGTGATTTGAGGTTAGTAGATAGTCTGATTGTCTTTATCTGTGCCTCTTTTGCTGTTTGGATTGGGAAGAAATCTTCGAAGCAGCCGATCGGCCAGGAATGCCAGATCTGCGGTGATGCCGTTGGAATTTCGGTCGACGGGGGTGTGTTTGTCGCTTGTGATATCTGCAGGTTCCCCGTATGCAGGCCATGCTATGAGTATGAAAGGAAGGACGGGAACCAGTCCTGCCCACAGTGCAAGACCAAGTACAAGAGGCACAAAGGTCTGCGTGGTGGATCTGAGTTTCTGACATCTTGTTTTAGTAGTTGATCATATGGGAACACTGATGTCAATGTGTCTATCTGTGAATTCATAGGCAGCCCACCAATTCGTGGGGAGGAAGTCGATGAGAGCGAAGCAGATGATGTCAGCGACTACAATTACCCGTCCGGTCGCCAGACCGGGAAAATGAGCTGGCACTATGGTGGTGGAGAAGATGCTCACGGGCCAAAATATGACAGTGGGTTGAGTGGAGAACTTCCGCGAAGTCATATTCCGATCCTTACTCACAGTCGAGGGGTGAGTTACTCTCTATTGGTGAATTTATCTCTTCTTAATGCCATATAGTATGGAATGAATCATGGTTTATGGCATAGCTGCTAATTTGAGTTAATCCCAATGCAGGTTTCGGGAGAATTATCTGGGGCATCTCCGGACTATCACATGATGTCTCCAGGAGGTGGCGGGAAGCGTGTACATCCTTTTCCTTATACTGAAGGTGGTTCTTTACTTGCTGATAAATCTCTGTAACAGATTCTAGCTTCTCCTTGTTAAAAGATGCTTATGTGAAACTTTTTTGTTATTTCTAACAACAATTGGAATTGTTGGCCAGCTACTATAAGGGGTGCGGATTCATCGAGGGAGTTTGCTGGGAGCTATGGAAATGTTGCTTGGAAAGAGAGGGTCGATGGGTGGAAGACTAAGCAAGACAAGAGCACAATTCATACTGCACATACAGTGACAAATGGCACTAGTCAAGCTCCTTCAGAAGGCAGAGGATTTGGAGATATTGATGCAACTACTGATTATAACATGGATGATGCATTGCTGTGAGTAGGATTTTTCTGGAATAACTTTACTTTCAGTTCGATGCCACTTCCATGAACATAAGCAATAAATACTATGTTTTAGCAGCTTTGCTTGGGATTTTTTCTGAATGCTAGCTTGCATGTTGTAGCTATTGAAACTAAGACTACACTTTTATCACATGCATTTCTCGACCCTCGATATAGAACTTCTTTCTCTGTAAAAGGGAAGTTGCATTGGTGTTTTGGGTAATATAATATTTGAAAGGCATTTTTGTTTTCTTGGATATGGTTCCCAGACATTCTTATCCAGTCTCCACAGTGCTTTAACTTTTGTTATTATTTTCTTTGTACGTATTTAGTTCACATGATTAATGGTCGACAGTAATGTTTTAATAGACACCCATTAGCACTTTCATCAATTACTAAGGGGAAGTCACTCGAAATAGATCCATGATGCCATCACAGTTGCCAAAGCAGTATTGCTAGTTGACTTTTTCATGCTGAGGACCAGTGATGAATTTTGTAAACATGAATGCTCAAAAAAGAAAACGAAAAATGTGTTACTTTTTCCGATGACTACATTTCTGTCGTGACTTGGGTTGTACCTATAACACACTGCATCATTACTTATGTTGTGCTAGGATGAATTGTTTAATTCCCTTCTTGAGATGCATTCCCTTTGATCATTATTTTAATGAATAGAGAACATTGATTAACATATCACTTGAAGGAGTTGGGTATAGTCTCGATCATAGAACACCATTTTACTATAACTTTTATAATCATCGTTTAAAATTGTTTGGGAGCTCTGCAAAACGCACCATGGAGACATGCCACAGGTGGCTTGAACCCAATTCAATGGTCTGGTGGTAGTGCAGTGTGCCTACCACCCAAAAGACTAGGGTTCAAATCCACCCCCGCCCCCTTGTGGGGGTTTTGTTAGGTAGTCTACAACCAACATAAAAATAGTCGGATCATTCAACATGGATTTGAGCAAGAATTCATGTAGCTGGCCCCAAGGTTTAAAAAAACGTGAGGCGGTTCGAGGCGTTTCCCTGAAATGTGAGGCGAGGCGTAAGCCTCGAGGCGGTCGAGGCGTAAGCCTCGATTTTTTTAAAAGAAAAATTAAAATTAAGCAAAAAATATTAAAATATATATAATAATATTAAGTTTTGCCACACATATTCAAAATCAATTTCACACTAGTAAAAGGTACAACACATAAGCAATGAAAGCATAGAAGTTCAGAAAACTAATATTAGGCATGTGATTGTTTCCGCTATTCACAACAATGCATACTAATTATTCTACTCCATGTGTTTCTTTTCAACTTTGCTTCTTCGTATATGCGATAACTATTTTAAGAACAGACAAATAACAACATCAAGTTGCAAACATACAAGTAGTATAACAATTTTATTACAATTCAAACATAATCGTGTACGTTGTGTACAATAGAACTACTATGTGTGGATGCAATATGATAAATTGAACATGATATACAAGATCATCGAGCTTCACGTGTTTCAAGCAATCTCTTCTCTTTATATGGACATATTTATAGAAATATGCAAGGTTTAACATAGAAACAACAATACTAGCAAAAAAATGTACAATGTTTATGGCAAAACAATGTCATGTGCAAAGCACATAACCTAAAACTTTTTAAAAAAAAGCCATGCGCTTGAGGCTTACGCCTCCGCCTCGCCTCGACCGCCTCACCGCCTCATACGCCTCACACTACCCTGAGGCTTAAGCCTCAGAAGTTCTGGGTGAGGCTTAAGCCTCGAGGCGCTTTTTGTCAAAAAACGCCTCGAGGCTTACGCCTCACCGCCTCGAGGCGCGCTTTTTAAAACAAGGGCTGGCCCTACTTAAAGTGGGAGAAGGCTTTGCCATTTTATGCCCCAAGGATATCTATAATTTGTTTCGTTTTCATAGTTGTAGTGAATTATGTCACCTTGTTACTTGCTTCACATTTTGAATAAGTACCTATAATTTCTCTTATATGGATGATTATCTGTTTATGTCATTTCCTTCACATTCTTATTTGACCACATATGAATATCAGCCTTGAAAGAGGACTGAGTTCGGTCAGAATACACCATTTCACTCTCTCATAAGAATCTCATAAGAATTCAGTAATATTGCCTTTGAGCAATGCAAAATCTACCGTGTAGATATGTGATGGGGATTGTACAACAGAACAAATTTTGCAGTTATGCCTCCTAAGGACATCTATAATTTGTTTCGATGGTTTAGCTGTAGTATATGATGTGAACTTGTTAATCCTCTCAAATTTCGATCAAGGAGCTGTAACTTATATATTCTATATGGATGATTAATTTTGAGAAATTTCCTTCAAATTATTGTTTGATCGATCTCATTAATATGTCAGCCTTGAGGGAGTGGGGTATGAGTTTGATCATAATACACCATTTCACTCTCTTCTTCTGAAATTTTGATCAAGTAGCTATAATGTATATATATATTATGGGGGCTTAATTATTTTAAATATTTTCTTCAAATTATTGCCGGATCACATTAACATGTCAGCCTTGAAGGAGTAGGGTATGTGTTTGATTTGAAATTGCCTTGTAGCTTTGCAAACCTACCATATAGATATCCAACGGATGGCGACTTGCAACACAATAAATATTGCAGTTTGTTATGCCTGCTAAGGGTGTCTATAATTTGTTTGATGTTGTAATTGTATTGAATTAAACACACTTGGTACTTCTCCCAATCTTTGATCATAGCTCTAATTCATATAATATATGTGGATGCTTAATTATTTTGAGACATTTTCTTCAAATTCTTATTTGGTCACATTGTACGTCATCCGTACAGGAGTGGGATATGGGTTTGATCAGAATATGCCATTTCAGTGTTTCCCCCCTTTCTTGGCTTAAAAAAAATGCCATTTCACTGTTTTTTTATAAGCATCCTTTAGAATTGCCTCGGAGTTCTACAAAACCCACCATGTAGACATGCGGCCAGCAGCTACTGTATAACATGACAACTTTTGCAGTTTGTTATGCCTCCTAAGGACATCTATAGTTTGTTTTGATGTCCTAGTTGTATATTACCTTGTCACTCCTCTCAAATTTGGATTAAGTAGCTGTTATTTATATATTTTATATGGATGATTAATTATTTTGATACATTTTATTCAAATTCTTGCTAGATCACATTAATATCTCAGCCTGCTTTGAGAAGGAAAGAAGCATTGGCTTCCCTGTTATCTTAAGATATAGTACAACGATGTCAAGAGTGTCTTCTTTTTGTTGTTGGGGAATGGAGATTTTTTATTCAAAAAATAGTTTCCTAGAGTTATCAGATAGTGAAATATAATAGAGTTGTTCCCTGGAATCTTCCGGTGCTGCTTCTGAGGTCAATCTTAGTTGGGATTTGTAAGAGATCAGGTCTAAATCCACATATATTGTAACATCCCAACCCCAAACATAGTCCGATATCTAAAACTCACGAAGTGTGTATGTGGACTGGGTTATAAGTGGTGGGGAATACTACTTGACAACTTGGGCTTAAACATTTTGTTCGGTTGTCAACAGGTCCAATCAGGTCCGAGCCCAACAAGTTATCATGGTCAGTTTTTCATGATAACAGCCCGGGGACCTAAGCCCGGGACGTTAAAATGGTATAAGAGCGAGTTCCTCATGATAGTGGAATGGGTTACCCGAAGGGACCTAAGTTGGGAGTATGCAATCGGCACTATCACTGGGAATAAGTAATGGGCCATGTCGTAGTGAGGACGTTGCGAATATAAGTGGGGGAGGTTGTAACACCCCAAACCCCAAACATAGCCCCACATCTAAAACTCAGAAGTGTGGATGTGGGTTATAAGTGGTGGGGAATACTACTTGACACTTGGGCTTAAGCATTTTGGGTGGTTGCTAACAGGTCCAACCAGGTCCTAGCCCAACAAGTTGTCCGGGCCGGTTTTCCTCGATAACAGATTGGGGACCTAAGCCCGGGATGTTATATAGATGGTGCATGTTCATGCAATTATTATAACTTAATAAATATTTATTGCATTTAATCTTATGGAGTTTTTCATGTGTTTAGATGATTACATGTGCCATAGTTTCCCCCGACTTCTAGTAAAAAAAATTTTGTCGTATTCTCAGTATTCGCTCGATGTTATATGTTTTAAACAACTGAACTTATAACCTTTTTGTTTATTTTAATCTATCACCTCCACTCTACCTTGCTAGCCCTTACTCTCAATTCTAGTCAAATTTAATTATATAAATGTTTTGATTTGTTCTGAGTTTGATTTCTCAATTCAAAAGATCACAATCCCAATTAACTAATTAGGCATTATTGGGAAAATTCTTTTATATTGTATGTGATTAAATTAAAGGTGAGGATAATACTTAGTAATAAAGATGTCAAGATGCATCTAAATATAATTCACAAGACATAATTACCAACAGAAGTAAGATATATATTTGAGTCTGTTGATAGGGAATGAATGAGATTAACTTTCATCTAACCCTAGAGCTCTCTTATATAGGAGAAAAGCTCTATGGGTAAATTACAGAAAAGGACAATTAAAAAAAAACAAATAACATAATTACACTAACACTCCCCCTCAAGCTGGAGCATATATATCTAACATGCTCAGCTTGGAACAACATAGATGAAAAGGACCTCTAGCAAGAGCCTTGGTGAACATGTCTGCAATCTGCTCTCCTGATGATACATAAGAAGTTGAAATTAGCCCCTTTTGAATTAAGTCCCTTGTATAATGACAATCCACTTCAATGTGCTTTGTCCTTTCATGGAAGGCTGGATTATTGGCTATGAACAAGGCTGCCTGATTATCACATTTAAGATGCATAGGAAGAGGTACTTCAATAGTTAAATCAGTCAAAACCGATTTAACCCACATCATCTCAGCACTACCTTGGGCCATTGCCCTATATTTTGACTATGCACTAGATCGAGCCACAACAGTTTGTTTCTTACTCTTCCACGCTACTGGTGAGCTGCCCATAAATACAATAAAGCATGAAGTAGACTTTCTATCATTAGGGCACCCAGCATAGTCTGCATCAGCACAACCTGTGACAGATATAGAGGTATCTTTCCTAAACAGAAGACCAGCACCTGGAGATGACTTCAGATATCTCAAGATCATAAAAACAGCATTCATGTGAGCCTGTCTGGGTTGCTCCATAAATTGACTTACCCTACTAACAACAAAGTTTATATCTGGTTGGGTAATAGTGACATATAACAACTTCCCCACGAGCTCTCTATACCGTCTCTTGTCCACCTCCTCAGAGTCATCATCATAGAGTTTAACATTATGATCCATAAGAGTAGTAGCTGGTCTACATCCTGCCATTCCTGTCTCAGATAACAGATCAGTAACATACTTCCTTTGTGTCATTACCATGCCTTGCGCATTTCTTGCAAACTCCAATCCCAAAAAGTAATGAAGTGTACCCAGGTCCTTCGTAACAAACTGCTCACTAAGAAAATCCTTGGCTGCTTGAATGCCCTGCTTATTACTACCAGTGATAACAATATCATCAACATACACTAAGATGATCACAATACCTTGCTGGTCTCTCTTTACAAAGAGAGTATGATCTGCTGTAGATCTGATGAAGCCCTTCTGTTTGATCAACTCCGAGAGCTTCTGAAACCAAGCCCGTGGACTCTGCTTCAGGCCATATATGGCCTTATGAAGACGGCACACCATACTGGACTCCCCCTCAGCAGCAAACCCTGGTGGCTGCTGCATATAGACCTCTTCCTGCAAGTCACCATACAAGAAAGCGTTCTTGACATCTAACTGAAACAGGGGCCAGTCACGGACAATAGCAACTGCAATGAGAATCCGTAAGATAGAATGACGGGCTACTAGAGAAAACGTCTCCTGATAGTCCACCCCATATGTTTGGGTGAACCCACAACAACCAACCTGGCATTGTATCTATCAACCGTACCATCAGCCCGATGCTTAACAGTAAAAACCCATTTGCTTCCGACTATTGACGCACCTGGTGGAGGATGCACAACACTCCACGTACCACGTGACTCCAACGCTGCCATCTCCTCTTCCATAGCCAAACGCCATGGACTGCTCTGTAGTGCCTCCTGATATGACCTTGGGATCTCTACTGCTGATAACCCAAGGACGAACTTGCGAAACTCCGGGGACAACCGCTCCAAACAGGCCTGTGATGCAAAGTCCATCCCATATTTGGGATTCTTTGTCCGCGCACGCTTTTGCCTTCTATGGGCAATAGGAAGATCAAGATCATCAACTGGAGTAGTGGTAGTATCATCTGTACCCTGTACAACTGTCTGCGCATGCAAATCACCCGTGCCATTAGTAGTACTCAAATGTTCATTACATACCTCGGGCGTGCTGGATGATGGAGGAGGCACATGAGCAGAGGGTCGACGCTGATAGACCTGAGGATAAAAAGTAGAAGGTGGTGGTGGAGGTGGTGGTGGTATAGGCTGTGGTGGTGGTGGCGGCAAAGTAGAGCATGGAATAGATGGTGGAGGAGGCACATAGATATCATCTCCTTCGTCTGAGGGAGTGAGGCTGTCACCTGTAGGAGAGAAATACATAATGGATTCAAAGAAGGTGACATCAACACTAACATGGTACCGTCGTCTAACTGGATCAAAACACCGATACCCTTTTTGGATTTTGGAATAACCCACAAAAACGCATTTGACAGCTCTGGGAGAGAGCTTGTCAAGACCAGGAGAGAAGCAATGAACAAATGCAACGGAGCCAAAGACGCGAGGTGTTAGGGAGAAAAGATCCTTCTCGGGAAACGCAGTCAAGAACGAGATCTTCTCTCCTAACACTGATGAAGGCATACGGTTGACCAGATAACACGCAGTTAGAACCGCATCCCCCCAATAGGAGTGAGGGGCACGGCTCTGAATCAATAGGGTCTTGGTAATGTCCAACAAATGACGATGTTTCCTCTCAGCTACCCCATTTTGTTGGGAAGTGTAAGCACATGACTTCTGATGCACAATTCCATGAGACATGAGAAATTTTGAGATATGAGAGCTACATAATTCAAGAGCATTATCAGACCGTATGAACTTCACTCTAGCAGAATAAATATTTTTTATTTCAATAATGAAAGACTGGATAACAAACGCAGCATCGGACTTATTTTTAAGTAGAAAAACCCAACATAGCCTAGAAAAATCATCAACAGCAACAAGATAAAACCTGTGTCCTTGAAGATCAGGGACACGACTGGGACCCCAAATATCAAAATGTAGCAGCTCAAACAGACCATGACGACTTGGACCTATACGACTCGGAAATGACGACCTGTGATGTTTGCCTAGTTGGCTTGCCTCACACTGAAAGTTAGACTTGGGAGAAATCTGTGGAAGAATATGGACCATCTTTTGCAACGGAAGATGGCCAAATCGAAGATGCCAAGTGTAGGGTGACACCGATCCAACCCTCATAGACGAGACACCAACATAAGGAGATTGCACCAGTCTATAAAGACCCCCTTGCTCACAACCAGTTCCAATCACTCTGCCCGTTAGGATGTCCTGAAACACAAGAGCAGATGGGTCAAATATGGCACGACAATGTAAATCTTTAGTGATTTGATTAATGGATAGTAGATTCATGGAAAAATCAGGAGCATAAAGAACGTTCTGAAGTCGTATCCCAGGGGTCAATTGCACCTCCCCATGACCAGTAATGGGAGAATGTCTTCCGTCAGCAATTACCATGGAGCGTCCTGTCTGAGTCGTAATAAAATCATCCAGTTGCTTTTTGTCACCACATAAATGGTGAGATGCTCCTGAGTCCATAATCCATTCTGATAAATCTGCTCTGTAACAACTAGTAAGTGCATACGTTGTACCTGAAGAGGATGCTGATGCTGAGCCGGCTATCTCTGAAGATCCTGAAGTACTAGTTGGTCCCTGGCTAGGCATGATCTCCCGGAGTCTCGATACTAGCTCCTCAAACCTCTGATCCGTGACTAGGGAAGGACCCCCTTCCTGCTGAGCCTGCTCCGCCACACGTGCCGTAGTAGTAGGAAACCCATGCTTAGAATAGCATGTTTCCTCAGTGTGTCCAGTCCTGCGACAGTAGGTGCACGGCTGTCTAGGAGGTATGTTACCTCCTCCTCGACCACGACCACCTCTACCTCTGAAATGGGAGTAGCCTCCTCTGCCGCGAGAAGAAGCCATGGCTGAAGGTGTCGGAACTCCACCATGAGATATGGAGAGTCTACTCAACCTGCGATAGGCCTCTTCCATAGGTGGTATGGTGGCATCTGTAAGAATCCGTGCTCGGGCGGCATTATACTTCGGATCAAGGGTTGGTAGAAACACTCCAGTCATCACCGAGTCCCTGTATGCTTTGAGCTGCTCCGGTGTAGCTGTCAATGGAATGTACCCGTGTAGCTTCTCAAACATACCCCTCAGAGAGGTATACAAGGTATGAAGAGGACGCCCGTTCTGCTTCGAGGTAAAGATATCATGCTGGAGTTGTAAGATCTTGGACTCGTTCTTCGTCGGAGAATACGTGGCTGCCAGGATATCCCACATAGCCTTCGCAGTGGGTTGACTCAGAATGCCGTTGGCTATTTCCATGGATACAGTACCGGATAGCCAAACACGCGCATAGGCATCGTCAGCCTCCCATGAGGCGTTAACCGCAGTCTTGTCAACAGGTTCCTCTTGTGTGAGGATATGCTTCTTGCCATTGCACTGCATAAGACTTATGAACTTCATGGCCCACAGTTCATAGTTTGTGCCATCCATCTTCACCACGGGTGCTGGACCTTTGAAGGCACCCAGAGATGGAAAATCTACCTTGTTGTCTGACATGACGACAACAACAACCTGTAACTGGGGTTACACAATCAGAAGACAATGTCTACTTGTACATAGACTCAAAGCGGTCACGCGCACAAAACATGTGCATTCAAGGAAGCACGGCTAGGGCATATAGTGCACACGCACATGGCTTGCGTGCAAAGGAAGGCACGCTACAGGACTTGCACATGAGACTTGCACAGGAAGGCACGCTACAGGCACGCTGACTTGCACATGCGAAAGGTGCGCTATATGACTCCAGGCTTCAGGCGCTCAAAGAGAGACTAGATGGCGCACAGGCGAGAGGCGAGAGGGCTCCTGCGTGAGGGCACCAGGCGAGAGGGCTCGCGTCGCGCGTTGATCGCGTAAGGTGGCGCACAGGGCGTCGCGCGTCGATCGCGCAGGGCTAGCGGTCAGGAACGATCGGCGATGAGGGCTAGCACATGACGCGATGAGGGCTAGCGCGATGGCTATGAGGTGCAGGAACCTTGCATAGGAACGATCGGAGGGTGGCGCCAATCTCGAGATAGAAAGAGAGGGAGAAGGGCGGCGGGTGGGGTAGGGTTAGGGTTCAAGAACTCCGGCCTAGGACCGTCGCTCTGATACCATGTTGATAGGGAATGAATGAGATTAACTTTCATCTAACCCTAGAGCTCTCTTATATAGGAGAAAAGCTCTATGGGTAAATTACAAAAAAGGACAATTAAAAAAACAAATAACATAATTACGCTAACAGAGTCATTGGTTTTTCTCATAGTAAAGAAGCTCATGATTTTCCTCCATCAATCTAGATCTAAATTGAAAAGGCTGATGGAGAGATGGTAATATATTTATCAACCAACGTATATTCATTTCGATGACAGACAGTTTTGCACCTTTTGAAGACAATAGACTGTTCCATTACTAGGCTGGAATACATTAATATCTTGTGCTTATAAGGATTATACTGCTCTCTTTGGGCAGTGCTATTTACAAGGATTGCCACCAGACATTGACACAGATCACTGATGAATGTATAGATCCATAAGGATCCTTTATCTCAATTTTCACCAGTTATATTTTGAGAAACATCCTTTATGATGTCCATTTTATGTTTAGTTGATCCAACAAACTAATTACTTCATTTCAAGGAGATTTTTCCTTCATTTCCACTTCAATAATTCCAGTTACAATCAAGGATTTTTTTAGTTTAAGTAGATTATTTAAGCAAATTCTACGCATATGAAAAATTTCTTTTTTGAATTGGTTTCTTAGAGGTCATCTATAATGCAAAAATGTTCAATTATATAATGTAGTTATCCGAAACTATTTTTTGAGAAAAATGTACCAGAAACTTGCCATAAAGTCTGACAACTTTGCGCTCTTGAAACACTGTATTCCTTATCTCTCTGAACAAGTTAAATGATATATTATGCATTTCACAAATTTAATTTAACGGAGATTTCAAATAGATGTTCAAGAACACATAATAGTTCTGTTCTATTCTTTAGAGTCCTGTATGAATAATCCAAAAAAATTTATGACTGCATCTGTAAAAAAATGCAAAAAAGGAAGGATTTATTAGAATATGAAGGCTTGGGGTTCAACACGTCAGAATCAAAGTATGGAGACTACAATGCAACCTTTCAGCAATTCAATTGCTGGGTTTTCCTTGATTTTCTGTAATTCATTCTGTGAAAAATTTGCTCCTTTCTTTCTGACATCTTTCTGGTGATCATTAGTAATATATGCATTCCCACATTTAATCTTAATGAGTCACTTCCAATGCAGGAACGATGAAACTCGCCAACCTCTGTCCCGGAAAGTCTCTATACCATCGGCTAGGATAAATCCCTACAGGATGGTCATAATGCTCCGTCTTGTTGTCCTCGCCATATTTCTGCATTATCGAATTACCAATCCTGTGAATAATGCTTTTGCACTATGGCTTGTATCTGTCATCTGTGAGATTTGGTTTGCTATTTCTTGGATACTAGATCAGTTCCCTAAATGGTTTCCAATAAACAGACAGACTTATCTAGATAGACTTTCTTTGAGGTACTATTTTCTTTCTTATTCTTCAACTTTATAGCTTCTCGAGAGTGACTGATTGGAGTTTATATTTCTTATGGCTTCTCGGTTATCCGCAGCTAACAATTTAAAATAACAGTTGGCTGCCGTTGATATATTTATATAGGTATGATCGGGAAGGGGAACCATCTCAGTTGGCTGCCGTTGATATATTTGTCAGTACTGTTGACCCTTTAAAGGAGCCTCCCCTTGTCACTGCCAATACAGTATTGTCGATTCTTGCAGTGGACTATCCTGTTGACAAGGTCTCTTGCTATGTTTCTGATGATGGAGCAGCTATGTTGACATTTGAAGCAATGTCTGAAACATCAGAGTTTGCTCGGAAATGGGTTCCTTTCTGTAAAAAGTATAGTATAGAACCTAGAGCACCAGAATGGTACTTTAGTCAGAAGATTGATTACCTGAAAGATAAAGTTCAAACATCTTTTGTAAAAGATCGCCGGGCCATGAAGGTGGACATATATTTTGTTAATGGGTGCATGGTTTTTTGTTAGAATGACTTCAATTTTGATTATTCTGTATAGCCTGCTTGCATAATGTGTTTTTTGTCAAGTAAAAAATGTATGGAAAATCAGTTTTTGTTCGGTGGAAAAAGTAGAACTGAGTTTCTGTTGGTATCTTACAGAGAGAATACGAAGAATTTAAAATTCGGATCAATGGGCTTGTCGCAAAGGCACAGAAAGTTCCTGATGAGGGCTGGATTATGCAGGATGGCACCCCTTGGCCTGGAAATAACACTAGAGATCATCCTGGAATGATTCAGGTAGTCATATTACTTAATCTTGTGCATAACCGCTTGATTGGGCACATTCTTGTCTTTCATATTAAAGTCAACTAAAACTCTTTAGTTTGTAAATTAAGAAAAACTTGCACTTAGATGTTGCAGTTGATTTAGAGCATATTTAAGTTCCTTTTTTTAAAATTTGTTAGAATAATTATATGTTATTTGCTTTTTTAATTGTCTTGTTCTGTAATTTACCCATAGAGCTTTTCTCCTATATAAGAGAGCTCTAGGGTTAGAGAAAGGTTATCTTGGTTTTTTCCCTCAACATGGTATCAGAGCGACGATCCTAGACCGGAGCCCTGTGCCCTAGTCCCCTGTCCCCACCAATAGCCCTTCGGCAGCCGCCGCCTCCTGCCAAGACCTGCTCGCGCGCCCTAGCCTCCGCGCGAGGGAGCCAAATCTCCTGCGCGCACGATAGCCTTCTGCCAAGACCTGCTCGCGCGCCCTAGCCTCCGCGCGAGGGAGCCAAATCTCCTGCGCGCACGATCAAACCCTGCGCGAGTAGGCCCCTAGCGCGAGTAGGCCCCTAGCGCGAGCGCGAGTAGGCCCCCTGGCGATCTTCTCCTACGCGAGTAGGCCCCCTGGCGATCTTAGCGCGAGCCTCTGCGATTCTTCTGCGTGCAAGCCCTGTGTGCGTGCCCTCCTGCGCCAGCCTCTGCGATTCTCCTACGTGCAAGCCCCGTGTGCGCGCCCTCCTGCGCCCCTTCCGCGCGAGTTCCTTCCACGAGAGCCCTCTGTTTCGCACGGGATTTCGGCCTGTAGCCCTACCAAGTCTCCTGCGCCATTCTCGTTTGTTCACGTAGGACCCGTGCACCTGTGAGCAGTGGATTAGAATTCTTTCGAAAGAAAAGAAGAACTTCAAGGCATGGAAGGGGTTGTGGATTAAGTCTACTTCCACAACCACCTTCACTTATGTCCAAGTAGACATTTGTTTTGTCTAAGCCTCTTGTAGTCCCAGTCTAGAGAAATTGTTGTCATCATGTCTGACAACAAGGTGGATGTTCCATCTTCGGGTGCCTTCAAAGGTTCTGCACCCATTGCTAAGATGGATGGAACCAATTATGAACTGTGGGCCATGCAGTTCATGAGTTTTATGCAGTGTAATGGCAAAAAGCACATCCTCACTACAGAGGAGCCAAGTGACAAGACTGGGATACACGCCTTATGGGAGGCAGATGATGCATATGCTAGAGTATGGCTATCCGGGACTGTTTCCACGGAGATAGCCAATGATATTCTCAGCCAGCCTACTGCAAAGGCTATGTGGGATATTCTTGCCGCGACCTACTCCCAGGCAAAGAATGAGTCGAAGATCCTCCAGCTCCAGCATGATATTTTCACGTCAAAACAGAATGGTCGTCCGCTTCACACTCTCTATACTTCTCTGAGGGGTATGTTCGAGAGGCTGCATGGGTACATACCTTTGACAGCTACACCGGAACAGCTTAAAGCATATAGAGACTCTGTGATGACTAGGGTATTCCTTGCAGCCCTGGATCCGGAGTATGATGCAGCTCGTGCCCAGATCCTTACTGATGCTACGATACCTCCGATGGAGGAGGCATATCGGAGATTGAGCAGACTGTCCATATCCTCTGGTAGTACAGTACACCAGCAGACATCTCCAGCGATGGCAGCTTCACATAGAGGCAGTCATACACCATATCGTGGATGAGGTAGCTCAAACCGTGGTAGAGGAGGTGGTGGTCGAGATCGATCATGTACTTTTTGTCACAGGACGGGTCATTCTGAGGAGACCTGCTACTCAAAGTATGGGTTTCCAGCATCAGCCAGGGTTGCAGAGCAGACACAGCAGACTGGGAGCTTACCTGATCAGAGGTTTGATGAGTTTGTAGCAAGACTGAGAGAGATTATGCCTGGCACATCTGGGTCTACCAGTTCTCCTTCAGGATCTTCGGAGGTGGCTGCTTCTGCTTCAGCATCCACGACAGGTACGACATTTGCCTTTACTACGTGTTACAAGGCAGATCTATCAGAATGGATCATGGATTCAGGTGCATTCCACCATCTCTGTTGTGACAGAGGTCAGTTTAGTGTCTTTCATCCTGTTCGATCTGAACGATCGGTGGTGATAGCTGATGGTACATATTCCCCTATCACTGGTCAAGGGGAGGTGCAATTGACTCCTACCTTGAGACTGTCTAATGTTCTCTATGCACCTAAATTTTCGATGAATTTGCTGTCTATTAGTCAAATCACCAAAGATTTACATTGCCGTGTTATATTTGATCCATCTGCTCTTGTGTTTCAGGATATACTTACGGGCAGCGTGATTGGAACTGGCCGTGAGCAAGGGGGCCTTTACAGACTAGTGCAGTCTTCATATGCTGGTGTCTCATCCTCTCTACGCACTGGGTCTGTTTCTCCGTATATGTGGCATCTGAGATTTGGTCATCTTCCTCTGCAAAAGCTGATTCATGTTCTGCCTCAGATTTCTCCTCGCTCTACTTTCCAGTGCGAGGCTTGTCAGCTTGGGAAGCACCACAAGTCTTCTTTCCAGAGTCGCCAAAGTTCGAGTCATTATAGTCTGTTTGAGTTGTTCCATTTTGACATTTGGGGTCCTAGTCGTGTCTCTGATCATCAGGGACACAGATTTTATCTTGTTGCGGTTGAGGAGTTTTCTAGGTTATGTTGGGTTTTTCTTCTCAAGAATAAGTCTGATGCTGGTCCTGTTATTCAGTCGTTTATTAATGAAGTTAAGAACATTTTCTCTGCCAGAATTAAGTACATTCGCTCAGACAATGCTCTAGAATTTTGTACTTCTCAGCTCTCTCGATTTCTTCAAACTCAGGGTATTGTGCATCAGACATCGTGTCCTTACACCTCCCAACAGAATGGGGTGGCTGAGAGGAAACACCGTCATTTATTGGATATCACCAGGACTCTCTTGATTCAGAGCCGTGCTCCTCATTCCTATTGGGGAGATGCGGTTCTAACGGCTTGTTACTTAGTGAATCGTATGCCTTCTTCTGCGTTAGGGGAAAAGGTCCCGTTCTCGATTGCGTTTCCCGAGAAGGATCTTTTCTCCCTTACGCTCGTGTCTTTGGATCAGTTGCATTTGTTCATTGCTTCTCTCCTGGTCTTGACAAGCTCTCTTCTAGAGCTGTCAAATGCGTGTTTGTGGGTTACTCCAAAACCCAAAAAGGTTATCGGTGTTTTGATCCAGTCAGACGACGGTATTATGTTAGTGCAGATGTCACCTTCTTTGAGTCCATTATGTATTTTTCTCCTACAGGTGACAGGCTCACTCACTCAGAAGAAGAGGACAATATCTATGTGCCTCCTCCTCCTACTCCGTCAGTTCCATGCTTTCCTCCAACTACACCGGCTACTCAACCACCACCACCACCACCGCCGCCCCTACCACCTTTTTATCCTCAGGTCTATCAGCGTCGGCCCTCTACTCATGTGCCTCATCCATCATCCAGCGCGCCCGAGGTATGTACTGATCCTTTGAGTTCTTCTGATGGCACAAGTGATTTGCATGTGCAGCTGGATGTACAGGGTACTGATGGTACTCTCACTCCTCCAGTTGATAACTTAGATATTCCTATTGCACATCGAAGGCAGAAGCGTGCGCGGACGATGAATCCCAAGTATGGGATGGAGTTTGGATCTCAGGTCTCGTTGGAGCGTCTATCCACAGACTTTTGCCAGTTTGTTGTTGGGTTATCGGCAGTACAGATCCCGCGATCATACCAGGAGGCACTACAGAGCAGTCACTGGCGTTTAGCTATGGAGGAGGAGATGGCAGCATTGCAGTCGCGTGGTACGTAGACTATTGTGCATCCTCCATCAAGTGCGTCAATAGTGGGCAGCAAATGGGTCTTTACTGTTAAGCATAGGGCTGATGGTACGGTGGATAGATACAAAGCCAGGTTGGTTGCCCGTGGGTTCACCCAAACATATGGGGTGGACTATCAGGAGATGTTTTCTCCAGTAGCACGTCACTCTACCTTACGGATTCTTATTGCAGTAGCTGTTGTCCGCGACTGGCCCCTATTTCAGCTTGATGTCACGAATGCTTTCTTGTATGGTGACTTGCAGGAAGAGGTCTATATGCAGCAACCGCCAGGGTTTGCTGCTGAGGGGGAGTCCAGTATGGTGTGCCGTCTTCATAAGGCCATATATGGCCTGAAGCAGAGTCCACGGGCTTGGTTTCAGAAGCTCTCGGAGTTGATTGAACAGCAGGGCTTCGTCAGGTCTACAACAGATCATACTCTCTTCGTAAAGAGAGACCAGCGAGGTATTGTTATCATCTTAGTATATGTGGATGATATTGTTATCACTGGCAGTAATGAGCAGGGCATTCAAGCAGCCAAGAAGTTTCTTAGTGAGCAGTTTGTTACGAAGGATCTGGGTACACTTCGTTACTTTCTGGGATTTGAGTTTGCATGAAATGAGCAAGGCATGGTAATGACACAAAGAAAGTATGTTACTGATCTGTTATCTGAGACTGGTATGGCAGGATGTAGACCGGCCACTACTCCTATGGATCCTAATGTTAAACTTTATGATGATGACTCTGAGGAGGTAGACCAGAGACGATATAGAGAGCTAGTGGGGAAGCTGTTATATGTTACTATTACCCGACCTGATATAGCCTTTGCGGTTAATAGGGTAAGTCAATTCATGGAGCAACCCAGGCAGGCTCACATGAATGCTGTTTTTATGATCTTGAGATATCTGAAGTCATCTCCAGGTGCTGGTCTTCTGTTTAGAAGAGATACCTCTATATCTGTTACAGGTTGTGGTGATGCAGACTATGCTGGGTGCCCTAATGATAGAAAGTCTACCTCAGGCTTTATTGTATTTGTTGGCAGCTCACCAGTAGCTTGGAAGAGTAAGAAACAAACTGTTGTGGCTCGATCCAGTGCAGAGTCAGAATATAGGGCAATGGCCCAAGGGAGTGCTGAGATGATGTGGGTTAAATCTGTTTTGACTGATTTAACTCTTGATGTACCTCTTCCTATGCATCTTAAATGTGATAATCAGGCAGCCTTGTTTATAGCCAATAATCCAGCCTTCCATGAAAGGACAAAGCACATTGAAGTGGATTGTCATTATACACGAGACTTGATTCAAAAAGGGCTTATTTCGACTTCTTATGTATCATCAGGAGAGCAGATAGCAGACATGTTCACCAAGGCTCTTGCTAGGGGTCCATTTCATCTCTGTTGTTCCAAGCTGAGCATGATAGATATATATGCTCCAGCTTGAGGGGGAGTGTTAGAATAATTATATGTTATTTGCTTTTTTAATTGTCTTGTTTCTGTAATTTACCCATAGAGCTTTTCTCCTATATAAGAGAGCTCTAGGGTTAGAGAAAGGTTTCTTGGTTTTTTCCCTCAACAAAATTACATTACGATTTTCTCCAAAAGTGTTTACTTCAGAAAGTTTATTAGCACTGTTGAAAAGGTTGTTGATTTTATACTCTTATATTATCTCAGTCTACAACCTTCTTTTTTTCTTTCGATGTTGTTCTACAACAATGAACTGCATCTTCATGTGCATTTGCAGGTTTTCTTAGGCCATAGCGGGGGACTTGATAGTGATGGTAATGAATTGCCTCGTTTGGTGTATGTCTCCCGTGAGAAGCGCCCTGGTTTTCAACATCACAAGAAGGCTGGTGCCATGAATGCTCTTGTAAGTTATTGAAATGCAAGAGTAAAGGTTAACCTTCAAAATTATATGCCAATCTGTGGGTATGAACATGTGGTTTTGCAGGTACGTGTGTCTGCTGTCCTTACCAATGGTCCATTCTTGTTGAATCTTGACTGTGACCATTACATTAACAACAGCAAGGCCATAAGAGAAGCTATGTGTTTCCTTATGGATCCAAACCTTGGAAAATCTGTTTGTTACGTCCAGTTTCCTCAGAGGTTTGATGGAATTGATAGGAATGATCGATATGCAAATAGGAACACCGTGTTTTTTGATGTAAGTCGAGTTTATATCTTTATCATTTCACTTTCTATTTTCTAGAGTCTAAGTCCTAATAGGATATATATTTTTTCAGAATAACAATTCCCAACTTTTTCTATGCTAATTTCACCTCTAGCTTGAAAAATTGAAAATGGACAGTTCAATTCAAATCGAATTATGATATTGGGCTATTGCTTCTGCATAGCTGATTAACCATGTTTTCTAAAATGATGATTCTTATTCCTTTATTTTATGCTCCTTGTAGATCAATTTAAGAGGTCTGGACGGTATTCAAGGGCCAGTTTATGTGGGTACTGGATGCGTCTTCAACAGAACTGCTTTGTATGGTTATGAGCCCCCAGTGAAGAAGAAGAATGCAAAGCCTGGTTTTTTCTCATCATGCTGTGGTGGCTCACGGAAAAAGAGTTCGAAATCTAGCAAAAAGAGCCCAGAGAAGAAGAAATCACACAAGAATGTCGATAGCAACGTGCCCATATACAATCTTGAAGATATTGAAGAGGGAGTTGAAGGTATAATTAGCAAAACAACTTTCATAAAAAAACGCAGAAAAAAGATCGGTTTTTTTCTTTTGTATGTCATAGAGAAGATTCACGTCCTTAGCTGTCAATTTCTTGCTCCATCATAGTTGTTCTAACCAATCGTTTTATCTCCAAATATAAGTAATATGCTAGTGTATTCACTTTGGCCGAGATATAGTCATCATTAATTCCCAATGATGATGTATTTTGCTTGATCAGGTGCTGGCTTTGATGATGAGAAGTCCTTGCTGATGTCTCAGATGAGTTTGGAGAAAAGATTTGGCCAGTCTGATGTCTTTGTTGCCTCCACCCTTATGGAAAATGGTGGTGTTCCTCAGTCAGCAGCGCCAGAATCTCTTCTCAAAGAAGCTATCCATGTTATTAGTTGTGGGTACGAAGATAAATCCGAGTGGGGTACAGAGGTATGGACTGTGGCTTCTAAAAATTTGTGGATTTTCCTCATTTCGGTTCAGGTTGGGGGATGGAGAGCCTCAATGGGACACTCAACTGACATGCTATACTTTCTACTTTAAATGAGTTCCTACCAAAGCTAACAACAAACAGTTCCTGAGATTTACAAAAAGCAGTATTTGTAAATGTTTTTTTCACAAAGTTTAGAATGTCAAAGGGAAAATAATCAGGAAAAAAAATATGTCAAGAATGCTGGTCACTACTATGAGCACTTTGAATTAGTAGAGGCCTTCTACATTTTCTTATGCTTAGTACCTTTTGCTAGCTTTCTGTTTCTCTCCAGATACCAATTTAGGTTGCTAAATGATTTGTTGCATGCATTGTATTTTTATCCTTTTATTTACCCTGTTACAATAATGAAAGAAAAACATTGTGCAGATTGGATGGATTTATGGCTCTGTTACAGAGGACATTCTCACAGGGTTCAAGATGCATGCCCGTGGTTGGAAATCTATCTATTGCATGCCTGAGCCTCCTGCCTTCAAGGGATCTGCACCCATTAACTTGTCTGATCGTTTGAATCAAGTGCTTCGATGGGCTTTGGGTTCTGTTGAAATTCTCTTTAGTCGACATTGTCCAATGTGGTATGGATATGGAGGGAGATTGAAGTTTCTGGAGAGATTTGCATATGTTAATACAACAATTTATCCAATTACCTCAATTCCTCTTGTCATCTACTGTACCCTGCCTGCTGTCTGCCTCCTAACAAACAAGTTCTTTATTCCACCGGTATGACTTCAGAATCTTTTCTTGCAATGATTTTATGTCGTCATTTAAAAATGTTTTTCCTTTGCTGTCAGCTTACTGAGAATAATATTAATATCATTCAGAGTTGATATACTATTTGCATTTTTCTATAATAACGTAAATCTCTTTTTAAAGAAATAATCGTAGAAAAACTTAATTGTTAAATTATTTTTATTTCCAACATTATGTCAAGGTTTGAAATATCGACATTGGCCTCTTATTGGCAGGTCTAGAAAGGGATATAATGCAAATGTCAGAGGAAATATTGAAAAAATAGATCAAAGGAATTTGACTAAAAAATTTCTCGTGAATTAAGGTTACCTTACTTTTTTAGAACAATAATGAACATGCAAATATACTCATAATCAGGGGGGGTGTAGAATAATAATGAACCCATTTCAATGGTTTGGTTGTAGTGCAGTGTGCCTACTACCCAAAAGACCAAGGTTCAAATCCCTCCTTGTGGGGGTTGCGTTAGGTAGCTGACAACCAACGTAAAAAATAGCTGGATCTTTCCACGTGGATTTGAGCAAGAATCCATGTAACCTACCCTATATAAAGTGGGAGAAGGCTTCTTGACCATTTTTAATGGTACATTACATTGCATACACAATAATGTTATGAGAGTTACGAGAAAGCAAACAAGGAAATTTGTACAATAACATATATATTATATAGTTCATCCTTCATAATAACCACATGTTCTAAAAAAGGTAATGTGCATTTATAATAATAAATAAGTTATTTCCTTGGGTTGGCATCTTCTCGACATGTCACCTTTTTTCCTTTTAAAAAAAATAAAATATTATTGAACATTTGGAATACTGATGAAAAAAATCAAGATTTTCATGGGAAATTCACGTCACCCCCCCTTTTTGGCATCTCTCATGCAATTGAATGCTGCTATGTACTGAGGACGATTCTCCCATGTCATATATGAGTATATAGCTTTGTATTCCATTACTTATTGCATATATTCATGTTTACCCATGTTTTAAAGTATCCCTATGCTGGGATTAGCTACATCGATACTAAAACATAAATGAGTGGCGGCAGAACAAGAATGTAAAGAATCTTAAGAACCTTGCGAGGATGGTGATGGTATGAGATGGTTTCTCTGATGATGGGAATTAGTGTTGTAAAAGTCAATATTTGACATTTAGTAGGATGTGTCACTATATAAAGAATAAACGGTAATCATGTGACTAAACAAAATTATTTAGTTATATATTTTGCAATTATTTAAATATAAAAATATGTTTAATACGTATATTTTCATATATTTATACATTGGCTAACATGATAAAACTATTATTTGAATTTAAATGAAGCATTGTTTCTCATAATTTTAATTTACATATTTTTTTAAAGATAAAATGGTTTTTTTATTAGTTGGCTGCCATCCGGTTAGTTGAATGCTAGTTGACTGAATAGTCGGATCAACTATTTGCACCAAATAGAGCTATTCTATTTGGACACCCCTTGCACCGCATACCTATTAGTCGACGTAGTAAATTGACTAATGCAACACTGGTAGGAGTGCTCTTAGAAGCAATCATTGCTAAGTACAAGCAAGGTTTGAAAAATCAAAAGGTGGAATGAGGCGAGGCGTAGCCTCGAGAAGGTCGAGGCGTAAGCTTCAATTTGTATAGGAAAATATTTAGAAAAAGTATAATAAATATATTTATTGACGAACGAATCTAATCTGACAGAGTGTAATATATGATGATATTATGAAGATAAAAATGCGAAAAAAAGGATATGTCAATGTCATAAACCTTTCTACTAAATTTCTACCCAATCAAAAGGGAATTATTGGCTATAACTATCACTAAAATATTTTTATCAAAAAGGGATTGGCTATAGTTGTCATTAAAGATATCCAAGTTGTTGATATGAATCATACGATTTGAATCCCAATCGTATGTTCTACTGAACCCAGATGAAGAACAACATGATGTCCCCATGTGCCACCATACTCTACCAGTACGGGGGTCTCGTTGCCCAGTCAGCGAGCCCGGGGGGGGGAGGCTAAGGGGACCCAGATTGCCCCCCCTCCCTTGTGGGAGTTGCAGGGGCAGCGTCCCCGTCCCAAAATTTTTCTTATATGGGTATTTGAATTCGCACGCAGTTTCTTATATGTTTAAGGATGTAATAGTAAGAGTTCATTGAAATAAGTGGACATGTTAATGGTAAATATGAATATGAAAGAGGTCAAATTTAAGCATTCATCTTGCATAAATATATACTCAACAACTAGACCTTTATAAACATATGAAAATATGAATATGATCAATTGTTTTCTTTAAAAAATGTTTGAAAAAAATCCAAAATGCCTCACCTAGCGCCTCGCCTCACCGCCTCGCCTCACCGCCTCGCCTTGCCTCGACCACCTCAGGCATCCGAGGCTCACGCCTCAGCCAGGTTGTCTGAGGCGGTCGCCTTATGGCTATTTCCCGCTGCCCCGTTTCGCCTCGAGCGCTTTTACGCCTCGTGGCGCGTTTTTTCAAACCATGAGTACAAGTAAGGAAAGGTTTCATACCTAGCACCATAGGAAAATGCTTGTCTTGCTCTAAGACAGGGACTATATATTATCATTATCACATTGCTCTACCGTGATTTTTTTAAGGGTAGTACTCGGTGGTACCCTCCCCATCAAAATTTTATTGCTAACAAAAGTTGAAAGAAAGGAAGTTACAGAGCTAAAGAACAATCTAACCCACCCTTACAAAAACAAACGAAACCACCCTTACAAAACAAAAGCGCTAGAGCATCCAGTCCTCAACTGGCCTTTTTGCAAGGAAGGCCACGTTCTCCTCATAAAATCTTTGCCCGGAGAAAAGCAAGTCGTTTCTGCCACGCCAAATCGCCCAAAGATAGGCCATCGGAAGAAGGCGATCTGTCCTTGGTCTTTCCTTATTCAGGTGGGTCGAATTCCAGAATGATTGGAAGTCATCAAAGCGACACCAAGGAATCTCCGAGTTCGTCCAGATCTGAGAGATCACAGGACATGTAAAAAAGAGGTGCTCAGTGGTTTCAGTTGCATTGTCACAGATCGCACATTTGTCCACAATTATTCCCAACAGTTTGACGCACCGGTCGCGAGTCAAGAGCCGCTTGCGTCGTAGAAGCCACAAGAAAATCCCCACACGTTCTGGGAGCCGAAGGGACCAAATTATTGCGCAATCTCTGTTCAAGGACTCCGAGTTCGCCGGGGGCAGCCTGCAGATAGCCCCATAGGCCCCCTTCACCGAGAAAGGCCCAGCTTTCCAGCCCCAGTGATCTCTTCCCACAGTTGGAGCTCCCACATTCCTCACGGCCTCAAGGAGATCCAGAAACTCTTCAAATCTTCTGTCGGAGAAGTTGGCGGAGAAGGTGGGGCACCAAGAACCATCAACCCAGCAGCTCGCCACCGAGCAGAGCTTGTCATTTGCCAAGGCAAATAAGCGGGGAAAGCGAGAACACAAGGCTCCCGTCCCCGACCAATCGTCCATCCAAAAAGCGAAGTCATTTCCATCCCCGAACAACAGAATATTTTTCAAGAAAGATTTCATAACGCCCCTCCAGAAAGGCGTAATGGTCTTGCTACAAATATGCTGCGAATGTGGCCTCCCCTTCACACCATAGATCTCGCGGATCGCTAAAACAACGAGGTCGTTACTCGGGCCCCAAACCCTGCTAGCCCATTTGAGCAACAGTGCCTCGTTCAATTCCTCCAAGGATCTAACACCCAACCCCCCCAATCCTTGGAGCGTTGGATATCCTCCCAGCTAACCAAGTGGATTCCCCCCCGTCCAGTGGCTCCGTTGCCCCAAAGAAATCCGCACATCTTCTTTTCCAACCTTGCGCGAATCCCCTTCGGAATCTTGCGAGAAGCAAGGAAATAAATTGGAATGGCCGACAATACGGCCTTGAGAAGAACCGTTCTTCCTCCTTTAGATAGAAAGTTAGCTTTCCAACCTGCCAATCTCGAATCTAACTTCTCCACCACTTTCAGCCAATCGTGAAGTCGCGCCCTCCCCAAAGTCAGAGGCATCCCAAGGTAGTCAATAGGGAAGTCAACGCACGCAGAACCCAAAGCAGTAGGCAGCCCTTCGACCAAAAGCTCTGCCGCACCAAAAGGAACAAAAGTAGATTTATTGTCGTTCTTGCATAAGCCTGAAAGCTCAGAGAAAATTTCTAGCGTTGTGGCCATTCCAGTGGCTTCCTGGACCCCCTCCCCCTCAATGAGGAAGAGGGTGTCGTCCGCGTACTGGATAATAGGTATCCGCAGATCGTCCCTAGAGTAGCAGCCAGAAAGACCATGATCAACCACGCCCTTGGCCATATCAGCGAGGATATCCGCCGCCAGAATGAACAACAAAGGAGCAAGAGGGCATCCCTGGCGCACACCTTTTCGCGGTTGAATCCAGCCCCCCTCGGGTTTGCCATTGATAAGAATCGAGAACGAGGCCGTGGTGATACAACGCCTCATGCAGGAAATCCAAACATCAGGGAAGCATAATCTCTTCAAAACCGACCATAAAAACCTCCAATCAAGGCTATCGAAAGCCTTGACAAAGTCTACCTTCCACAAGATGGCACTCGCTTCCCGTCTGCGCCAATCCGCGATGAGTTCCGATGCAAGAGTTGTGCAATCCGAGATCTGACGACCCGGGATGAAAGCGGATTGAGCCGGCGAAACCAAGCCACCGATAACGCTAACCAGCCTCGAGGCAAGGACTTTGGCGATAATAAGATAAAGAGCATTTGAAATAGTAATTGGGCGATAATCCCCAATCGAGCTCGACGAAATCCGCTTTGGAATAAGCACAAGCAGCGCCCTGTTAATGCGATCAAAACCCTGATTCCCACAGCAGAATTCCAACATCACTTCAAGCACCTCGGGACCAACGAGGTTCCAGAAGTCCCTATAAAAAGAAATAGGAAAGCCGTCAGGGCCAGGGGCGGCATCGAAGTTCAGGTCCCAAACAACATCTTTGATCTCTTCAAGGGAGACATCACGGATTAGAAAATCAGAGGAGGATGTTTCCATAAGCCTGGAGTTGCGCCCCAGCCATCTCCAAACGCGCGGGATCTTAGAAAAAAGTTTGTCTCTGAAATTATCAGCAATCGCGCATCCCATTTCCTTGTTTCCCTCGTGATTGTTTTGACATTACAATCATATACATAGCCATTTGATTGGGAGTTAGAGGAGGATAAGCAACATGGACGTATTTAGAAAACATATCCCCATCATTTAACTTTTCATCTACATTTGTACTCAATGTACTAACTGAAGATGTCAAATCCTTCATGTTACTATCACGTTCACAATCGTGGTACCTTTCATAATCCGTAGTCTTTAGAAGACTTAAACTGCACAAGTTCCTGTGGCATGTGTACATTGTTCCATAAATTGTCGATGTACTTGTTGTACTTGCTCGAACCACCTATCATGTGCACTATCACTTCCTCTGTCCTCATCTAAACTATGCATCATAATTGTCAATCATCATCATTTTCCAACCCTCTTTGACATGATCTTTCCATGTAGTTATCCGCATTGCATTTGTGCCATTGGAATCCATCCTCTAATGAATAACATCTTCCAAATCATCATGCATTTTGAAAATATATGCAGTGCAAGGGCAATGTAATTTGTGTGATCTTCTTTGTCATTCTTGTTGCTTGCATGTTTCGTCTTCGACCTCGTTGTAATGCACATATTGTGGTTCTTGTCTTCTCTTAGTGTATTCCTTCTTTTGGAGTGGATAAGGTTGAGTGTGATCTACTTCCTCTCTTATCCTCTCCCCAATGTGGTTTGAGACAACACCTTTACCGCTATCTATCACAAACTAAGAGCATCAAATTCGTACGATGGCCACCTTTCAACTTGTTTGTGCATTTTCATCCTTCACAAACTACTTCATCATGATATGAAGGACTAATAGATGTTCTACATTAATGACATGATTGTGTTTTTAGTGGTAGTATGCGTTGAGGTAATAAGCTGGAAGAATACAAACATATATGTTTTAGAAACCAAATGAAATATCTCTAGCTATTACTCATATTGCTCCATAATCATATATAAAGATGATACGAGAGCATCTCAGACCATCCTTATCAACGATCTCTAACCAAGTCACATTCTCCCTCATGCAACGTATTGATTCCTAGATCAGTCCTGTGATCGTTCACCATCCATGATCCTCTAGTTTTTTCACCATATTATTTCAAGAAGGGCTCATCTCCCTTCCCAATATATTTCTTTCGTGAATAAAAGAGCACCTAGACCACTCTCACTGCGATCAACACCATGGGAACTGCCACCTAAAGTGGCAAATCTGAGTTCTGACCCCTCACTCTCACTCCTTAGTGCATGTTTTGTTGCCAGTTTACCCCGAGGTATACCCCTTGCTCTATCCCTGCATTCTTGGGTTGGAATTAGTTGTATGAATCATACAATTTCTTTGTTATTAGAACGTGGTTTTTAACCACATTTAAATAAAAATTAATATAAAAATATATTATAATCATTAAAAAGTTAATATAACATATAATCAATGTCATATCACATTTATCATTCCTACCCTCTCCAATCCTCCCATCCATCCAAACAACTAGTATTCACAGGAGGACAACCCAACCAAACCCAACCCAACCCAGTTACCAAACATTCCCTTAGTGATTCTTGTATCCTCATGCATGTCATCCTCTTGTTTGGGGTATGAATGCCATGTAGATACACAAAGCCATCGGTAGAATCTGATAATAAAATTGTACTTCTTTTAGAATGGGAACTCGGAGAATCTTCATCTCTTCTGTCCTTCACAAGTTCCTTGATATCCTTTGAGCAATCTTGTTGTGATTACACTTGATAGCATTCTTGTTGTGATTAACAATATGTTTCAATCTAGTGATTCCTCCTCCCTTAAGTTTATTGCCGCAAAAATTGCATTGTTGGGTGGATTTGTACAATCTAGTGTAAGTGGAAAAACCTCCATCCTATATCTCTACTATCCGTCTGAGCATTGAATAGTTTAGAACCAGAGGCAGAGTTTCCATGATCTTGATCACCAAACCTGTGAGCCCACATGAAGAAAAAACACACAATAATATATACTAATAAATTAGTAGTTGTACATAGTAGTTAGTTCTAATTACTACAAATGACTGAATTTCAAAATTTCTAATTAGTGTATAAACTTATAAGGGTGCTAATTGGATCGAATACCTTCGAATCCATTAGGTTTCTAAATCAATTCATTATAAAAGTTTTGAATCCGAACTCGAATCAAATTCGAAATGAATTTGCTGACTTAAATTCAGATTCAATTCATATTCAATTCATTTTGAGTTTCAGATATTCAAATTTGATTTCTTTTATTTCAAATTTGAAATGTTAAATTGATGTTCTAAAGTTCATATAAATAATATTATATGAAGAATATTATAATATAAAGATTTTATTATATTTATGTATATCTAATTTTGATACAGATTACTAAGATAAGTTGAAAAAATTATACAATCAAGCAAAACATCAAAATAATAATATAAAATGTATAAATATACCAAAGTATTACAATTAATTTATGTTTTGTAAAATCTAAATATATTCTTTTTTTATGATAAAGAGATATATAAATATAATATAATTATATGACCCCATCAAAGAAATATAATATCATTGACAAAAAAGTTGATCATGTTATGATTATCATTGCAAGTTAAAGAAAAACAAGATCAAGTTTATATAAAAATTAATACAAATTTGTATTATTATTTTTGGAATAGAAGAAAATAACTTAGCAAGATAAAACCCCTTCATTTAGCGTAAAGATCTTCAATATTTAAAAACTAAAGCCATGAAAATTAGACACAGAGAATTTCTGATGTATAAAGGAACAACTTACATTATGGTGAGAAGAGCTTGTAGATTACTTGTATGATGATAAATGCAGTACTGACGATGATAACCATCTTGTGAATTGTCATGCAAGGACAATCAAAACACCAAAAAGGAAGAGAAGAGATATCTGAAAAAACCTCGAACCACAACAACTACTAAGGAGGAACTTAACACATTAAGACTAATTTTTTTACAAGATAGTAGAAGGAGCATCGCAATCTACCTTGGGATTGTGAGATCTTTGATCAATAGTGTAAAATGGGGTTGGAGAAGGTCGGGTAAGGAATGTCGGTACATGAAAATAAATGTGGGATGAGGAATCGGTATAATAATATTAAACATTTGATATTCTTACTAGATTTTTGACTAATATTTTCTTCTCTTTTTTATATTCAATATTTAGTATTTAACTAATAGGATCGTACATGCATCCATATTAAATCAAGAATGCCTTAGAGTATTTTGTGGTCCTCTTAATGCCTCAAAAATTTTAAATAGCTTGCTAAGATTGATTATTGTACTTATACTAAGTAACTCATACCAAGCTACCATGACTCAAGGTTCGAAATATCAATATCGTATCGGTCCGTGTGTAAAAGGATATATCGAGGATATATCGATGATATCGATGAAAATCTCGAAAAGAACATAAAAAGGTGATTTTTTCACGAATTAAGATCATCCTAGTTATCAAAACAATAAATAACATACAAATACACATTTATATGTAAGAATGAGGTATATTTAGCACATTAATACACAATATATCACACATATCGCTGGCTGTCAATGATGACTGCTGATTGCTGAGATATGTCATGAACATGTGATTCTAACTTGATCAACATTAGACTTGTTTCATCTCTATTTACAGAAGGGGGCGAAGTCCACCAATTGAAGAACCGTTGTATGTACCCCCTTGTTGCATTAAACCCCTACTAGGCTCGCTCGAAACAAAATATATAAATCACGATGTGTTTTAATACTAGGAGTAGCAAAATAAGTAGTGGAATCAAGTTTACAAGGGTAATATTATTGATATATATAAATATATATCGATCACGTATCGATGATATCAGACGATATCCGGGAAATTTTGTACTGAAATCAATAATTTTTTAGCGATATGGCTTAATATGGTGATAGATTGTTGATATCTTGCGAGATATCAATTGATATCATGGAAAAGGATATATATATATATATATATATGAATATCGATACCCACATCTCGACGATACCGACATATTAGCAATATATCGTCGATATATCACGATGTCTTGAACCATGCAAGTATGACTATTATGCTAAAATATGAAGTGGAGATGGGAACTTAGATGTTTTGTATAACAAATGCACAAAGGACCCACATCTGCGACTCATGACATATTTCAGAGCCAAACCACTTGAACTTAGTTATAAAAAGAGAAGGATAAAGATTGAGTCTCACTACGGGGGCCTAATATTGCATATACACGTCATGCATTGACAAGTCACGCCAATGTATTTCCTCAAAAAAACATCATGTCGATGTAGCATGGGAGTAAGGAAATCATATTAGTGAAATTTGGGTGTGATAAATCATACCAATAGAGCCTAGATATGATAATTAGTTTAAGAGTAACCACTTAATCACTATAGTAAGTTGGTTTGGCAATACCTTAGATGCTTGTTGCAACATGAATTTGATGCTACTTTTCTCTTTCGTACTCAACAGCCAAAGTATGATCAATAAATTTGTGAATGATTAAATCAAAATAGAAAGAAGAAATTAATTATTTCTGTTTTCATACTTTGACATGTTATGCTTTACACATGCTAAATCTTTCAATGTGAATTAAATGTCATAACATTTGCTAGCATATATCCATATATTACATACAAATGCGTTGGATTAAATGAATGCCAAGTCTTTGATGTAATTATGGTATGACTCCTTGCATGGGAATATACGCAAAGGAATCGAATCAATGGGGAGGTGTTACCTCTGTATATATAAATATGTATATATTATGAGAAAAGGGAGCCTACACCCAGGGGTGTAGGTAACTACCTACACCCGACTCATTTTTTCATAGATTTTTTATTTTTTTAAAAATGAAATTTTGGGGGAATTAGATCACTATGTACCACCATGGTGTCATTCAAAATTCAACTTAATTCGAGACTCCTATCATCTTCATCAAGACTATCAAAATTTAACGGTCTCGGGATTTCTGAAATTGACCCCTTCTAGATGAATGTGTTAGGAATGTTTGTTTTGCATGAAACTTGAAACACACATTCCTCTCAATATATTAAGAAAATCCCCTTAAGGTTTCATTCAAAAAAAAATCAAAAATCATGCAAAAAAAAGGCCGGGTGTAGGTAGTTACCTACACCCTGGGCTTAGGCTCCCAGCTCCCATATATTATACACATGTACATATGCATGTATGTATTATGTATATAAATATAAATATATGGAAGTGTATGTGTGTATGCATGTATGAATGTATATAAATATCGAATCGAATTAATATCGAAGGAATTCAGGTTGATTCAATTTCGATTATTTGGGAATTGAATCTACAAGTCAAATTCATTTCATTCTGATTCGAACTTTTTTTCTTTGATTTTTATCAAACGAATCCTAACAGAATTCGAAGTAATCAGTCAATTAGCACCCCTAGCTTGGAACCAGAGGCGGTTTGATCCATGATCTTAATAATCCCTAAATATGTGAGCACACATGAAGAAAAAACAGGCACCAATATATACTAGTAAATTAGTAGTTGTACATAGTAGTTAGTTCTAATCACTACAAATGACCGAATTTCAAATATTCTAATTAGTATTTATAAACTCACAGCAAATTCAGATTTATTATATCTAAAGCAGATTAGATAATAAGGTAAAATATCTAACGCAGAACATTCAGATCTTAGAAATTACAAGTTGAATTTGATATCTATATTACAGTAAACGATATCGAGAGAATGTGAATAAACCCTATGAATTCCATCAAAAATCCTAAAAAGTATTTCCCCAAGATCTCAGCAAATGTAAGAAACAGTAGCCTAACAATGAAACGTCAAATTATACAAAATCCCAAGCAAACCCTCCTTAAAAAAATATAATAAAAAAAATAAAATGCACCTTAACAAGGCCTAATCCACAGAAAGAAGAACATCATGCAAAAGAAGGGGATGATAGCAGTTGAAATGATGCTGATATAGGACAAATGGTGAGAAAATTACACTACACACTTCAAATTTTGATCGAAATCATATTACTGATCCAATATATTCACTTATGATCGCAATATATCAGTTGATGCCCGAGAAGAATGAGATATACGAGGGATAGTGATACCGGACTCACCGATATACCGTGCTATCACGATTTCAAACCATGTATTGCTTACCTATTTTATTTGAAATTTAATTTCGTCAGTAAACTCTTCATGGTTCAATACTTGGCCGTTTTCCCCCTGACTAGAGTAATCTGCCAAAAGTGTGTTGAATTCAGATTGATATTCCAAGAGTAGCCCCCTAACGAAACGTATACCAGCATATCGAAACATGTACCATCATTTTATTCATATTGTAGATTGCATCAGCTGTGGATGCAGACAAGCAAATACTTTAGTTTTCATAATTTTATTTATTACGAGTATGAGTTCCTTACCGACCGCCTGAACTATCTCGATATAAACTAATGTCAACTAAAATGTCAACTACTGTTTTGCAGATCAGCAATCTGGCTAGTCTATGGTTCATCTCCCTCTTCCTTTCCATTTTCGCCACCGGTATCTTGGAAATGAGATGGAGTGGTGTTCCAATTGATGAGTGGTGGAGAAATGAGCAATTTTGGGTCATTGGAGGTGTGTCTGCTCACCTTTTTGCTGTGTTCCAGGGTCTTCTCAAGGTCCTAGCCGGCATTGACACCAACTTCACTGTCACCTCCAAAGCATCCGACGAGGATGGCGACTTTGCTGAGCTGTACATGTTTAAATGGACAACACTTCTGATACCACCAACTACTCTCCTCATAATCAACCTTGTGGGTGTTGTCGCTGGCGTATCCTATGCCATCAACAGCGGCTACCAGGCCTGGGGACCATTATTTGGAAGGCTCTTCTTCGCATTCTGGGTGATAGTCCACCTTTACCCCTTCCTCAAGGGTCTCATGGGACGGCAGAATCGGACACCCACTATTGTGGTTGTCTGGTCCATCTTGCTTGCTTCAATTTTCTCCCTCCTTTGGATTCGCATTGATCCATTCACCACTAGGGTCACCGGCCCTGATGTACAAGAATGTGGCATAAACTGCTAGAAGAATGGGCCTCGAGAGGGTACAAGAAGGCGTCTTTTGGGAGGATGATCATGTTATATTATGTGATGTTCTGTTATGTAGCAAACCTAAGTTATCTGATATTCTGTAGATAGATATCAGCCTTTGAAATTGTGAATCATTCGTTTGTTGTACCACTTGAGATTGGGGAGTGTTGTGTGTTACCGGAAGAAGTATACCGGTAATGCGACGATATCGCTCTATCAGTCGTGTTCCTTAGCAGATGTAACTGTGTACGAGGACCGTGGACAATTTTTTTTACTGCTGCATGCTTCTGTTTATTCATTAGCTATTTTGACAATGCAGTTGCAATTTTGTTCGTATTGCAGAGGTCATTCCTGCAGTAAGAAGTTTCTAAAAGCTCAGGGTATTCTGCTTGAATGCTGTTGTGATAGAATGGACCCCTCCTCTTAATTTATACTTTCATTGTAAGTAGAAGGATTACATCGAAATAGGAGACAAGCGGGCAACCAGCTGCGCTGCTAGTCTTTTTTGAATTGCAAATATATTCGGACGTTTCCTATGTAATTTGCCATTTGATAAACTACTTTATCTTCGCAGAGTGCTGTCTTCGATATCCTCACCGCCCTTCAATAAAAAAATCAGCATAGCACAAATTGACATCCTTTAGACTACATATTGTTAGAAAATCGGAAGCGGAAGCGGAAAGCGGAAACGATAATCAGAGCATAATAACAAGAAACATAAACGTGGAACAAGAGATTTTAACGTGGAACCCTACTCCGTGAGGAGCGGGATGAAACCACGGGAGAAGCCCTCAAAGGGGTGGATACTTCATTCCTTTTTCTCAATGAGTACAGGGGGTGTGGGGCTCCTTATATAGCCCCACGGACAGACCCAATAGTGACCGCTCCCCCATGTGGTACTAAACACATGGGTCGGCTCTTTTCTTTTCCAACACTCCCCCTCAAGTTGGTAGCTGGGACAGCTGCAACTTGCAACAATAAAGAAAAATATACATCATTACATCTTCACTTGAAATCACCACAATAAACGTATATATCCGCAATTGGTAGACAAACCCGTTTGCTGACGGGTATATCAGGTCACTGGAACGTATTTCTGTCGTGCCTGGAAGGTCACTGGACTGTCTCTGTCGTGCCTGCGTGGTCACCGGATCTCTGTCTCAGTCGTGCCTGCGGGTCACCGGACTTTGTCTTCATCGTGCCTTGAAGAAAATAAATCCAGTGCGGAGTCGATGTCGAGGATAGAGACACCACGACGAAGATCGATGCACAGTGAAGATGGCTTGATATTCTGTGAAATCCAGAGTGTTTGGTCTGTCAATCAATGATGTAGGATGCATATGACTTTTACTCCCCCTTTCTCCCAAACTTGTGAGAATAATGAAAATAAAAACAAGTTGGGAGAAGCAAACATGAATCACATTTTTTTGTGCGTACGACTTTTTTTTGTATGCGTCTTTTTTTTACAACGTACGAATTTTTATTGTACGCGACATTTTCTTTTCTTTTTCGATTTTTGTTAACATATGCGTACGGTTTTTTCTTGTACGCGCCTCTTTTTCTTTCTCTTTTTTTCTCCTCTTTTTTTAACTAACAAGCCCTCTTTTTTTCCGTTGGGCCTCCAATAACAAAGTCCCCCTTTTTTCTCTCTCCTCCTTTTTTCGGCTCATTTCTGTTTTTTTATATATTAGAAAATAAGACCCCTCTATTCATTCCTTTTTTCTTTGACACTCTCTCCTCTCTTTTTTTACATCAGACCCACATTTTTTAGGCCCATCGGGCCAAAACTTTCCCACCCTCTAATTACTTTCTTTTTTTTAATCGGGCGCAGCCTCCCTTTTTTTATAACCCTACACCAGGCCCTGTTCGTTTGGGGTATAAGGAGGAATGGAATAAGGGGAATAAGCCCCCAACACGCTTCCCCGTGGTACGACTATTCCCCATTATATCATCTTATTTCACTCTTATTCCTATCTTTATCCCACCTTACCTACCTTTATTTCACCTTATTCTCCTTATTCTTATCCTCCAGCCGAACGGAGAATAGACCCTTATTCCCCTTATTCTCCATCCTTATTCCTGCTTATTCTCCTACCGAACGGGCCCTTAGGGTTGGTGGGGATCCCTGAAACAGCCGCCCCCATCGGGGCTTTATTTTCCGCCGCTCCAAGGATATGGAGGAGGGAGGCGGCACTCGAAGGAGCTCGTAGATCCGCCGCCTGCACGAGGACGGAGAACTCGGGGGATGGAGGGGCGATGTGACCGCGATGCCGCCGCCTGGGACTTGTGTGTGCAAGTTGCGGAGGAGGCGCGGGGAAGAGCCTGGAACCGAGGCCGCCTGGCGCGAGAGAGGAGCTCGCCATCGGAGCGCCTATGCCATAGAGAGCTGGACTGCCTGAAGATCTCGCCGTCGGAGCCAGCGTCGCCAGGGAGGAACGCCTGCTGAGTTCGCGCAGGTGTGCGTGATGTTGTAATGATGGGTCGCGCGGGTGTGCACGGGTGTTCGTTCTGGTGTGCGCGATGTTGATAGATTGCTGAATCTCGATGTGCGCCTGCTGAGATCGCTGAACGCGCCAGGAGCTGTGCGCTCTGCCGCGAGCACGAAGAGGAGACGGCTGGACCTTAGCGGCATGAAGATGCAATCATGGGGGGAAGAAAGGTGCTTCTTGTTCTCGATCATGGCATGAAAATGATCTTTCAAAAAAAAACTTCACTGACAAATAATCTTCATGATCAAAGTACAGAACAGACGATCTTCAAGAATATAACTTTAACACCAACTAATCGAATCTCGGAAAAAATGAACGACTATAAACTCCTCGAGAATCAAACCCGCTCTGATAGCATGTTAGAAAATCGGAAGTGAAAGCGGAAACGATAATCAGAGCATAATAACAAGAAACATAAACATGGAACAAGAGATTTTAACGTGGAACCCTACTCCGTGAGGAGCGGGATGAAATCACGGGAGAAGCCCTCAAAGGGGCGGATACTTCATTCCTTTTTTTCAATGAGTACAGGGGGTGTGGGGCTCCTTATATAGCCCCACGGACAGACCCAATAGTGACCGCTCCCCCATGTGGTACTAAACACATGGGTCGGTTCTTTTCTTTTCCAACACATATAATAATTGACTTCGTTTAGACAGAACTTGCAAATGATGAAACTTGTTCCTTTACGTAATGTAACTAAAATCGACGTGTTAGCAAGATTTATATTTTTCATATTTCAGATATTTAAATTTTTCAGATTCATGAAATATAGATTTTCAACCGGAAAATATTTTGCGTCACGAGTAATAGCCTGAAAGCCTCATAGGTTGAAAATCTATATTTTGCAAATCTTGAAAATCTATATCTTTAAAATCTGGAAATATAAATCTCGCTAATCCTTCGGTTTTAGTTATATTATGTGAAGGAACAAGTTTCATCATTTGTAAGTTTAGTCTAAAAGACATCAATTTGTTATATATGGTCTAAAAGGATGTCAATTTGTGTTATGTTGATTTTTTAAAGAACGACTTACTTTCCCTCTCGACATTTTTCCTTCCTGTACCTTCCAAAGACAAGCCCATTATATATGGAACTAACATGCTTGTTTACTTTCCTACTTATGCAAATTTATTAGGTTGGAATACAGAAGGAAAGCTTGCTTGTTCTATATGCATAGATAATACATATTTTAATTAGCCTAATGGTAAAATGAGAGTATTTTTATTTAGGTTATCACTTATTTCTACCTATAAAAATGTAGGTCAGATAAATGAGAATAAGTAGAAGATATGATCTTTTATTTGCATGTTAAATGAGCTTATATTGTATAGAAGGTGAGTGTTGGGTTCCCTCGCCTTCCTCCGCACTTACTATATTCGACATCTCCCACAGCGTCAAGGATCGAGGAGCGCTGTGGAGAAGAGGAGGTATCAATCAGGATACTTCCCATGGGCATTTGATGGCGCCAATAGAGTATCACGTGTACAAATCTGAGATTGCACAATCAAGCAATCACGTGGTCAACCTTACATGTACTTGCATGGATGGAATATTGCAAATGGACGTGCAATCAAGGACCATTAGTAATTGGCCATGAAAACGGAGTTACAGACGTGCATTCAAAGGGTTGTTTTCCTTGCAAACGGACATGCATTAGCAAATGCCATGACGTGCAAATGGATTCACAATTAGCCATGACGTAGGGCCATTAGTGATTGGCCAATGGACATGCATTAACAATTGTGCATTCAAAGGGACATTAGTGATTGGCCAACGGACATGCAATTGTTAATTGGCCTTTATAATCTATGCAAACGGACATGCATTCTGGGTCTATAAAATGGTCTGACGTGCATTCTGTGAACATCATCGAAGTCGAGAAATAGCTAGCGAGGTGTGCGTGAGAAGAGAGTGGGTTGTATTCTCCTTCCCTTGTTCTTCTCCCTCGTGTATTGTTTCCAGTGTTGTGGTTGCTTGGTAGGGTATTTTGCGCAACAGCCGAGGGCTCTTCACTTCGACGTCGAGAACTCACAAAGTTGTTGCTTTCATCCTTGTACCTTGTTCTTTAGTTGTAAAGAAAAAAGCTGATCCAAGAAAGGGATCATCTCCTTGGTGCACTTGTTCTTCTTCTCAGTGAATTATCTAGCTCTACTGCCATTCACAACTATCAACCTGCCACATATCGATCCGACACATCAAAGTGGTATCAAAGTTTTCGTGGAGCCTTGATACCCAATTCTCATCAATCTGGTATCAGAGTAAGGTCCGACTACGGCGTGGTGGTTGATATAAGGAGAAGACGGATTCAAGCTCAGGCAATCAATTGATGACAACGGCCATGGTGAAGTTGAACTCCACCAACTACTCCATCTGGAAGCCAAGGATGGAAGATCTCTTATTTGTAAGAGATCTGTACGACCCCATCGAAGGAGGTGAAAAGAAGTCAGAGGGCAAATCGGATGAAGAATGGGCCAAGCTTAATCGCAAGGGCGTATCGTTTATTCGCCAGTGGGTGGACTCCGTCTTCCACCATGTCTCGACGGAGACAAATGCAACCAATTTGTGGACGAAGCTTACAGCCTTGTATGAGCCAAGGATGGCCCAGAACAAGGCATTTCTCATCCGAAAATTGGTAAATCTGAAGTACCAACAGGGCTCCTCCATCAGCAAGCATCTGAGTCGGTTTCAAGATTGTGTAAGCCGACTCTCCAGTTTGAAGATGGACATCGATGATGAGATGCAGGCACTTCTCCTCTTGAGCTCGCTGCCTGATTAATGGGAAACACTGGTGGTTTTCCTAAGCAATTCCACGTCAAGTGGAACGCTCTCCCTCAACACCGTGAAGGATAGCATGATGAACGAGGAGCTGAGGAGGAAGGAACACGGCGAGGATCATTCACAAGCCTTGGTGAATGAACGAAAGGGTCGCAACAAGAGTCATAGTGATGGTTCTCAAAGGAGGACCAAGTCTCGAGGACGCTCAAAGTCAAGATCCCGCAAAGATATCACATTCTTCAGCTGCGGGAAGAAAGGGCACATCAAGAGGTTCTGCAAAGAACCTAGAAGAGAAGATGCACGGGAAATCAGTGAGGCTAGCTCTTCAGCCATGGCTAGCCAAGAAGAAGTCGTTATCATGTGGGATGTTGGATCAACCAATATCTCTCTTCAAGAATCCACATGGGTGGTGGATTCTGGTGCTTCCTTCCACATCACACCTAGGAAGGAGCTCTTCTCTTTGTACACGCCTAGTGACTTTGGCGTGATGAGGATGGGCAATGATCAAAGTCGTCCCATTGCTAGTCGTGGAACAGTGGTTCTAGAGATGCCAGACAACACCAAACTCAACCTAAACGATATGAGGCACGTCCCCTGAGTGCGCATGAACTTGTTGTCCACTGGCACACTTGATGATGAAGGGTATACCGGCAAATTCAGCGGAGGTGAATGGAGACTCTCCAAGGGCTCTCTGATAGTTGTCCAAGGAAAGAAGGAAGCATCATTGTACGTGACTCATGGTTGGTCATGTGGGAACATCTATGCAGCCAAAGGAGACGAGACAACTCTTTGGCATCAGAGGCTGGGACACATGAGCGAGAAAGGTATGCAAATTTTCTCCAAGAAAAATGTCATTCCATCCACCGGAGTCCTCTCGGAGGTTTGCAGCCATTGTATGGCTGGAAAACAAAGACGTACATCATTTCAGATGAGAACGTCAAGAAGAAGATACCCACTTGATCTTGTGCACACAGACGTGTGCTCCATGGGTATAAAGACGCTTGGAGGTGCCTTGTACTTTGTAAACTTCATCGACGATCACTCGAGTAAGGTGTGGGCCTTTGCCTTGAGTACTAGACGTATTCAAACATGGCACCTTGCTGTGGAGAGAGAGATCGGGAGGAGACTAAAAGTCATCCGATCTGATAACAGTGGAGAATATCGAGGGCCGTTCGAGGGCTACCGCAGAAGCCATGGCATCCACATGGAGAAGACGGCGCCGAAGACCCCACAGCAGAATGGAGTTGCGGAGAGGATGAATCGCAGCTTGTTGGAGAGAGTGTGAACCATGCTCTCTCAATAAAATCTTCCAAAGAGCTTCTGGGGAGAAGCACTATACACGATCGTTTATGTGATAAATCGCTCTCCATCTCTCCCCTTGGATGGAGACTATCCAGAACATGCTTGGAGAGGTAAACATGTCTCATTTGATCACCTGAAAGTCTTTGGGTGCGTTGCATATGTTCATGTACCCAGTGATGAACGCACCAAGCTTGACTCGAAGACGAGGATGTGCATCTTCGTAGGATACGGTCAGGATGAGTTTAGGTATAGGATGTGGGATCCTACTCAAAAGAAAATTGTGAGAAGTCGAGATGTCAAGTTTGTAGAGGACCAAACAATCCATGACATCCTTAAGACACAACCACAGCCTGTCGTGACTCATGATGATGAGTCCTCCCTGTTTGAAGAAGCCCTCCATGACGACGCTAGGGAAGAAAATGATGGCATAGAAAATGGCGTTGAAGGGGGGATGCCACCCCTCAAAGAACCGGTGGTAGATCCGGTTGAAGAAGCAGAACAACAGCCTCAGTTGATAAGTTCAACAAGGGTCAGTAGGCCATCCAAGAGATACTCACCCGACCAGTATCTCCTGCTCACAGATGATGGTGAGCCTGAGTCTTTCGAAGAAGCAAATGGACATAGTGATAGAGAGCACTGGTTGAAAGTAATGCAGGAGGAGATGGAAGCCCTAAAAAAGAACGAAGTGTTCGACCTTGTGCCCCTACCCGAAGGAGCCAGAGCCTTGAAGAACAGGTGGATTTTCAGACTCAAATGCGAAGCTGATGGCTCAAAAAGATTCAAAGCACGTCTTGTGGTTAAAGGTTTCGAACAGAGGAAAGGTATCGATTTTGATGAAAATTTTTCCCCGTGGTAAAAATGACTTCCATCAGGATGGTGTTGGCTCTAGTTGCATCTATAGATATTGAACTAGAGAAGATGGATGTGAAGACCGCTTTCCTCCATGGTGATGTCGAGGAAGAGTTGTATATGGAGCAACCAGAGGGATTCCAATCCAAGAAGAAGACTCATCTTGTTTACAGATTGAAGAAGTCTTTATACGGATTGAAGCAGGCACCCTGAAATTGGTACAGGAGGTTTGATAGCTTCATGTCAAACCAAGGCTTCACTAGAAACACTGCTGACACATGCGTATATGTGCGAGGTAATGGGCATGAGAAACTTATCCTTCTCCTATATGTTGATGATATGCTTATAGTTGGCAAGGATAAGACTAAGATCAGTAGGTTGAAAGAAGATCTAAGCAAGTCCTTTGCCATGAAGGACTTAGGCGCAGCAAGACAAATCCTTGGTATGAGGATAACTCGTGATAGGGTGAATCACAGGTTGTGGATCTCTCAACAGAAGTACGTGGAAAAGGTACTTGAGAGATACAATATGAATGGTTGCAAACCCGTTGGCTCCCCACATGCAGTCCATTTCAGGTTATCTAAGGATCACTCACCTAAGACTGAGGAAGAACGTCAAGATATGGACCAAATACCGTATGCATCTGCTACAGGATCATTGATGTATGCCATAATATGCACAGGGCCAGATATTGCACATGCCGTAGGAGTTGTAAGCAGGTACATGTTGAATCCTGGAAGAAAGCATTGGGAGGCCTTAAAATGGATTCTTAGATATCTCAAAGGCACGTCTACCCAATACCTTTGTTACGGAGGAAGTAAAGCTTACATGGAGGCGTACACAGATTCAGATTGGGCAGGTGATGTTGATGGTAGAAGGTCAACATCAGGATACTTGATCATTCTCGCAGGAGGAGCTGTGGCTTGGCAATCCAAGCTACAAAAGAGTGTGGCGTTGTCCACTACAGAGGCTGAATACATGGTCGTGACATAGGCCGGAAAAGAACTTTTGTGGTGCAAAAAGTTGCTGCATGATTTGGGATTCATACAACATAAATACATACTGTTATGTGATAGTTTGAGTGCTATTTATCTTAGCAAGAATCCCACGTTTCAATCTAGGTCAAAGCACATTGAGTTGCGGCATCACTGGATACGTGATGCATTGGAGAAAAAAGATTTGCAGCTGGACAAGGTGGACACAGATGACAATGGAGCAGATATGTTCACCAAAGTGCTACCACAATTGAGGTTTCAAGAATGTAAGAAGATTGCTGGAATGAAGGCTCGTGAAGGGGGTAATTTGTTGGGTTCCCTCGCCTTCCTCCACACTTAGCTATATTCGACATCTCCCACAGCATCAAGGATCGAGGAGCGCTGTGGAGAAGAGGAGGTACCAATCAGGATACTTCCGTTGGACATTTGATGGAGCCAATAGAGTGTCACGTATGCAAATCTGAGATTGCACAATCAAGCAATCACGTGGTCAACCTTATATGTACTTGCATGGATGGAAGATTGCAAACGGACGTGCAATCAAGGGCCATTAGTAATTGGCCATGAAAATGGAGTTACGGACGTGCATTCAAAGGGTCGTTTTCCTTGCAAACGGACATGCATTAGCAAATGCCATGACGTGCAAACGGATTCACAATTGGCCATGACGTAGGGCCATTAGTGATTGGCCAATGGACATGCATTAGCAATTGTGCATTCAAAGGGCCATTAGTGATAGGCCAACGGACATGCAATTGTTAATTGGCCTTTATAAACTATGCAAACGAACATGCATTCTGGGTCTATAAAAGGTCCAACGTGCATTCTGTGAACATCATCGAAGTCGAGAAATAGCTAGCGAGGTGTGCGTGAGAAGAGAGTGGGTTGCATTCTCCTTCCCTTGTTCTTCTCCCTTGTGTATTGTTTCCAGTGTTGTAGTTTCTTGGTAGGGTGTTTTGCGGAACAGCCGAGGGCTCTTCACTTCCGCGTCGAGAACTCACAAAGGTGTTTCTTTCATCCTTGTACCATGTTCTTTAGTTGTAAAGAAAAGAGCTGATCCAAGAAAGGGATCATCTCCTTGGTGCACTTGTTCTTCATCTTGGTGAATTATCTAGCTCTACTGCCATTCACAACTATCAACCTGCCATGCATCGATCCGGCACATCAAAGTGGTATCAAAGTTTTCATGGAGCCTTGTTACCCAATTCTCATCAGTGAGCGATTATGGCAACCAGAATTACTAATTGGAAACATTTATTCAGGCCGACGTTTTAAAAGGAATTTATCTTATGGTTATAGAAGTGAAAACATATTCTTTATAAAACTATTATATCGAAATGATTGATTGGTTCATCATAATTTGGATGTAATGAACATGCTATGGTAATTATATTTGGTATTCTAGGTCTTCACTTAATTCAAAATATTCAGAAAAACAGTACATGATCTAATACATTTGAATACATGTGCCATCCCATCAAGTTTATTTAGAAAATGAAAGAACAAGATAACTTGGAATGATCTATATGTTGACAATTGATGAACTTGATAGAATCTTTGACTTCTTAAAAGTACAAAATTTCCATATGACTACTCTCTATATTTGTTTAGATGTATAAATGAAGTTGAATAGAAGCTTAACGGAGTTTAAAGTCATGATCATCATGTATACATACATGCTCATTTATCCTTGATAATTTAGGATTGTGGTTGAAGTCGATGTTATTCAATTTTATTGAAATTGAGTCAACTTTTCATGGTTGTATGAATGAAGGTATTGGATTCGATTTTTTCAACTAAATTAGAAGGTGATATCATTATCACAATGTTCAAACTTGAACAAATATCTCCTCCAGCCTTTTTCGATATGTGTAATGATTCACTAAAAAATAGCAAAGCTTTCTCCCACTATAGTAGGATCTGTCTAATGATTCACTCAACTAATAAAATTAAATTGCTGATCTAGTTGTAAGGAAATATGTAAGGTTTTCTAGTATAATTTTCCCATTTCTTTTATCACTCTATAAAAGCCATTCATAGGCTTACCACCTCTTCTTATGTTGAACTGCACCTTATATAAGGGTCTCCAGTGTTGTACACATAATATATAAGAATACTTTACTCTCTATTCTATTTATCCGGTGTGTTGTTAACATGGTATCGAGACCTTTTTCTAGGAGAAGCTTTGTGTTCTCCTACAATGGCTGGGTCCATCATCACCCAAGAGAGCGATGTTCCCATCTATCAAAATCATAAGTTTGACGGGGTGTGTTCAGGAAATATGTGAGGGTGTCTAATATAACAAATAAAAGAAAGGCTTTGCCGCTTTTCCCGGGACCTGTAAGCCCACACCTGTGTAGAGTAGATCGTTCAACACCTGCGGCACAAACCCATTTTTGATTGAGAGGTCCGAGGATCATAGGCGACCGAACGACCGCCCTCCTAATTACTAGACCGACCTGCTATAATAATTCCATAAGCACCTAGCGAAGATATGGCAAACAAATAAAGTAGCCCTATGTTCGGATATGATAATACCATACCATAATCAAAAGGTACAATGACCCGAGCGACCAGACTTAACATAAATATAGCCACTGGAGCCATTCTAAAAAGGGAGAAATTAGCACTACTTGCTGAAATATAATCAATTTCGAACCATCTGCTAGAGGTTATGACAATCCGAACTATCCCACTACATCAGGACCCTTTCAACGTTGCACAAAAGCCATGACTTTACGTTCCGCTAGCACTAAAAATGCTACTCTTAGAAGAAGTGGTAGAATGATTCCAATTATGATTATTGTATTTAATTGAACATCAATGTATGTTTTCGATTTGATATTCACTCATTATCTAGCTTGACCTGGTCGACCCAATCATACCACTCTATAAGAAGAGTCATTCATAGACTCACCACCTCTCCTTATGTTGACACTATACCCTATATTAGGGTTTGCAGTGTTGTATGCATAATACATAAGAATACTGAATACTTTACTCTCTACTCCATTTCTCCTGAAGAATATAATAGCCATTTAGGTAAGAATTAATAATATTTTTCTTGAAATTTGAAATAGTCTAAATAGTTGATTCAAAATGTAATATAAAACATTTTCAAGATAAGACAATTAAATTAACTATCACCACTACCTCGACTATGAAAATTGACACTAGTCAAGTAGCGATACCTATTGATGAGGTTTTTTCTTCGAGCAATAGGTCCTAAACATTGCAAATGTATCTGTTATGTTTTGAGTACTTGCACATGTAAATGAATCACGAGGAATTAGATCGTCAAAAGTCCATTAGAGATAAACAGTTAAAGAATATTATGGCAAAAATAAGCATAAAGATGAAGGTAGAAATCACAAAGTTTATTCATTCATGGAAATGACTAGTGGAGGATGGAAACGAGGTTTACAATGGCGTCATTGATGACAAGTATAATGAGAATGCTTATGTACGCTCATCAAGATTGTAATGAGCATATTCATTTTTATTAATTTTTCTATCATTTTGAGTATAATACTTATTGATTTACAAGAGTTACACATTTCATAAAAAGGGCAATCTTAAATGAATATGAAATAATTGTATTTTTACTTGTAATGCTGATGTCTTTTCTATTCTTATTAGTGATCATTTCATATTAATTTAATATTTGTTTTTTTGTGAAAATTATTACTAATATAGGAGTCTGATATAATGGTTGCAAACGAATAAATATTTTGCTCAAAATGATAGAATACATTAGTAAAAATGAGTAGGCCCATTACAATCCTGATTGCCTCAATGTTCCTTGGAAAAATTCCTTAAATAGACGCATATAGGCCTTCCAATAGGACACAATCCTTCCATGTATGAGGAAATGCCAACAATCGTAGCCATTAGATTCAAATCTAATGGTATCATCAAGTTTCTTATCGAAAAGTGTATTTTTGTCATCCTCTTCCCCGTTAATTATGAATAGCATTTAATTTTTCAAAATAATATATTTATCTTGAGTTAATTTTCATTTTTTATAACTTATTAAGTAATATTAAAATTTTATTTTTGGCGATATTATGTGGGACAACTATTTGTAACTTCTCATGTTCTTTTCTAAAAATGGTGGTTTCTTTTGTAACAATTTGTATGATTTTTGCAAAATGAAATGCTAATTATTAATATATCAATTTTTTTGTTCCCTGTCAATGATGTTTGCCAGTATTGTGTGTCCTTCAAAATTCTCCATCCTTTATAAAGTTTGTATAGTTCTTTGTAAAATGCATTTTATACTAGCATTATATTGATAATTTTTATGTTTTCTACTATTTTTTTGTTTTGTTGATGTATGTAAAATCTACAATCCTTTTGTAAATCTTGCATAGTATTGTGCAAAATAAAATAACATTTTGTCAGATATATACATATATATACAAATATATATACACAAATATGTAAATTAAACATCAACTTTTTAAAAGACTTCATGCGTGGAGCATAGCATCTCCTACCTCGATTTGACAATGGCCTACTTGTGTCGCTGTCATCGTGCTCCACATGTCATCGCCAAACACGCACCGATGTCATCCACACACAATCGTTGTGCTTCCCCATAATCGTCCACACCAAGATCATAGCCTCAATTCCATCCCATCTACCCTCTCGCGATAAACGGATAAGGGGAAGGGGGGAAAGGTCACCCTCTGATAAGCAAGGTGTGAGGGTTGATAGAAGCAATTGGCTAGTTGTGGAGGATTTTCCCTTGCAGTTGTTTTGTTGAGGAAGACAAGCAAGCAAGGCTAAAGCAGCGATAGGAGGTTTTTAGGGAAAGCTAAGCTACTTCATACCCAATGTTGGAATCCATCATCGAGGAGTTCCCTCCTAGCTCTCGTCATCCTCCTTTTCCATGCCATCGTGCTCCACATATCGCAGCCACTTTTTATGAAATGACATCATCAACACACTATATTGGTGGGGGTTTATAAATTTAAATAAGAAAATTAGGTGTCAGGTTAATGGAGAACATAAATTAGGTGGTTACATTCTATATTTAGATAATGATCAATGATCAAAATGGATTAAAGATGCCTTTAATAACCGCAACCAAATTAAGTACGGATGGATGTGACGCATGGCCTTCCTTATACATGGAAGGACCATGCCCTCTTTGAAGTATTACACATATAGACACAAACAAATACAAACACGCACACATACACATACACATGCACATACACACACCTACACTGGCATACGGACACCCGAACACCCGCATCCCAATGCGCACACACATACATGCATACATATTATGAGATTAAAAAACACTGAAAAATAAGATGGTTCCGATATAATTATACTTATTAAAATGTGGGATCAAATAAACTAATGCATAATTTAATTTAATCCACATTATAGTATACACTATATTTAGAAATGATAAAAAACGGTTAACTAAGATCCCACGTTTAAAAAAAGGTAAAGGCTTCTCCCACTATAAGTAGTGTTGGTTATATGGATTCTTGCAAAAAACTAGGATCTTATGGTCAGATGGTATTGAGTGCGTGAAGCAATTCACGTCTTTGCTGTTGGACAATAAGGATATGTCAGAGGAGGACAAGATGTTCAACTTCACGATCGGTTGGGCGCAAGCTGAACTGCTGAGGCAGTGAGTGAAGGACCTTAATTCAACGATCGTGGTGGTGGATTCGTTGGTCGACTACGGCACCCAACCAGACCACAATGCTGAAGAGAAGGAGTTCACCAGCAAGTTAAAGGCGTGATCGAAGGACAAGGGAAAAGGCGTTGCCCAAGATCCACCAACGGAGGAACGAGAGTACTCCAAGAAGAAAGAGCAGCCCAGGAGCAAGGGAACTTCATATGCGGCAGACCGCATCGGACGCAAGAGGCCCAAAGAAGGAGAAGCTCAACTTTCTTCGTGCAAACGAGGAGGAAGAAGGAGAAGACGAGGTACACTTGAGAGCAATCGATGCTATGCACAAGTATGTCTCACAACACTTCGAGTCGGAGCTTCGAATTCGTAAGAGTTAGGGAGCTCTACTGAAAAGATCTTTGGAAGCGCTAAAGCTCAACCAAGGACACGTAGGAGTGCGAAGGTGCATGCTAAGCACCAACGTGTGCGCTGGAGACACACACCCGAAGCTACTGATAGGAGAACATATGTGCATGAGAAGATGATGCAGAGTTCTGAAGGGAATGCGACATGGACAAGAAGCTACACATCCGTGGGGGTGGAGTGGTGACGAACCACATCGTCAATGATCTTCAAGGAGACAAGATGCCGAAGATGCTCGGAGCACAGGAGGTGTTCATTTCCCACAATGCGACTGTACCCATAGGGAATGATCTAGATCGACAACGAACAAGCGTGGAGGTGAATAGTCTGCAAGTGGAGCTAGAGATGCCACACATGAGCGATGGAGATGTATCCAGGAGGGATACATCGAAAACATGAGCTGATGAGGAAGCTCCATTTCTCACGGCGAAAGCCAACTCATGGCGTAACGTGTTTGTTAGTGAGAAGAACGAGTGCAAGAAGGGAGGCAGTGCACGCTTGCACCGCCCTTCCAACTAAGCAGCATCAGGAGATGTATAGAAGATGCAGGATCGAGACGGGACACCCGCTAAGGAAGGTTTGCTCGATTGAGGACAACCAATTCTTCATGTGGGAGAGGCTTTTCACAACCCCAAAATCTATGATCGAGAATGATCGTGCAGACATGGTAGCAGATGCTCGAAAATGATCAATGAAGCTAACTTCAGGATAAATTTAGAGATTCGTGGGTATTACGAAGATTATCCACGAGAGTTTAGAGTCTCAACTATACGTAACAATGGAGGTGTTACATAGGACACTGGCTCGGTAGTTGAGTGTTGTGGATCTTGTAGCAGTGCGAGCACAATAAGTACAGACAACCATGCAAGACATGACAGTGGATGCACGCAACGGGTATGTATGCGAGCACAGAAGGGTGGTATGCAGTGAAGCAATATGCATTGAGGAATAATGCAGTATGACCACACATGCGTACACACGAAGGCACATTGTATCAGCATTGATTCGTGGCGATCCAAGAAGGCATGGAGCGTTGCAGATGCTGAGTACGAGCATTGTCGATCATGCTCGATAGTACACGTATGAGAGTGGTCTGGAGGCCACAATAGTAAAGTTATGGAGGACTTCCCCTTAGCATTCAGAACGCTAAGGAAGGGTTTACCGCAGGTGTCTGGTGGTTGTGGGTTCCCTTTGGCACAAGACTGAGTGTTCGGTGGCACTCTATGAATTATGGCAAAGTTGCATCAGTAAGCGTTGGAGCACGTAAGCTAATGACTGGGTGGTTTATGTGGCGACAATCGTGCAATTATACAAAAGGACAACGAGGGAGTTGAAGAGTCAGAGAGACGAAGAGTTGATACAAAACGCAAAGGGTTGTCGAAGAACTCGAAGGGTCTCTTGTGTCTTTATATGTCATTATTGTAATGTAATAATGAGTGTCCCTTGGGTTTTCTTGAGTCTTGTATAAAAGGAGGGGTGTTGTCTCACTTGTAAAAACACATAGTACACGAGAGAAAGTATAGAGAGTGACCCCAGTCTAGATCAAGTTCCCCTTCTAATAAGAGAAGAGCTTTATACCCGTGCTTGTGTGATTGCTTGTTTAAGTTCTTGAGCATTCATGAGAATGTTCTTGAGAGTGTTTTTTGAGAGATTACTATTTTCATGCTCGTGCTTGTGTTGGAGCCTCGGTACATGAGCATGCAGAAGTTCGAGAAAAGTTGGAGCGTATCTGTGACTGTTCTACTCAGGAAGGCTGGTTAGCTACGGGCTAGCTAATGCCACACAGGTCGAAATAAATAGAGAGATTTTGACCCTGTGACATTTAGTATCATAGCTTAAGGTGATACCAATTATTGGCACGAGTTAGTATTAGAGCTTCGTCGTTGTCAAGAAAGCAGGCTTAGCTAGGAGCGGTTGTTGATGTAGTCGATCACGGGAGCAAAGGATACATGCCGATGCAAGTATATCTTCAATCGAAGGGAGCAAAGTATACTTGTCGATGCAAGTATATCTTGAGCAAAGATAGTGGGGGTTACTGAATGTGTAGCAGCACTGGAGACAACAGTGGTGGAGATAAAGTCCAATATTGGGACTCATGACCATCGCATGCTTGGAGGATCGTTCCTCAGATGGATCAGATGTTGGGGACGAGATCTAACGCTGAGTGAAGCAGATCAAGTCCTTCAGGGACAAGCTGGAGGTAATAATCACGATGATGGAGGATCAAGGTAGCGAGATCTCCCTCATCAAGAAGGTGACGACGAATGGCGGGAGCTCCACAAAGGTGCAGCAATGTAAGGTATCTGAACCCAAACTCTTCACAGGTATGCAGAGTGTGAAGGATTTGGAGAAATTCTTATGGGATATGGAAGTTTAATTCAAGGCGACTAAGATGAGGGAAGCTGAGAATGTCAGCTTGGCATCGATGTACATGTCGAGCGACGCTAAGTTATGGTGGAGGAGACGTGCAGCCGACGAGGCGAGACCGAGGATATCTATATGGTATGATCTAGTCATGGAACTGAAGGTATAGTTCCTGCCAAAGAACAATATGTGGATCGTACGGGAGGCTCTTCGATGTCAGAAGCAGACAGGCACTATTCATGAGTACGTAAAGCAGTTCGTGTCTTTACTATTGGATATCAAGGGCATGTCAGAAGAGTACAAGATGTTTAACTTCACGATCAGGTTGTAGAGCTGGGAGCAAGTTGAACTGCGGTTGTAGGGAGTGAAGGACCTTAATTCAACGATCTTGGTGGCGAATTTGTTGGTAGACTATGGTGCCCAACTAGGCCACAATGCTAAAGAGAAGGAGTTCACCAGCAAGTTAAAGGCATTGTTGAAGGAGAAGGGCAAAGGCGTTGCCAAGAATCCACCAATAGAGGAATGAGAGTACTCCAAGAAGAAGGAGAAACCTAGAAGGAATGGATGCTACATATGCGATGGACCACATCAAGTGTGGGAGCGCCCAAAGAAGGAGAAGCTCAACTTTCTTCATGCAGACAAGGAGGAAGAAGGAGAAGGTGAGGTAAGCTTCTCAGTCTTTATTCAAAACGAAAGTTTCTCAGTCTTATGTGTAAATTTAAACTCTTCACTTCCTTTCTCTATATAAGTAATTCATCACATCAAATTTACAACCTAGCCCCTCTCATCAACCTCTTTGAGCGCCCTTGATTCTGCAAAGTGTCTACCACTACATTTAGTTTCTTGGGAAAAAGAGGCCCATGATATTTAGTTGATGCTTATCATACATCGAATCCTAAGATGACACCTAAACTTGCTAATGGATCAATGTATTTTCTGCCCAATCGTACTTTTCATGTACTATGTATCATCTGGAGTTACTTCTCCCACATTGAGGTAATTACATGGACAGTCCTAAAATTAGTGCATGTTGTTCTTCAGGATAGTGGCCCTCTTGACTTCTCACCTTATCGCCTATTATCTTCCTCTTATGTTTCTATCAAGGAGTGAATCCTACAAGTGAATAGATATGGAAGGCATGTCTGTAGGGTCACTTCCCTAACAGCACTAAACCTTGTGAAGGTTCCCTAAAAGCCTTCTATGTGAGTGGTACCTGCCAGTGACATCGACCATTAGCCAATGAGAGTTCTTACGATCAGGTGCTCAATGTTGTCTATAATCGACACCAATCGGGTCCAAATGCGGTAGTTCCCAACGATTCCTGATGAGGCTGCACGATACAGGTGCTCACATTGATGCTTTAGATCGGATAGATCACCTGCATTGATTTAAGATGACTTCAAGTGCAAGGCTCGGTCGAAATTCGAAACAATTGCCAATGAAATGAATGAACGAAGATCCTCTGTTGAGAGTGGAAGAGGAGGATCTGATCTCAGATCTTTGCAGATATGAGGTGATCAGGTTGTGGTAGATGGTGCGAAGAACTACAAGGGATTGATGAGATGACTGACGAATGGAATGGAATGATTCAAGCGAAGGATATCACCTCCGATCTGACGATCAGAAGTTGAATCCAGCTCTAATGCAGAAGAAGTATAATCTGAAGAGAATTGCATGAAATTAAAAAGAAAATTAAAGTTACTAGATGGATCGAATTGCATGGGCTGAGGATCGAAGACCCTTGGAGTCGTTGCCTCGACTCGTTGGCAATGCGAGGAGGCTCGGAGGCGGAGCACGACGATGGATCACCGGATCAAAGGCTGAATCGCACCGCTCCTCGCTTCAATAACGATCAGTTGTCACTCATGATACATTGGAGCTCCTTGAAAATGGAGAAAATGACCAAAGATGGGAGAAGGAAGAAGATGGAGCCTTATTTATAAGATAACAAACGTCGAATTTCAAATGAAAATTTGGCGCGTAAAATGAGGCGGGGAATTTGAAACTTTCTATGGGCGAAAATTAGAGTTGTGAGATCTTTATTTTAGTGAAGAAATCAAGTCGATACGATCAACACGACTTGCTCTAGAAATTTTTGTGAAAATGGTTGGAGATTGTTGCGGAAGTTCTGGCAGATGAGGATCATCTCAGGGAGGACCTTCCCGGAGGAAGGGTCCTTCTTGTCGATGATCTCCAGGTAGAGGAGGAGGAGCTTCTGGATGGTGTGGTCCTCCGAGGGGAGGACGTAGCGGATGATGGTGATGAACAGCTGAGGGATGGTCTCCCCGTTGAGGAGGAGAATTATGGCCTTCTTCATCGCCTCTACCTTGGCCTCCACGTCGTTGCCCTCCAACGCCTCCTTGATCTTGTTCCCCATCAAGGGGCTTCCCTTGTCGAAGTGGACCGGGAGACTGCACGACTTCTCCGTCATCCTCTTGGATCGAAAACAGATCTGCAAAATTGCCGAGAAGAGGAGGATGGTAAATAGAGCAGATCTGAGATGCGGGACGGATCAGATCTGGGGAGGGAGGGGTACGAGATCGGATGGATCGAGATGGGCCAGGATGAGGAAGAGTTCCAATGCCGGGACTGCAATCTGGAGCGAGATGGAGGAAGATAGGAGGTTGTGACGTGGGCGAGAGTAATGTAATGGTCCGAGCAGAGATCCTTTGAGGGGGTTAGCGACAGCGGGGGCTTTTGTTCACTTGTTTTTGTTTTTGTTTCTATTTTAATTTTTATTTTTTTATTTTTCTAATACAGACAAAATTTCATCTAATTCTCATATTTATAGTTTTTAACTATAATAAAGTTAGCAACAGCGGGGGCCGTTGTTCTCTTGTTTTTATTTCTATTTTATGTTTATTTTTATTTTATTTTTGCAAAAACGGGGTTGGAAACCCAAAGCCAGACACGGGCCGAAAGACAGGATAAAAATAAATTTTTAAAAGGATTTATGTGTCGAGTAAGAAGACATATCATTTCTTTTGGAGCAAATCACACAGAAGTCTCTAAAGTATACAACCAATTTAAATATTGTAGCTAAACTTTAAAAAGTAACAATGTGGTACATTGTCTATTAAATCCGCAACAACATGGTCCTCACGTGACGGAAACGTCTTAACGTTGTATTCTTTTCGAACTTAAGGATAGAAATGCACCCATTCTAACGACAAAAAACATGGTCGCATAGCCGATGGAGTACGATGGTACTTTTTTCTCGTTACTTCTTGAAATTGATTGTTGGAGTGCAGTGGTGTGACTGAGTAGGACAAACAGGAACGGAGGGAGTGGGCCACTTATAATCCACACCCGCACTTCAAAAACTCATGAAGTGCAGGTGCGGGTTATAAGTGCTAGGATGACTAGTTGACAAATTTGGCTTGAACGTTTTGGTCGGCAATCAATGGGTTCAATCGGGCATGACACAAAAAGTGGTCATTGTCAGTTTTCCTCGATAACGGAGCAGGGACCTAAGCTCGGGACGTTACAAATAGTATCATAGTAAGTTCCCATCTAATTATGGTAATGGATACCCGAAAGAGGTGGAACCACCCTGATTAGCCGGGAATTTCACTTGAGTTTTAGTTTGTTAATAGAGAATGTCATTGTACCGAAAGAAAAATCAATTGAATCAAACAATTATTAATTCCAAATCAAAGAAATCAAATAAGATGATGGATTTTTGCTATTTAATTATTAACCTAGTATAGCTCTCAGGGTCGAACTCAAGGAGGCAACAGTTATTAAGCAAGGGTTATTCAATCAAAGACAAGTAATGAAATACAAGAAGGAATCTAAACAAGCTACTCTTGATTGTTTTGTGAATTTTTATCCTTTTATTTTTATTTTATGGGAGACAATATGTTTTTTATTAAATTTTGAATTATTAAAATTAATAAATGAAAATAATTTGCAAAACCAAAATTGTAAGAATTAAAGCAGCCTAGCAGGAACTTATACTAGTTTTTGTAGAAATTTTGGAGCATAAATGATTTTATTCCATGCAATATAAACAAGGAAATAAGTGATGCAGAAAAAGGACTGAATTATAATTACTGCAAAAGTTTTGATCAGATTATAACAGAGAAATATTGCAGTGTACTTAGGTGGTGTTCGGTTGGGGGGTTACCCCCCACTTTGGGTGGGTAACCCCCTAAAACCCACACTTTTAACCCACTAGTGGGCCCCACTCCCTTCCCATCAAAAAAATTATATATTATACCATCATATCATCTAAAAATCATAAAATACTCAACTTCTTCTCACTATTCCAAACTTCAATACAATCACATCACAACAACTACCCACTTTTTCAAATTTCAATACAATCATACCATAATAACTACCAACTTTTTCAAATTCCAATACAATCACATCACACAAACCCTCTCAACCCTTAGCCCACCAACCAAACACACTACCACAAAAACGGGTTATCCACCCCTGGATAACCCGCCATCCGAACACAGCCTTAATTTTCAAAAAATCATGCACGTGCATATCACGTTTCAATCAGCTACTTGGACCTGTATTTAAAGAGCACTAAAATTGGGGCCAAATGTGCAAGTGTAACAGAAATACACATGCAACCACATGTTAGCAGATGTAAATGGATCTATTCGCAAATAAGGCAAGTGATGCGGACTAACAAGAAATTTACCCAAAAATATCGCCCAGTACGTGAATCGTGCGTGATGTCTTTAAGCTGCAAACTCGAGTTGTTTGCCGATGACTTGTGCCTTTATTAAGGTCGTTCGATCAAATCTTAATCAACGTCCCATGTTGATTCTGGACGTGCCTTGGGGGAACGGGAATGTTCTTCCCCAAAGCCTTGCGCGATGACAGACCGGCTATCAGATGGCGGTTGTGATATAGATCAGCTCGCTTCCAACGGCGGACGTGAAAATCGAGGATGGTAGTATGATCGTTCTATGTTGGACCCTCAACGGAGAAGGGGTTTCATATTGCGATTTGAAGATTTGCAGGCGCTGCGAGTTAATGCTCAGATGCAGATGGTGAAGTTTTTCTATCCTCGAGCGGCTCGACGATCAGACATGCAGGTGAGACAAATATGAGATGACGTTCCTTCTTCCGACTTCAGTAATGGAAACACATGCAGATTGAAAATTTTCTTATTCGATTCGAAGTTATCATGTGCAGATAGGTGGATCCAAAGATACAAATTATAACCAAAGAAAGAATTCATGATAAAAAGTTGCTTGCATAGTACGGTCAAATCTCAATCATAATTAGATCCATTTAACAAATCAAATGTTGAATGTCGTTTTCAGCCTTAGGTAAGAAACACAGAATCCATAATTAATTTGTAAATTATGCACAAAGCTCCCTCAAGGATTTTCAAACAAAACTTGTTCTCCAGTAGATGCATGATGTCATTTATTTTATCCTCCATTACAGGTAGTGCGACCCGGATCGTAGGTGTTCATATTCTCGATCAGGTGCTCTATGTTGTCTATAATCGACACCAATCGGGTCCAAATAAGGTAGTTCCCAACGATTCCAGATTAAGCTGCTCGATACAGGTTGTTGCGACCCCATTTCCCGGGCCGTCGGATCCTCCCATATCCAGATCTGGTTACTCAGAAATAATTTATCCAGAAATCACAACTAACATTCAGAAATAGACTACAAATAAAAATACTCAGAAGAAAGTATTTCAACACTTTTCCATTCACAAAATAAAGTTCAGATGATACACTGTCCCACTATAACCATTTACATGTAAATCAGCTTGAAAGGAAAATATACAAAAGATTACTAACATCTTAAAGAAAGTAAGCTACTGTGGCTGGCTGGATGTCTAGTATGTAAGCTGAATGAATTTTTAAAGTCCTTGCGATAGCTCACCGATACCTGTTGGGTTTTCCATAAATCATAGGATAAAAATTAGCGAATGCTAAGTAACGAAGAAGAGAAAAGCAAACAAATTGTATAAATTTTCAAAATTTGATATCACAAAAATTTCATTCTTTCTTGTTAATTTAAGTCATATTCCTTTCTATTCCACATCAGGGATTAAATCAGGGGAACCCCACCATTCTTGGACTCCGAAGCTGTGGACACTTCGGGATTGGAGATTGTGTTGATCTTGGTAAGCTTATGCTGCCGCACGTCGCCTCAACCAATCCTCCAATACTACCCTGACAATTTCCTTTTTTTATTAAACAGGGTCTCAACCCTCATCCTAGAAAATCAAATGAGCACACCGTCCTCGAGGACTCGGTTGCTTAAAACCTCAGACTAACATTTAATCATATAACCTAGCGGCTTTAAATACATGTTATCGTGACCCAGCCGCTATTGAACCACACGTGCCTCCATATGGCACGACCACATCTTCCGTCGTTCCAAACCGAATATATTGGCTTCCGGTACCACGCGTTGCAAAACATTCAATTTGTGTGCACTTATCATAACAGGGCAACCGTGTACCACCTAGGTAGGGAAACACCAATACGGGTTCCTTCCGACAAACCTACAAGTTGCATGCCCGACCTGTAGTACTACTCCCATGATGTAATTCTTTCGCCCATGATGTAATTCTTTCGTTAAATCTTCGACTTGCATAATTAACAAGACTTATTATAGACTAACATATATATTATTCATAACCATATATACTCGTATTTGTGCCTATTTTAACTCCCAAACCCTAACTTTCAAATCCAACGCATCAATTTGACGCGTAAACCTTATTTTAGTGGGAATCACAAAGCAATTCTTTAGACTTTTTCAAAATAGCCAAAATTAGGGTTCTTCATGACAAAAACACAAAATCAAGAATTTCAATAATTTCGTATGAAAACCCAACAGCAAAAGGAAGGATTTCGTTACCTAATCGAGCTCTCTCTCATGTATGCAAGGCTTTATCGAGTTTCGTTTTTAGAAAGGCTATTTTAAGGCTCCTGAAAAGATCGAATTTCATTTTCGTATCAAAACACTAAGAACATGTCAAGAACGCGAAGAACGAACGAAGAACACGAAAAACATCAAAAACATATTTTCTCTTAAAATTTCGGAAGAGTTTCCCCTTATATCGGGACATATTTCTCGGAAAATTTTGGGAGAGTTTCTCCTTATATCGGGACATATTTTTCGGAAAATTTCGGTAGAGTTTCCCCTTATATCGGGACATATTTCAAAATAAAAACAAAAAGAGTTTCCTCCATAAAATCAATCGAGAGGAAAATAACAACAAAACTGAAAGAATATACTCAAACAACAAGAGATGAAGAATCGGTAGACACCACACATCTTAGGTGAGTGAACGTGTGACGAATCACAGGGTCACTGACGTGCATAGCCGCCCGTACCTAAGTAGGGTATTACACAGATTTCTTCATCAAAATAACTATAAAAGCATAATAGAAAGAATAGAAACATAAACGATGGAGAATCGGTAGACACCATGCGTCTTAGATGAGTGAACGTGTGACGAATCACAGGGTTACTGACGTGCATAGCCGCCCGCATCTAAGTAGGGTGTTACACAGATTTCTCCTCGAACCACAACAGGAAAACGAATCGGAAAGAAAGATGAATCAAGAACAAGACTTGGAAGAACAAGAGGATGAATTGAAAGCCTAGCTTATGAAGCAAACTAAGAGGGGATCATACCTTTCTCTTCCTCGTTCTCCCGGCAGCGCTTCGCTAGCGCTCCTCCCTCGCCTCTCACTCCTCCTCCCGACCTCTCGACCCTAGCCCTTGGGGTGGTGGTAGTAGTGGAAGTCGTAGAGAATGAATGGGTAGGGGGGTCTATTTATAGGCCCCAGAAAACCACTAACCATGGTTAGAAAACCATGGTTTAGACCTTGGCCATGGTTTAGCGGTCCATGGTTTTGGCCCATGGTTTTAGCCAAAACTTATCCCAAACTTGGGGCTTGAGTTAGAACATTCTAGAGGATTATAGATTTGCTAACGACGCTTAATTAACACTAATCGTGATTAACTTTCACTAATCACGATTTAACTTTCACGGCTTTCGCATCTTTTATTAACTATTGATTAGTGTTTACTAATGATCATTGGCAGCTTTCAATCGTCATTAATTTCTTTAATCATGTTTAATTAGTCTTAATGATAGTCATTATGGATTAATGACATTTTAGCCTTCCTTCTCTTTCTTCGGAAAATCATAACAATTCGAAACAAAGTCCGATTCACACGAAACAAATTTCGTTGGTTTTCTCTTTACGAGCCGGATCTTATTCTATAGGGTCCGATATGCCAAGTTCAAGGCTTTACACAGGTGCTCGCATTGATGCCTTAGATCGGATAGATTACCTGCATTTATTTAAGATGACTCAAGCGCAAGGCTCGGTCGAAATTCGAAACAATTGTCAGTGAAATGAATGTACGAAGATCCTCTATTGAAAGTGAAAGAGGAGGATCTGATCTCATATCTTTGCAGATTTGAGGTGATCAGGTTGTGGTAGATGGTGCGAAGAACTAGAAGGGATTGATGAGATGACTGACGAATGGAATGGAATGATTCAAGTGAAGGATATCACCTCCGATCTGACGATCAGAAGTTGAATCCAGCTCTAATGCAGAAGAAATATAATCTGAAGAGAATTGCATGGAACTAAAAAGAAAATTAAAGTTACTAGATGGATCGAATTGCATGGGCTGAGGATCGAAGACCCTTGGAGTCGTTGCCTCGACTCGCTGGCAATGCGAGGAGGCTCGGAGGCGGAGCACGGCGATGGATCGCCGGATCAAAGGCTGAATCGCACCGCTCCTCGCTTCAATAACGATCAGTTGTCACTCATGATACATTGGAGCTCCTTGAAGATGGAGGAAATGGCCAAAGATGGGAGATGGAAGAAGATGGAGCCTTATTTATAAGATAACAAACGTCGACTTTCAAATGAAAATTTGGCGTGTAAAACGAGGCGGGGAATTTGAAACTTTCTATGGGCGAAAATTAGAGTTGTGAGATCTTTATTTTAGTGAAGAAATCAAGTCGATACGATCAACGAGCTGCTCTAGAAAATTTTGTGAAAATGGCTGGAGATTGTTGCGGAGGTTCTGGTAGATGAGGATCATCTCAGGGAGGACCTTCCCGGAGGAAGGGTCCTTCTTGTCGATGATCTCCAGGTAGAGGAGGAGGAGCTTCTGGATGGTGTGGTCCTCCGAGGGGAGCACGCAGCGGATGATGGTGATGAACAGCTGAGGGATGGTCTCCCCGTTGAGGAGGAGCATTATGGCCTTCTTCATCGCCTCTACATTGGCCTCCACGTCATTGCCCTCCAACGCCTCCTTGATCTCGTTCCCCATCGAGGGGCTTCCCTTGTCGAAGTGGACCAGGAGACTGCACGACCTCTCCATCATCCTCTTTGATCGAAAACAGATCTGAGAAATTGCCGAGAAGAGGAGGATGGCAAATAAAGCGGATCTGAGATGCGGGACGAATCAGATCTGGGGAGGGAGGGGTACGAGATCGGATGGATCGAGATGGGCCAGGATGAGGAGGAGTTCCAATGCCGGGACTGCAATCTGGAGCGAGATGGAGGAAGATAGGAGGGTGTGATGCGGGCGAGATTAATGTATTGGTCCGAGCAGAGATCCTCTGAGGGGGTTAGCGACAGCAGGGGCTTTTGTTCTCTTGTTTTTGTTTTTGTTTCTATTTAAATTTTTTATTTTTTTTGGCAAAATACATATAAGCTTTCGTCTAATTCTGATATTTATAGTTTTTTAACGATAATAAAGTTAGCAACAGCGGGGGATGTTGTTCTCTTGTTTTTTTGTTTTATTTCTATTTTAATTTTATTTTTTTTTCAAAAATGGGGGTTGAAACCCCCTAAAGCCCAAAAGACACGTGTCGAAAGACAAGATAAAAATAAAATTTTAAAAGGATTTATGGGTTGAGTAAGAAGGCACGGGATTGAGTGATCCAACAGAAATATCATGATTTCTTTTTGAGCAAATTACGCATAAGTCTCTAAACTATACATCCAATTTCAATGCCGTAGCTAAACTTTAAGAAGTAACAATGTGGTACATTATCTATTAAATCTGCAACAACGTGGTCCTCACCTGAAGGAAACGTCTTAACGTCGTTGTCTTTTCGAACTTTAGGATAGAAATGCACCCATTATTGCGACACAAAACATGGTATCGTAGCCAATGGAGTACCTAAGGCTCATGTGTCAATCATAATCACGAGCCTACATCCGAGCCTCTTGCAAATCACCAGAAGCGGCCACGTGGACCGAACTATTATTGCAGATAAGCCCTTCCACCTTTTGTGTTATTTATATTTCATCCCCTTGCCATTTATTGTAATTACGGTTTAGTCTAATCTGTCCTGTTTTGTAATAGAAACTTTATTTTTTATTAAAAAATACCTCTCGGTTAAATCTTGGATATCTTTTTACATACAAATCTAAATAAAGTGATTTTGATCTCATTTGAAAGCTAATTTGCTGCTCTTTATCTTTGGTGTGATTTATTGGGAATTTTCATTTAAAAATCATGCTTGATTTGTTCCTTTTCACATGTACTTACATTGACCTTAAATGAAATTAAAAGTTGATTTTTTGAGGATTTGATCTTGACATTTACACTAAATCTCAGTGAGTATTCTATTTTTTCATAAAAATCATTAAGTCATAATATGATTTAGTTTCATGATAACTAATTCACCATCAGATTGACATCAAAAGATTACTTATTGTTGGATGCTTTTAAGATAGATTATCACTTGCATAATTCATTCTTAATTAAATCATTGAATCAATTCAAGGATTTTTTGTAGTTAATACAAGTTATTTGTTGTGCAACTATTCATGTTGTGATTGTCATAATTCTGATGTTTGTGAATTATTATTTTTATGTAAATTAATTGCATAAAAAATGAATTGAAAATTCATATCTTTTGTGTTTTGTGCATCTGCTAGGAATAATCATCCTATAGATCGCTCCATTAAATATCTGACATTTAGATTCATTCATTAAATTGCTTGTGTTCTTGTGTTCACCCCGGACTTCCCAGGTTTATAAATTCAATACGAGAACCTCGTCACAGAGATTCTTCTCAGTTCAACTGCTACATGATTCGCTAGTGTCCATGCTACACACATATATACATACATGCATGCATGCATGCATGCATACATACATACATACATACATATGATTTAATGGGGCTACCCCCTTAGGGCAGCCAACTTGGCTTCTCCGTCTCTATTTTCAACTTTTTTTGTGAAAAATATCGTCATGTATATTCATCTCTATATCCCTCTATATGTCAATCAAATTTTGTCAGAAACAAAGACTCCTATGCCCTCCATCCAGAACATGTAATTTTAATGGTCATAGAACTGCTTTAATGATACTTGTTCTAGATGGAGGGCGTAAGAGTCTCTATTTCTGATGAAATTCGAATGACATGTATGAGGGATATAGGGATGGATATACATGGCGATATTTTTCAAAAAATAAAAAAGCTGGAAATAGGGGGCGCGACAACCCCATTAATCACACACACATACGAGTGATCTTGTAAGAGTAAAAAACTATGAGAACATGAGAGGACTGATTCCGGACCACTAGATTCAAACATGGGAGAGAAGACTAGGAGAGAGAAGACATAAACTCTTCTCATGCTTTTCACATCCTTTTGCTCTCACATGATCAATCTCTCTCTCTCTCTGTGTGTGTATATAGGAGAAACTTCAAATGAGATGGGGTCTCACCATATATATGGCGAGCCACCCTCAATTTAACCATCTTTCCAATATATTTTACAATTTCTTGTTTCATACATATAACAATAAAATATTAACACAACATGTATAGTAAAAAAATTCATTAAAAAATTATTATATTGGAGGGAAACGTTAATTTAAATTTGAATGATATATTTTACAAAATTTATTTTTTTTACAATGTGTAGTATATACTTTTACAAAACTGTTATAGAGTTTTTACTAAATTCACAGTGGCCTTTACAATTCCAGAAAAGCCCTCAACTCATTTGAAAGGTCCCCTATATATATGGGTTAAATGAGTATGCTCCCACTTGTTTTCCACATCTTTTTTTTTTATTTTTGTGAAATGAAAAACTAGGTGAATTTACTTAGAATAATAAGTGGAATATGTGTTTCAAATTTTGTCTAAAACAGACGTGTTCTTAACACTTCCATCTGGAGGGGGTCAATTTCAGCAATTATGAAACCGTTAAAATTTGATAATCTGGATGGAGGGGATAACAATCTCGAATTAAGTCGAATTTTGAATAAGACTATGGTGATATATTGTGATATAAATTCAACTACGTTAGAAAAATAAAAAAAATATGGAGAAAAAATGTGGGAGGATACCCATTTCCCCCTATATATTTTGATTGATTTTTGGATGATTCAATGAAGCTATGTTGAGTAAGATTCCAATGCAAAAAAAATCTATCTGATCTGGATCAATCTCGAGGCACAAACATAGAAAAAAAATTCACAATTACATTGAAATGGACATTTATAAAAAAAATAATTATCAAAGTGACCAGGAGCTTTGATAAAAAAGGTAGTGATGTACATGTGGACATTCCAAGTCCACAGTCTAGTGCTTCCATACATTTTTTTAAAACCACTATTGTATTCGAAACATTCGGGAAAAGTATAGAGCGGGACTATATTTTAAACAGAAAAGTAAAAGGGTCCCAGTAATAATTCCAAACTCGTGCGTGGAACCATCGACCACCACCACGCTTCTCGTTCGGCGCATCTCCCATTATCGCCACCATCGCACGCAACTCACATTTCTCCTTCTATCGATCTCGATCTCGATCACTTCCATCACTTATCGCGTTGGAGCTGACGATCCATCGCGCCATTTCGCCGTTCGCGGGGACCGCGCAACGCCTATGCTCCCGGATCTCGGGAAGCCGGGAATCATTTCATGCTCGGCATCTGTTAGAGTTCGCAGACGTAGAGGGCGACGATGGGGTCCGGCAGGAAGAAGGCGTCTCGTCCCTCGTCATCTGACGATATCGATCAATCGATGTTAGGTTTGTAGTGTTTTCACCGATTTTGTTTTGTCGTTTGGACGCATTTGTTTTTGTGGGCGCACCAGCTTCGGTGTCCAGACCTTCTTCTTTCTTAAAAATTTATGGTGGATGGGGTTAATGGCTTCTTTGATAGGAAAGAGATCCGCTGCCGCTGTTGAGGAGTAACCTAATTAAGGATGAACCTCGTACATACTATGTTGTAGTTGTTTCTTAGCTTGCTTATTTATTATGGTTTAATCTGTATATATTTCCACTAATCACAATGCCATACCTTTAAGAACACGAACCATATCATATGAATAATTATTTCAATTCCAGAGTGAACATCAGTAAGCTCCAACTTTTTATAGGAAGGCCGTATCCCTATATATCGGCGATATATCGCTGATATATCGATATCGACATGGGATCGATATCGAAATCGATATATCGATATATCCGATTTCAGGCATTTTCTTCAGAAAGATTCCTAGATATAGCGATATATCGACGATATATCGGCGATATATCGATATCGACACGATATCGAAACGATATCGATATGTCCTTCCATTTATAACTCTCAGGTCACATACTTGGGCACCATACTTGCTTTCTCAATGACAAAGAACTTTCAGAGTAACCCCAAAATTGACTAGAGCATTTGCAACACAGTTAAGCCGACCTCCCTGATTGAACCCCTGTCCATATCACGAGAGTCTGAATTTCAGTCTGTCGTTGTGGCAGTCCCCCACCATGCCTCGTACAATGTTCACCTAGTGACTTTGTAAGGGATTTGTAATTAGACTCCATTTAAAGGCAACCATTTTATTCAAATGTGTAAAGGAAAACACTCATCCATTGCTGTTGTTGTTAGGCTAGCAGTAAATCTTCTCATCTTTGCCTCCATAGTTGCTACCCAATCATGTAAGATTAAATCATCAGTGGAAGAGCTAAGTTGTATGTAGGTGCAACACAACTCACCTATAACACTTCATTAAAACCATTCTCAACTTGCTGGATCCAACACAATCCTCATGCTTTGATCGCCAATGTCACCCCTCTTTTGCCATCATCAGTGTCTGGTCCCCTACTAGGCATAAACATGTTCGTCTTCGACAACACCTCGAATCCACACTGCACCTCTCCTCATCAATCATGACCGTTCCACCATCAATTCAAGGATGGTCGTCTTGTTTAGCTCCATCCTGTCCACTTGCATAATTCCAATACGAGCCTTGCATCTTGGCCATGAGAAATGAGAGGATGGTCATCTTCATCATGATGCAAATAGAAATTTGCAATGGTGAAGGATAATAAATTTGATGGTGGAAAATTATTTGGCGGGAGAAATGAGAGGGGAGGGGAGAGAAATCTCGCAAGATAAAAGTGATTTGGGGAAGAGAATCACAGAGATCGCGTGGAGGGAGAAGGGATATGGAGAGCGATGAGATAAATCTCAAGTTGATTTCAACTTGAACTGTTTTAAACAAATGACTACCTTCATCTTTATATTTGAGGGGTGGGATTACAAAAATAGAAACATATCGAAATTCAAATCCTAACTTATCCTAATTTGGACTCTAACCAACTAAGTACCTAATATAGACGACTAATTATTTAAATCGAGATCACATGTGATCCCTTTATTTAAAATAAAATTACAATGACTAATTAACCGTAAATTAAATTAATCCAACTCTAATTAAACTTAACAAAAAATAAAGTCATATTTATTTATTTCACGCTGGATCAACTCTCCTCCGCTTGACAGGATGACTGGACGGGGGAAGGGGTGTTAGCCTCTCGTTTTCCTAGGTTGGTGGCACTAGCCGTTGACAGAGGGGGCGCTGGTGGCAGAGGTGGCGGAAGCTGGGTCGTGGGCGCCGAGGTTCCTTGCGGCCCTCTCGGATCAGCGGGTGGAAGACCTTTTGCGGCTATTATCGAAGATTCCCTCTGTCGGGGAAATGTCGGGAGACCCCGACCATTTTGTGTGGGCAGATGGTAAGTTCTCAGTGAAGAAGGCATATCGGAAGCTGAGTGATGATATGGTGGAACATGACGAGGACCTTTGTGCTGACTTGAAGGTGATTTGGGCGGCCAAGATTCCTACTCGGGTTAAGGTCTTCCTTTGGTGTCTGCGGAGAGACCGTCTTTGTGACAAGGTGAGAAGAGGCAGGCTGCTGGGTGCGACGGATTTGATTTGACATATGCAAGGACGACATGGAGGATGCGGACCACATTTTCTTTGGGTGCAGGTCCTCGGCAAATGTGTGGGATTCGCTGGGGCTCCTATGGGTTCGGGCTTCAGATGCGGAGCATTTTTGGGGATCCATTCGGGCGGTCGGCATCGTGTCTTTCGGAGATGTCTCCAAGCCTTTTGCAGCGCTATGGGCTATTTAGCTTGGTAGAAATGATACCGCTTTCAAGGGGCAACGGTTTTACTTTGAAAATGTGGTTGCTCATTGTAATGCATTGTACAATTTCTGGACTTCCAACTGATGTACCTTTTCCTTTTCATTAATTAATTAATGAATTTTTAGGTGTGGTGACCCCCGCCTTGGGAGCGCACCCCCTTTTCCTTATTAAAAAAAACTCTCCTCCGCTTGAAAAACTCATCTCTTGATGAGAGGTTCTGTCTTTGGTTGCAGTATTAGAGAAACCTTGTTGAATCCGTCGAAAAATTAGCCTTAATTTCACACATTTCTTCCTTACTCCCGCACTACGTTTGAAGATCTTCTCAATTGGAGGGTGTCCTTACAAATTTCCTACCCCTTTATTTAAACAAAACGAGCACTTCGACCTGGCCTTCAAATAAAAAATATTTGGAGTGGCTTTACTGCAATTATTCCAAATTATATCCAAAGCCCTATTCTTGTGGGATTTGAATCCTTTTGAATGGAAATCCCACGTTAGTGTTTGTCGTCCATCCATAAAACGTTGGCGGCGGCAGGTTGCATCGGGAAGTCCTGGGCTGCGGCAACGTCGAGAATGGCGGTGCTGGCGGGAGCCGCGCCTGAAGTGCGCACGGTGACGACTGCTCCTGACATGCGAATGGTGGTGGGGAATCTTGAGATCGAGCGGAGGCAGCACCATGGGTTTTGACAACAACACACAATGTAGCATTTCTTCCGTGCGCTAGTCGTGGCTTCCTTGGAAGGAGACGGTGGTCGGAGCAGGGGCTGATGGTGACTGGGTCCTCAGTTGGACTGTGGTGGGTAGGAGGGTAGATGAACATGTAATGGCAGTGGTGGGGGAATCTCGGGATCTCAGGAGGTTGGTGGTGGCAGGGGTATTACAATGATGGGAATGGGAGGTGGTGGGGTTGTTTTAGGAGCAGAAGGGGTGTGCAAGGGGGTTGTGGGAGTAGGTAGCGGTGTTGGGTTGGCGGAGATGGGATGCGGGGGAGGTGGTGGGGAGGCTCTGGTGGTGGAGGGAGGTTGCGAGGAAGGCATGATCAGTACCTGGCAAGCCTTGGGCGATGCCAGGAAGACTGGAGGTGGTGAAATAGCCGATTCTGATGGCGATAACTGATCGAAAATGGCTTGTACAACAAGTCCAGTTTGGCCTTTTTCCTCTGTTGCATCGCTTTCTTTGCTCGTATAACCTTCAAGCTTGTCTTGAACGAGGGCTACATTGATGACAAAAATTGGAGATTGCGGCGAGGGTTCTGAAACCTCCTGGACAACAAGTTTTGAAGCATTTTTGACAGCATTTTCCTCTAGTTGTCGTGTCAATGCTTCAACATTCCGCGACTCACGTATTTCTTTCGCCAAAGCTTGCATATTTACACAAACTTGGAGCATATTAGATAGTGTTTGTCTAACCTCAACACACCATGCTTGGTTTGTTGAACGAGCTTCTTTGATCGTACATTTGCGCGTGCCTCTGGATGGATCATCAGATCGTGAGGACGATCTATATGCCATGCTCTGATACTAATTGATGCAAATAGAAATTTGCAACGGTGAAGGATAATAAATTTGATGGTGGAAAATTAGTTGGTGGGAGAAATGGGAGGGATAGAAGAGAAATCTCGCCGGATGCGGGGGATTTTAGGAAGAGAATCGCGTAAATCTCGTGGAGGGAGAAGGGATAGGGAGAGATGAGATAAATCTCCATTTGATTTCAACTTGAGCTGTTTTCAAAAAATGACTGCCATCTCATTTATATAGGAGTGTGATTACAAAAATAGAAACATACCAAAATTCAAATCCCAACTTATCCTAGTTTGGACTCTAACCGACTAATTATCTAATATAGATGGCTAATTAATTATCGAGATCACGCACGTTCCATTTATTTAAAATAAAATTTCAATGACTCAATTAACCATGAATTAAATTAACTCGACCCTAATTAATCTTAACGAAAAATAGAGCCATATTTCTTTATATCACGCTGCAACACACCATCATTCAACTTGTTGGACTCACTTTCCATACTAACTACTATCCTGATGGAGTTGCCGCATGTGTCATTGTTGCCTTATTTTAAGATAACAACCTTTGCACAACTACTTGCATCATTGTAAGTCACCAGAGTTCTTACCTTCTTTAAACATTGACACCGATGGAAGAATGATGATCGAGAAGATGACGAAGGGTTATTGAAAAGGGGTGAAATGCTCTCGTTGTCTAAGATCTTGGAAGGTGTGTGAAGATGTACATAAGGTAGAAGTGGATAGATGGTGATGGAACACAGAGGAAAAGGGGAAAGGCAACATCGAATATAGAAGGAAATATCCTTTGAGGCACTAAAACTAACTTGGTACCTTTTTTGTTACTTCAGGGTCCCTTATAGAAGAAAATATAATTCGAAAATAACAACAAAATCTTTTCCCACATTAAGAAGGCTGGCTATTAGAAGAAAATATAATATTCAAGAAAAAATAATCTAGTGGAAGTAAGAAAAGAAAATGTGAGAGATCATACTTCAATAAGAGATAGGAATCTACTATCTTTTTTCTCCCTAATAAAAATGATACTCACTTCACTACTTAACTAAGAAATACCAATTGTGGTCTCTTGAAGATGTTGTTTCTCTAGTGTATGTAGTTTTTAAAAGAAAATATGAGAGATCATAATCTTAATAGGAGAGAGGAATCTAGTATCTTTTTTCTCCCCAATAAAAATGATACTAACTTCACTACCTATCTTAGAAATACCAGTTGTGGTCTCTTGAAGATGTTGTTTTTCTAGTGTATGTAGTTTTTTTTTGGAATAGTACGATGATGGGTACCCAACAGGTGATTGGAACAATCTATTTCCAAGCAAGAAGATTGATTTTACAAAGATATTACACATAACTTTGTTTATCATGAAAGACTGTCACTTTCATTGTGAGCCAGATAACTTAGATGATTGTAAATGGGCTTGCCCTCTCCAGCTTGGTGTGGTATGTTGCCCCCCTCCAAAGCTATCTCATAACTTCTTGCTGTCAGAGGTGTTTACCCAAGGGATTCATGTGTTGTTTTAAGTCTATTTCGTGAGATCGTATTCAAAAAATAAGTGGAAAAGATCTTCCTTTTCTTCTTTGCAAATTGGATACATATTGTTTGTGTGGATTAACAAAATGAGTTTTGAAGTTGTAGATCATAGACTTTCCCTGTATAACTACAACGTTGTAAGCATTCGTTTAAAAAAATTAATGTCGTAAGCCTTTTGTATTGAGACTTCCTATCACTCATATTCGTTGATCTTTTCTATTACATGAGGACCCCACTACCAAGTACCAACCATTTAATTTCTAGAAGCTGAAATCATCCCATATCCTTGGATTAGAGAGCTCCGAAACGCAAAAGTCCAACAACAAGTCCTTGGACCATCATAGGGATTTGCTCAACGTTCTTCTATCACTACCTCATTTTTTTGTCTTGTCTAATAGTTCGGGAAATTTGTCATAAATTACAGATAATCTCCTTAGAATACGAAGCATCTATCATCCCCTACTACAAGATGCTGAAAAATTGCTGTCACTTGCATCATCGAAATCATACTCAGACATGCATCATCGAAATCATATTCAGACATGCATCATCGAAATCATATTAGACATTAAATCTCAACTCCTTGGAATTATGAGTCCAAATCCAATTCAAAGAGATTGTACAAACCACACATAGTCACTTGATATTTAAATCTAATATCATGGTTTAAACTACTTTGAGCTATGTGAATTACTCAAATATCGAACCAATTCTCCAATTGACTTTGAACACTTTCAAATCAATTTCTATTTTTTTTGGATTTAGAATATGATTATATGAATTGAGATATAATTTAATTAATTAACATTCGTATCCACTCAAAGAGGAGTCACTAAAATCTCCAGTTTCATCAATCCCTCAGAAGGGAAGCATCATGGTATACAATTTATTATGATTGCATCGATTTGAGCATTCCCAACACTCATGCACCTTACATACTGGATAACTTTAAATAATCCATTGTTTAATCCCGTATTTGGCTGTCTCCTTCAAAGGTTTATCAATAAATTTCTCAATTGATCGTTGAACGATAATACCAATCATATACTTTCCGAAAGAATATATCAATATTATCAAAATCTTATCCTATTCCATAAGGATTTGAATGTTGGCACGTGAATCATAGACGTGTGCAAAAAATGATAGTGGCAGAAGCACAAATGCTAGGGTGGATGTGTGGTCATACATGAAAAAATCGGATTCAGAATGACGGGACTGCAATAGAGGATAAGATGAAAGAAAAATGCTTAAGATGGTCTGGCCACTTGCAAGCTGCAAAGGAGGCCGGCGGATGCGTTGGTTAGAAATTGCAAGATTTGGGATGCTGTAAGAGAGGGTGAGAAAGGCCCCCCCAAGAAGTGTTGGAATGCGACTATCTGAAGGGATCTTAGTTATTTGGATTTAAGCTTGAGAATGGGCTCAATATAGATCTTAATGGAGGCAAAGAATCCATGTAGCCGACTCCACTTATTGTGGGAAAATGCTTTGTTTTATCCTATTTTATAAACAAGATGACTATCTATGGAATTTGTTATGACTCTAATATCTTATGAGTGGGTCCGCGTCTTCCTGTTCAGTAGATATGAACATGTATTATTCCTTTGAGAAATCATACGTCGCATATTCCCTTGTAAACACACCAGCTTGTCGATATATAGACCTTGTCATGTCATCACTCTGTTGGTATGTGGAATATACATACTCATATATAGATGTATATCTGTCTCCGATCAAAGGATTTGTGCTTCCTCGTGACAGTAAGATACTGGTATTTAGTATGTCGATCTCGTCAAGTTAACTATTTATCCAGACTCATCTGATACGTCCAAATCTCTATTCCTATGCAGATGACCCGCTTTAAGAGTATCAATCAGATATCAATATTTAGAGAAGATTACCGTCTCTTTTCACACCGGATATTCTTCTTGAATAATCACTTTGCGATGCCAGTTGTATCCTCGATCTATCTTCTAGATCTACAATCCTACATTGACCTTTATGACCTAACTCTTCTGATCAGTAATTATATGATATCAAGATGGCTATGGTACGTAAGCCTAAATGTACGAAGGGACCTTATCATTGCAAGCTTAATTATGTTTATTTCAGACAATAGAATGATATAGTTCGCAATAACTTTCATTGCATAATAATAGCTCATCATAGGATTCTTACATGTCCAAGAGGAAGAGCATCACAAATTCTGTCAGAATGATGAAAGGTGATCGAATTGCGTTCAATTTCATAGATAGGCTTGTATGGAGTTTGCAAATAGTTTGCATCAACGGCATAGCAATTGCTTATTGTTGCTTGAGATTCTCACCATATATTTTTCTAACAAGGATATGTTCATATCTCCGAGTTCTATTACTCCCAGCTCTCATTCCTTCTTTTGCATGGTTAGTGTCTTCCAATCAACCATGTGGATACCCCCATTCTCCCCACTAAATTTGGTCCAAAATAAGTGTCTCATCAGAGCTTCTAGCCGTAACCACACCCCCAACCGGCTCCAATCTGGTGGAGAGAAAGAAGACAGGAATGCCATATATAACTTATTTAAGCAGCACAAGTTATTAGTCGCTTATATCAAAGAGAGGAATATAGGGATATATATTGCCTTAAAAATTAATAGTAATCCTTCCATCGGTCGAAGAATTTTAAGATGCACTCTGATTCATTGGTAGCTAAATCTAATTTATCTACGGTTGCTATAAGCACGTACTGATTATATGGTGACATTTGTCCACTGAACAAGGTCTGTGGTATATTTTCATTCATTGGTAGTTGAATCTAATTTATCTATGGTTGACTATGAACACAAACTGAACATAGGGTGCAACTTGTCCATTGAACAAGGTCTGTGGAACATTTCCTGGTTATATTTCTTACATCCTGAGAAATCGATTGGCCAATTTTATAGAGATAAACAGAGCCTGTTCATTACACACCAAATTTTAAAGCATCTTCTAGCAGGATCAGTTTTTGTATGCTTTGGAAATTTCCATGTTTAGGCCTTCTTTTAAACACACTGTCGGTCTTTCTACTATAATACATCTTACTTAAAGTAACGAAATCTTTTTTTCAATCACTATGCACATTTTGTGGCCAGTATGTTGTTTCAATATTTAGTTCTAAGTTGCATAAATACTGAGTTAAGTTGCACATGCATTTCTGTTTTTGTTTTGTTAACTGTTCAAGATGTGTATTTTACAGCACTCCGTGAAAGGTATCAGTTGGATCTAGAGACTTTGACATTAACTAGGCGTCCGTGGAAGACCCTGCAATTGTTTTCTTTTGCTACCCTGCGTTCACTAACTTATACTCTGAGAAATAGCATTTGGTTTCTGCCTTTATGTATTTTGATTACCATCACTGGATTTCTGCTCGTCTCATTGGATGGTCCTCATAGACAGGTATCCTTCCTTTCCATACCTATGGAAACACATTGTCAAATTTGAATTTGTTTTCTTAAAAACTTCAATTGTGATATTGTTAACCATTTATTTATTTACCGTAGTAAGACTTCAAGTTCAGTTGTAAATTTCAAGGTTCATTTTTTTAGTGTGTTGTATTAGTTGTTCCCTATCTGTATAAAAAATAAAACCGATTGTCGTAGAACACATTAATTTTGAAACACTTAATCTGTGGTTCTTTTCTTTGATAGTCGATCATGCATATATATTCATCTTTGGTTTCTTACGTGGAGACCGGTGAAGAAAGTCATGAACAAGCGGGGTGTTTAGGTGTGGAGGTCAGAAAAAGCGGGGTGTTTAGGTGTGGAGGTCAGAAAATACCGATGTTTTACTTTGCCTGTTTGCATATAGAAGGTTATATGGAAGTTGGGGTTATGGTTACATTTGTCCTCATTCGACATGTTTCTGGAGAGATTTTTGGAAGGGCAGCCTTTATCTGATTGTCTTGGTGAAATACCTTGTTGTGTTGAATAAATTGCCATATGCTTCATTCTATATAGATAGGATAGAATTAGGGTCAACAAAAACAAAGTAAAATACCTGTCGGAAGGGGTGGTACTCCAAGCCTAATCCTAATGCTAACACCCTAATGACGTGATTGAAGACATGGTTGAGGAGGGGGAAGACACAATGAGAAGTAGATGGAGGAATTGGGTGGGGGTGATACGATAACATTTTTATTAATTAACTTGCCCACGTAGAAGGCCACGTAGCTTACATGTATGCAGATGACCTTTTTAGAAGGTGCTATAAAGTATTTTTAACGATATCACCTTTAACGGTATAACCCGCCTTTGCAAAAGGGGAGCACTTTGCACTTACGTAATTCTGTGAATATGAATCACCATTAAAAGGGAAGTTTCATATGCAGATATTAATTTATTGTGTAGTGGTATGCCGAGAATTAATTTTAATGCTGTGAAAAAAGGTGCCCCTGTAGTAGTTCTTTTCTTCACCACATTGCTGATATAACATCATATTTTAAGATTATTGGTTTAATAAGAATTTATTTGTAGTTATCAAGTGGCGAAGCCTTCTCCCACTACGAGCAAGGTCGGCTATATGGATTCTTGTTCAAATCTATGTTGAAAGATTTGACTAGTTTTTACGATAGCTGTCGATTACCTAATGCAGCCCCCACAAGGGGGAATTCGAACCCTGGTCTTTTGGGTGGTAGGCATACTGCACTACCACCAGACCATTTAAGTGGGTATCTTAATGATATACGGCGAGGGTATATTGCAGCTTTCCAATTTTTTTGACAGTGATGAATACCGTGTATCTGTGTTAGCATGTGTCTCTTTGCTTGTGTTCTATATGACAACTATAACTCGCTTCCCATTTCTGGCAGCACGTGCAGGAAGTTCTGTCCTATGTTAAGTTTGGACTTTGGTGGGCTGGACTTGGTGTAGCATCATCCATTGGATTAGGTGATGCATTGTTGTTGTCTTCTTATATGTATAAAATGAATACTGTGTATAATCACTTTATTTTTTATTTGTTTTTTTAATACTTGACTTGAACACCGATATCAGTATTGGAAGTAATATGTATAATCTGTCAATTCTTGTTGCATAATTTGTACAATATATGGAGCTCTGATTACATGTAAAAATGCTTCAAAGTGGTATCGATCTGGTAAGATCAGTCTTTATGTTAGGAATTGGTTCACCTATTCAAAAAGTTCCTACACTACTCATTATTTTCACAGCAAATGGCCAAATAGTTATATATGCAAATAGTTATCCTCCACGGGACAGTTATAATTTGAGATAATTTGTTCCTATATAATTTGCTTTGAGATAATTAATAACGCTTGGTTGGTTACCAAATCAACAATTGTGAATTAGGGTGACAAATGGAACTTTTGGACCAACCGAGGAACCTGAAGCATGCATATACCTTCCATGACACATATTTATACTTTCAACAACTTTTTTTTAGGCTCAAAAAAGGGGGAGACACTCTTTGGTGTTCGCCCCAAAAATGTATAATTGAAAAATAAAAAAGGTAATTACAACAAAAGGGAGGAGGAGGATAAAAAATTGAAGAAAACCCAAAAGAAGAAAAGAAGCAACCGAACAACACCAGCCCAAAAAAAAAACAAGGCCCAACGCCTACACAGTACACCAATCACCAAGAAAGCGCGAGCAAAGTATAAGAGTATTTTCCCGATAGAACCGCTGATCGAAGAAGAGAGCATCGTTCCTTCCCAGCCAAATGCACCGCAGTCTTGCAATGGGTGCCAAGAGATCCCGCATATCCCTGTTCCTGTTGTTCCAAAGAAGCTCGCAAAAAGCAGAAAGGTTGTCCGAGCTCGCCCAAGGCAAATCGTCCCAGAGTCCACGAACCAACTGGCACCCGAAGAAAAGGTGATCAATAGTTTCCTCCTCTGAATTACACAGGACACAGATGGCATTGATGTTATCGAAAATTCTAGCGCAACGATTGTGCGTCATTAACCTCCGTCTGCGAAGAAGCCAAAGGAAGAAACCAATGCGCTCCGGCAACCGCAAGCCCCAAAAGAATCCACAATCGCGCACAAGGAGAGCAGCATCGGTAGGAGGTGGAGTAACCAGCGCCCGATAAGCCTTGCGCGTGGAGAAGGGACCGTCCTTCCAACACCAATGATCCACACACTCATTCGGCGTAGCAGCATCACGAAGGGCATCCAACATCGAAACAAAATCGTCCACCCGTTGATCCGAGAAGTTCGCGAGAAAGTGCGGACACCAGCAACCATCCAACCAACAATCAGCAACCGTCGCATTTTTATGGGACGCTAAGGCAAACAAGCACGGGAAACGCACCTGTAAAGGACCACAACCCGACCAATCGTCAAGCCAAAACTTGAAAGAATCCCCCTTCCCCAGCACCGGGATAACATCGAAGCATTCCTTACAAAGGCGTCCAGCACACTACGCCAAAACAGAGAATGACGAACGTTGTGGGCCCCCCGCGCCACCCCCAGCCTATCGACGTCCAAGAACTCCCTGAGAACAGAGATAAAGAAGTTATCACCCTTCCCCCAAATTCTACTCACCCACTTGAGTAAAAGAGCATCATTCACCAGCTCCAACCTCCGCTTACCCAGACCACCATTCTGCTTAGGCTTAGTAACCTCATCCCAAGCGACAAGATGAAGACCCCTACCCTCCTCCCCCTTCCTTCCCCACAAAAAGCGATGCATACAACGTTCGATCCTCAATCGAACCCCCGCCGACATACGACGAACAGAGAGGAAATATATTGGGATAGATGAGAGCACATACTTAAGAAGAACAAGACGCCCCCCTCTAGAGAGCAAAGCCGCGCGCCAACCAGCAAGGCGCATTTCCACGCGCTCAATAATCAAGCGCCAATCTCGGATTCTGGCCCGACCAACCACCAAAGGTAAGCCAAGATAATCAATAGGAAGCTCATCAGGAGGAGATCCTAGCAACCGACAGCACTCCGCTGCCTCCTCGTGCGACAAGCCGAAGGGAACCACCTTGGATTTAGAGCCATTAATCAACAAACCGACAATTCGCTGAATAGGGCGAGAGTGGTCGCCATACCGGAGACCTCAGCAGAACCACCCTCAATAAAGCATATTGTATCATCCGCAAATTGGATCAAGGGCACACAGAGTTCGCCCTTACGGAATCCGTTAGAGAGCCCAACGTCAATAACACGGTCCACCATACGCGCGAGAACATCCGAGGCCAACACAAAGAGGAGGGGAGCGAGGGGACATCCCTGACGCACCCCTTCTTGGTTGGAAGAAGCCACCGACCGCCCGGCCATTGATCAGCACCGAGAGGGAGGCTGTGGTGACGCACCTACGCATCCACGAAATCCATAATTCAGGGAAGCCTCGCCTTCTCATAAAAGACCATAAAAACCGCCACTCCAAGCAGTCGTATGCCTTTAGCAAAATCGACCTTCCAGAGTACCCCCTTCTTATGATCGTTCTTCCATTCAGCGTCCAACTCCGAGGCTACCGCAATGCAATCCGCAATCTGCCTGCCCTTAATGAAAGCAGCCTGGACCGGAGAGGGAGTCCAAAACCCGAGCCAGGCGAATGGCTAAAACCTTAGCAACAATAAGGTAGATGCCATTAGAGACGGAGATAGGCCGATAATCCTCAATACGCTGCGCCGCTAAGGATTTAGAGATCAAAACGATGCTGGCCCTATTAATCCGATCAAAGCCAGAGTTACCAGCACAAAAATCCGACACCACCTCCATAACGTCACCGGCCACCAACTCCCAGAAATCACGATAAAACGCCACCGAGAAGCCATCGGGACCCGGGGAAGAATCAACATTTAAAGCCCACACGGCCTCCTTAATCTCGGCCAAAGAGATAGGACGAATTAAGAGCTCAGAGTCGGAGGCCGATAGAGAAGGCGCCCCAAGACCCAGCCAGCGCCACCTACGCGGAGAGCAAGTCGACGGGAAGCGCTTGAAATGATCCACAATGGCAATCCCCATCTCCCTCTCCCCGCTAAACTGCACACCATTAACAGAGATACCCCGCATCAAATTAAGGCATTTTCTACTACTCGCCACACGACGAAAGAAGGCCGTATTCGCGTCACCCTCTTTGAGCCATTTTAAACGCGACCGCTGCCGCCATTCTATGTTTCTTTTCTTATCCTCCGCCGCAACCTGAATCTGAGCAGAGAGCCGATCATGAAGCTCCTCAGGCAAAAGGTCCCGCTCGTTCTCCGTCTTATCATGGCGCGTGATGACCTCCTCCGCCGCCGCCCGAACAACAATACACGCCAACCTGGAATCCTTCTTGAAGCCCGCAAGCACCTTTCGCAACGTCGCAAGCTTTTGATCAAAGTCTGTGAGCCGTATAGCCCATAACCGAGACATGAGCCCAATGCTCCTGCACCACCTCCTTGAAGTTAGGCTCCAACAGGCAGCATTTCTCGTAGCGGAAAAGACCCCGCGGTCGATGGCCCTTGCCAGACTCCCAAACAATGGGAGAGTGATCGGAGAAGGAGCGGGGGCGAGAAGAAACCGCACAAAGAGGGAAGGCCTCCAACATCTTCCCAGAGGCCAAGAATCGATCGATTCGAGAACGAGTAGAATTATTCCTCCAAGTGTAAGAGATATCATGAGGGACCAGCCCTCCAAAGCAAGCTCATCCAAAATCTCAATAAAATCAAGCGACCCCGGATCCTGGCCACCCCTGCCCCGTGGGCGATCGGAAGAATGGAGCGTGACATTGAAATCGCCCCCCAGGAGTCAAGGAAGCCCCCCGAACATAGAAGCCGCCGCGCGAAGGGCCTCCCATAAATCCTTCCTCTGGACATGGCACGAAGGGGCATAAATACAAGAAAACACCAACGGCTCACGAGACTCAGCCCGAGTCAAGACAACCGAGATCATATGTCTCCCCGCCAGAACCGAGCTGAAAGAGAACACCGCAGAACGCCAAGCAATCAAGAAGCCCCCCACCGAGCCCAGCGCATCCACCGCACGGAACTCGTCCAAAGAACCCGCGCCAAAAGAGCGCCAGAGGGTATCATCCACACCTCGCAATTTCGTTTCTTGGATAAGAGCAATATCACAACACCACTCGGACAAACGCGAGCCCAAGGAGCGATGCTTGTCAGCCTCCCTAAGGCCCCTTACATTCCAGGATAGAACCTTCATTAAAAACCATCACAACTTCCCCCAAGGCCACAGAGCCCAGCGGCTTCCGCCACTGCCTCCCGCTGAGTCGCACAAGAATGCCTCACCAAAGAGCCCTGCCGGGAGCTTTTACGCCTCCTGTACCTCTTCCCCAAGCGCCTATCAGATAGGCCTCCCTCGTCGCAAGCAACAGCCGAGTCCGCAAAGACCTCCAAGGGGGAGGCGACAGCCACGTCCGAAGAGGCCCCCAAAGGGGAAGCAATAGGAGCCGGCGCCGACTGCTCCCCCCTCACGTCTGAAGGGTCCCGCACTTCCTCGATGTGGACCCAGGGCAAAACCGCATCAGAATCGGGCAAGATAAACGGGGCATTCGGTAAGAAGGCCCTCGACCAAGATCCGAAATTGAGGGACCCGCCATCAAGCAAATGACCAAGACCCGACATAGGACCCGAGAAACGAAAAAGCAGTGCAGAGGCCGACAAAACGGGTCGAGAATGATGAAAGGAATCCACCTCGGATGCCTTCAACTCGGAGAAGCCTGGATTTGCAGACGAAAGGCACGGGACCCGAAGAGGCACGTCGAAGGGACCAGAAGCGTCATGCATGGGGTGCGACGCTTCGGAATAATCCCCGAACCGCGCCTGCTGGCACCCCGAAGGCGAAACGTCGCTCCCTGCCCCTGAACTGAACGAACCGGCCAGCATCGCCACCCGATCAGCCACCGACGCCGGCGAAGGGGCGACGATGGACAGCTCCACCTTGAATCGCCACCGGCCAACTTTTAGAGAACCGAAGAAGATCTTGCCAGGCGCACCACTGAGAAAACCCTTGCTGCAGTCCATGAGGACCCGAGTAACCTTCCAATCCGCCTCCGGCGCAAGACCATCATCCACGACCGCCAAAATCTCCCCCCATCGACGGAATGCCTTGCCGAGACAAGGGACAGTCCTCGAGAGGAAGGGAACACCTCGAAGCTCCGCCACACACACCTCAGTGTCAGAAGAAGCACCATCCGCCACTCGGAGCAATCTCCATGCAACATCTTTGGTGGACCAATTTCGCAGCAGCCTATCCCGTTGATCCAGGGACAAGCCTCGCACACAGCAGCGAGAAGAATCCAAGACTATGAAGTCCCCATGGAAGAGGGGACCCAGGAATCCAACAAGATGAGACCTGACTGTTCTAAATCAGGTTGGCTAAATGGAATTGCTTCCAGAGACTGATCTAAATCAGGATACTTGGCTCTAGACAAAAAAGCCACATCCTTTGCAATGTTTTCAAAGGCGCTAAAGAAATTCATCTAGGCATCTAAGCGACACCAGGCAAAGCTCACGCACCTTGCCTAAATTTTGCAATTTTATTTATTTCTTATTTTTTAAATTAGATATATATAAGTTATAAGTACTATTAATGCACATATGTACATAAATGTTATTAACACATACTTATGCACACAAATACATACATAAGTTATATGAATTTTTATACTTGTGCCCTTACGTGTTTTTGCTACATTACCACTTGTGCCCCCTAACAAACCACTGAGTAATATTTATGCCCTATAGTTGTCGTCCATTCCTTTCCCAAATATATGTTAAAAGTACGGGCATAAGTGTAATTTACCCCTTATTCTTCTTCATCTTCCTTCTCTTGAAGACCCACCTCCCCCTCTTCCTCCTTCTACAATCCTCCGCCGCAACTCTTCACCTCCTCCACACGCAACCCTAATACTGCTGCAATATCCTTTCCACCGACCCCTTCTCCCTTGATCCCCAACCTCTCCACTCTCATACGACCCCAACCTCTCCACTCCGATCCCTCCTTATCCCTCACCCTTGGGCATCCTTCGCATATTGCCCCCAATCCCTCCACCACCAACCGTCTTCCATCCTCGTGCCTACATGAGGAATTTGGAATTGACAAGGGATGGTATGCATCGTTCCTGTTGAGATCCACCATGAGGTGGAGCATGTTGATGTCGTAGGCAGCAACAACATTGGCATTTTTTGTAGCAGGGGTCAAAGTTGGAAAAGAATTCAAGGACGTGGAAAGGAGGGTAGTCGTCAGTGCTGACAACGACGAGGGAGGGGTGAAAGGTGAAGGTGTAGTTGACAAAGAGGAGATAGTGAGGAGGGTGGAGCGAGAGAGGAAGAACATATTGAATGAGGTTGTCTTTGAGGAGCGGGAGACATGAAGGGAGATGTAGGGTGATGCAAACACGAATTCGGCAACGGCAAAAAATATTTGGTAGAAGAAATTAGAGGGGTTGAGAAGAAGAAACTCGTCGGAAACGAGAGGTTGAAGGAGGAGAACCGCGGAGATCGCGTGGAGAGAGAGGGAGAGGAGAAAGGAGAGAGATAAAAATCTCAATTGATTATCAATACTTGACTGCTTAAAAACATTGGACTACCATCTCTTTATATAGGAGAGATGGGATTACAAAAATAGAAATCAATTTAAATTGGACAACAAACTTATCCTAATTTGACTCTGACAAATTTAAAATTCAAATTGACCTCTAATTACCCTAATTAGACTCTTGACCAAAATTAAATCTACGAATAAACGTTGGAGATCACATGCGATCTCAATTATTTAATTAGAGATACGATAATTCAAATAAACGTAAATAAAAATAACGGCTAGAATTAATTAAACATGTGGCCCTATAATTTGGGTCCACGCTGCATCAACTCTCCTCCGCTTTAAAAAATTCGTCTCCCGATGAATTGCTCGATGTAGGCTTGGAGGTCGATCCGGCGTGCTCAGTCATGGTCTGGAAGAATTCGGCAACGGCAAAAAATATTTGGTAGAAGAAATTAGAGGGGTTGAGAAGAAGAAACTCGTCGGAAACGAGAGGTTGAAGGAGGAGAACCGCGGAGATCGCATGGAGAGAGAGGGAGAGGAGAAAGGAGAGAGATAAAAATCTCAATTGATTATCAATACTTGACTGCTTAAAAACATTGGACTACCATCTCTTTATATAGGAGAGATGGGATTACAAAAATAGAAATCAATTTAAATTGGACAACAAACTTATCCTAATTTGACTCTGACAAATTTAAAATTCAAATTGACCTCTAATTACCCTAATTAGACTCTTGACCAAAATTAAATCTACGAATAAACGTTGGAGATCACATGCGATCTCAATTATTTAATTAGAGATACGATAATTCAAATAAACATAAATAAAAATAACGGCTAGAATTAATTAAACATGTGGCCCTATAATTTGGGTCCACGCTGCATCATAGGGGGAGGAAGAAAGGGAGGATGGAGGGCTGTGATCATGGAGGGGGAGGAGGGAGGCGAGGCAACGTGTGTGAGCAGTTGAGAGGACCCAAAGGGATCCCAGAGGAGAGGGGGGGGGTTGGAGGGGGAGGAATCCATAATCATCCTTTGATTGAATATATCATGGTCTGGCTTATGTAATAGATGATAAACTTATGGAAAGGTACAACTGTTCATGGTGTAAAAAGGTAGGGACACAAGTATTATTGCAAAAAAGGTGGGAGCATAAGTAGAGCTGTGAAAACTTGGAAGGACACACGTGTAAAAACTATAACTTATACAAACATTTATATTACACATAATACACATTAATTCTATCCTTATACAACTTTCGAGTCAAGCTTTTTGTACAAAACATCACAAGCTTTCGACTTGGCTTCACATACGGTCTTCTTTGCTTCATCCTTCGCTATTTTGTAGTTTGTGACAATTTCCATTGTTCTATCCTTATACATAGCTTTAAAGTAAGCTCTTTTAATTTTAAGCTTCTCTTGTACCCCTTCTCTCCACCATCTAGCCTTCTTTTGGCCTAGGACTCCTCCTTGGAATCGCCCAACATTTCTTTGGTTACCCTTCGGATACATGATGTTACCACCTCACACATCTCGTTTGTACTTCCGTTATAATCCCAAGATAAGTTCTCTACAACCTTCTCCTTGAAGCTCGATTGCTTCAATTGAAGATTCCACCATTTAGTTCTAAATTCTAATGATCATGGGAACCATCATCTTCTTTGCACATCCATGACTAGTAAGCGATGTTGAGATGTCGGGGTCTCTCATGGGATTACTTTGTAGTCTTTGCAATGCAATCGATCTCTTCTCCTCATTGCAAAGTAATATATATGTGTTTTCATCAGACACTCTTATAAGTAATTAAATGCTCCTCCCTCTTCTTGAAGAGTGTGTTTGATATGGAAAAGTCATAAGCCGTTACAAAATCCAGGATGACTTTCCCTATTCATTTCTACCTCCGAAGTCGATCTCCAAGAACAGTAGCATACACTGAAGCATCCTTTCCACGTATACATTAAGATCTCCACTAAGGAAAATCATCTCTCTTTGTGGGATTCCTTGCATAATCTTATCCAAATCCTCCCAAAAATACTTGTTTAATCCTTTCCTCTATACCAACTTGTGACGCATAAGATGAGATTATATTCATAACTTCTTCTAGCACCAATTTTAACAAAATAATCCGAATCCCGAAAATTTTGCTCCTAAGCCACGCTGTCCTTCAAATTCTTATGAACAAACACTCTAACACCATTTCTACCCATCTTTGTCTGAATACCATAATTTTTTTGAGAAATCGAGTACCATACTTTAAAGCATGTCTTCTCGATCTCCCGTGCTTTCTCTCCGACCATTTTGTTTCTTGAAGACGGTGTGTCTGAATCTTCCTTCTTCCCATCGTATCTACTGTATCCATTGATTTGCCAGTCAAAGTGCTAATATTCCAACCACCTATCCTCAACTTCTTTTGGACTACTTATCCTGGACCTCAACACATTATTTACAATAAAACAAAAAAATCTTAGTCAATAATATATATATATATATATATATATAGAGGGTAAAATGGGGCTGCCCCCTGGGAGTAGCCAACTTGGCTACTCCCACCCCTATTTTCCCTCATTTTTTATTTCTTTGGAAAATAAAAATTTGTATATTCATCACTATATCCCTCTAACATTCTATTAAAATTTCATCAGAAACAGAGACTCCTAGGCCCTCCATCCAGACGTCATTTTTTTAACGGTCGCAGGATTTTTTAAATCGACCATGTTTGGATGGAGGCCGTAGGAGTCTCTGTTTCTGACGAAATTTTAATAGAATGTTAGAGGGATATAATGATGAATTTACAAATTTTTATTTTCCAAAGAAATAAAAAATGAGGGAAAAATAGGGGTGGGAGTAGCCAAGTTGGCTACTCCCTGGGGGCATCCCTATTTAACCCATATATATATATATAGAGAGAGAGAGAGAGAGAGAAAATGGGGTTGCCCCCTAGGGGAGCTAACTTAGCTCCCCCGCCTTATTTTCTTCAAATTTTTTATTTTTTTGAAAATTTTTTCCGTGAATATTCATCACTATATCCCTATATTATGTCATAAAAATTTCGTGTGAAACAGAGACTCCTACGGCCTCCATCCAAATAATCATTTTTTTAACGGTAACAGGATTTTTTAAATCGACCCCGTTTGGATGGAGGTCGTAGGAGTCTATGTTTCGCATGAAATTTGAATGACATTATATATGGATTTAATAACAAATTTACACGGTTTTGGATTTCAAAAAAAATAAAAAAATGTGAAAAAGGGGCGGGGGGAGCTAAGTTAGCTCCCCCTAGGGGGCATACACATTTTACCCATATATATATATATATATATATATATATAGAGAGAGAGAGAGAGAGAGAGAGAGAGAGGTAAATGGGGCTGCCCCCAGGGAGTAGCCAACATGGCTACTCCCACCCCAATTTTTCCCTCATTGTTTATTTTTTTAGAAAATAAAAATTTGTATATTCATCATTATATCCCTCTCACATTCTATTAAAATTTCGTCAGAAACAGAGACTCCTACGGCCTCCATCCAAACATGGTCGATTTAAAAAATCCTGCGACCGTTAAAAAAATGTTGTCTGGATGGAGGGCTTAGGAGTCTCTGTTTCTGACGAAATTTTAATAGAATGTGAGAGGGATATAATGATGAATATACAAATTTTTTTTTCAAAAAAATAAAAAAATGAGGGAAAAATAGGGGTGGGAGTAGCCAAGTTGGCTACTCCCTGGGGGCAACCCCATTTTACCCATATATATATATATATATATATATATATATACTGGGGATCCTAAACCCAGGTGAAGGTAACTTTCCTACACCCACCTCTTTTTCTGTCAAATTTTTATTTTTTTTGAAATGGATTCTTGAGGGATTTACTTATAATATTAAGTAGAATATGTATTTCAAATTTCACGTAAAACAGACATTCCTAACATGTCCATCAGACAGGGTCGATTTCAGCAAATTTGAGACCGTTAAAATTTGACTGTCGTGATGGATAAGTTAGAAGTCTCGAAATAAGTTGAAATTTGAATGACATGATGGTGACGAATAGTGATCTAAATTCCCCAAAGATCCATTTTAAAAAAAATAAAAAAATTGGGAGAAAGAAAGGTGGTGTAGGGAAGTTACCTACACCTACACCTGGGTTCAGGATCCCTTTTCCCTATATATATGTATATCACTTTCTCCAAATTTTCCATCAAATGAATTCTATCTGCTATAAAATGCTATTAATATTTCAATGATTTGTTTGGCAGTAAATATTTAAACCAAAGTATTTCTTTCTTTCTAAGTTTCTTAATTATAACATAAAGTACACATACACTAATTTATTTATGTTTAGAAAGCTATTTTGATTCCTTTTTTAATGGAAGTAGTGCGTCAGTTCCATCTCGCCAAACGTGCTATTGCCTCAACTAATTGTGTACTATGTCCTGCTGAAGCAGTCTGGGGTATAGCCTCGAGGCTGTTTTTCTCCAAATTACTTTGAGAGTTATGACTCGGCATCTCGAGCTAAGTTCTTAAAACAATGCTCTGACCTATAATTTTAATTTCCTTTAAGTCCTCATGGTCAAATTTAATGGTTTGACCTATGGGTTATAACGGCAGTGGCCAATGATGTTAATGGACAAAGATTACGATGATTTTGATGTATTACATGGTTATTATGTAATTTCGAAAGATTAAATGAGTGCGGGCGTGCAAATTCCTAATTTTATATTGGTCTTATGAACTCAACAGAAGGCCTAATTTAAAGAACGTAAATACAAATATGGACCCGGGAGCAAATGGATTAATATATGGAGCACCATATTTATTAATGCCGAGATGTCAAAAAAAAGCTAAATAACTAAAAGGTTAATGATCGGATTCATGTTTAAATATAGTTAATATCTTCACAGATTGAACACTAAAGTAAAATTTGGTTTTGCTCATACTTCTTTAGATTAAGGGTGATGATTAATGCATTGGGGGTGGGGTTACCTTTTATGGAACATGGGGGGTGTAGTTACTTTTAAGTAACATGGATGTTAGACTTTCTGTTTTATTCTTTGTAACAGTTTTTTTTTTGAAAAGCTTTAACCTAATAGATGTCAATGATGTCATTCATCATATTGGATCTGTTGTTTCGTCCTGGTCAATGAGTTAGTTGCTGTTGGGGCTGTAATTCTTTCTTTGCATGCAATCCCAGCAGTCTATATATTCCTCGGCAACCATATAATCTTATCAGACTGGCAATATATTGATCGCTGTTTCTAAGGAAATTTTTACACATTTATTCTTGACATGCATGATATTTTCCTATGTTGCAGGATCTGGCTTACACACTTTTGTGCTCTATCTTGGACCTCATATTGCTTTATTTACAATAAAAGCTATGCAGTGTGGCCGAGTTGATCTAAAAAGTGCTCCTTATGATACTATACAGCTGGATAGAGGGCCATCGTGGCTCGGAAAGGACTGTTCTAAGTTCGGTCCTCCATCCTTTCCGTCATTACCTGATTCACTTGTCAGAGTTCCGCTCAGCAGCATACTACCTCAAGTTCAGATCGAGGCTGTAATCTGGGGTATTGGAACTGCTCTTGGAGAGCTTCCTCCATACTTCATCTCAAGAGCTGGTAAATGTGTTTCTTTTTCTTGCGTTTGCCATATTTTTGGGTGTTGCTTCTTCTTCTTCTATAGTTTACATTTTCGTGAGAAAACTAAATAGGACAGTGATAAGAAAACATGCCAAGATGCTAGAGTATTTACTTGCCATCAGATAATTACCTTTGATTGAAATAAAATCTTTAAGTACTTTTTAAGAGAACATATGTATTATGCTCAAATCGGAATAAGGTTGGTGATGGCTTAATACCTCATGATTTCGAAGTAGAATATCTTCAGTGAAAAATGCTAATACATGATCACTGTGGAGAAAGATTGAGAATGAATGGAATTTTTATTCTTGGGGGATGGTGTTTCTTATATATCGTGAAACCCTACTAAAGTCCTGTTGTAGATAATTGCATAAGAGATCTTGATCGAGACTCAATAAATAAAATAAAAGGAAGATAACTAACCATAACTTTAACACTCCCCTTAAGTTGGAGCATATCTATCGATCATATGCACAGTTTGGAACTGAATCAGAGATGGATGGCAATTGGAGCTAGGTGTTCTTGGCTACTCGAGGATGAAGGACCCCTAACAGGGTTGGACGGAATGGAGGAGGAGCTCTGGTGGAAGCTTCTACTATGGGCAAAAGGAGTAGCTCATGCAAAGCTGTCCGTCCTTCGATGGTGGATAAGTCCCTCTAGAGGATGCGTTGCAATGGGTTTTACAAGATGTTCTAGCCAATGTGTTGTCGGGTGTTGGTTTCATTGAGCTTGAAGTGGCAAAGCCTTAATGGGGTCTCCTCCGCTCTTAATGGGTGGCCCTCTTGCAATACATGTAGAACAACTCCACGGGAAGGGTTTGTCTATGACCTACAAATGTGGATGAGGCTCGAGTAAGCTATGGCATGAAGGTCAGGTGAATGGTGGTCCAGATTGACATGGTAGGAGATGGGGACTTAGTTGTCTCAGATCTGTGCAAGGCATGATGTGATCGAGACGACATGGATGTAGAGAAGAGAAGGATGATAGGGTTGATGGTCGGTATGGGGTTTTGGGTTCCAATTGAATGGAGAAGATGACCTGTACTTCCAGGTGTAGTGCGAGATACAAGGCCACCTGATTTGACGGTTGTTTATGTGCTCTCCCTAGTTTGTCCGATAGAGATGTTTGGTGCAGTGATGGTAGCAGCAGAGGCAGTTGTGATCATCGTGCGTCGAAAGATGTTCCTTGATTACTTGGTTTCAACCCACCCAGCTCTATCATGGACGACATCCACTGTTCGACAGTCACACATGTACAATTCATCTTGGATGTTGGTTCGTAATTCATGCGTGTATCAAGCCACCAATTGAGAGTCACTTTCCTTTAGGTTATTTTGAGCTACCAAAACTTGGAACTCTTCAGTGTATTCCTTAATATCGTGTGTCAATTGACGAATGTTTTGAAGGCATCTGTACAAGTTTTATCGATACTCCTCTGGAAGAAACTTGTCTTGGAGTTTTTGTTGCATTCTTATCCAGGAACGAATGCGCTCTTTCCCTTGGTGATGACGTTCTTCCTGAAGAAGTAAGGTATATCCTTTCAGTTTCAATGTGATAAACTGAACTCTTCACTCACTAGACAGATCCTTCCAAACAAAGAAATGTTCCAATTGATCCATCCAATCAAGGAAGATGTCTGCATCGCGTTGTCCATCAAAGTCAGCAACATCAATCCTTACTCCTTATTCCACGATCCCAATTGGAATCTTGAAATTGGTTTTATTGTCGACCGCGCGGCTCAGACTCTCTCCTTCTATCTTGCTCTTCATGTCGACATCTATGGGGTTGTCGATTCTCACCCTCATTGCCCGATGGTGGTGGTTACTCCAGATGTAGGGATGGCTCATCACTAATATCACTTTCAGAACTAGAATAAAAAACAATTGGGTCATGTTTATGACATCGGTGATTACGAGGGTTATGGTCCCGCATACTTGAAGTTGAAGACCGGCTAGTGCCCCTTCTGTTGTGGTCTCGTATGTAATCCTTATCTATTCTATCAAAATTCAGGACCTCCAATTGTTGGGTGTTGTTGGCCACTGTCCTCTCTATGTTTTATAGGCCGGTATTAGTTCGTCAGATTTTATCGCCTAGGTTTGCTATAAGGCTTCCAAGTGTGCCACAGATTGTGGATCAAGGTGGCAAGCTATAGCAATTCAGATCTGAAGGGCTAAGGATGCAACAAATGCAATATGATTTTTTGGGGTGGAATGCATGACAATGAAAACAAATCAGATCTTTTCGCTTTGATACCACTTGATGCAAACAAAGAGGGGGGAGGGGGGTGGGGAGGGTTCACAGGTCACTCGACTATCATTCACAATGCAAGTGAATCAATGTTATATTGGACCTACATAATATTTTTTATGCAATGTATGCCTAATTGTTGGGTAAAATCACAAGATCTCCGACTATCTAATAAATGTAATAATCATATCTTTGGGGTAATTGCTGCAAGCACACATGAATATAATACCCAACTAAATTTGGTAAACAACCCATGAATAATATGCGGGGGGCTGACATATAACAGATATAGCTATTGCAGTAAGCAAGGGAAGATAAATTAATCAGAGTATTCGAGACAGAAAAATGAAGACGTACGTAACAGAAAAATAAATAAACAACTGCTTTATTTAACTTAATATCCTTGCACGACAGAATACCACAAAACCAAACAGGGAGAAAACTCAGAAGAACCCAACATGTGGACTACTAGACAGGAAGTACCTGGGGAGAGCAGCAGCACTTGGCAGAGTTTGGATGGCTTGGTGGCAGTTTGCAATGACGCTGATGCCTAGGGGTGGGGATAATGACGATGTGTAAGCTGGTAGCAGGTTGTTGGCGGTGGAACTTGGAGGAAGAGGGGATGGCGAGGCTGGCAGCGGTGGAGAGGAAGGAGAAAGAAGGAGAATGGTAGGGTTGGAGAGGGAGAATGGAAGAAGAAGAAGAAGAGGAGGGATTTCTGGAAGGGAGGGAGAGAAGTGGAGAAGGGTAGGCATGCATGATTTTTGTTTGTATTCCAAAAGTTGCCATCCTTTTCCGTCTAGGCTCTTTTTATACGAATAGGGAGCAAAACCCTTGACCATGGACTCAAAAATAGAAAATTACATGATAAATAAAAAAACAAATTGCAAGAGGACTCATGAGATTCTTTCTTTTATGGCAAAATTCTATTTAGACCCTCAAACTTGGCATGAACTGCATCAGATTAGGTTTGTACCGTATTGTTTTCAAGTATAAAATGTTTATGCTAACATTATCTGTTGAATGATTATTTTTTTGAAAGAATTTAAGATATGATCATGTATGTAGTTCTATGAAATTAGTATGTATTTACTAACAATATTTAGTATGAATTTACACCTGCTTTTGAATTTAGGCTTGTAGTTCTGTGACTCTCCTCGGTAATTGAAATATCTATTTTCTTTCGGATACTTACATATTTTGATGATTTTATTATGTGTGGTAAATTTTCTATTGAAGTATTGATATTTTTTTGAAAAGGAAAGAGGCGACGTCTCAAATTGGGACCCACTGCATAATATATTAAACTATAAAAGGCTGCACAACATTACATTCTTCAAGATGCACATAGTGCTTTGATGTGTTCAATTATTTCTCAGTATAACACGTTTGCCCCTAAAAAATGACTCCATTCATTGTGCATCAAATCGCCCATACTAGCGTAAAAGGATAAATGTCCTGACCATATCCACATACTGATCTAACGCCCCTCCAAAAACCGGCACAATCCTGACCCCCAATGCATGAGATGCTGGCCATCTTCCACACCTGGCAGAAAAGGGGCAAGAGAAGTCCACGTTCTCCGCCACCAACCCATATTTGTCACAAACATCCACCTCTACCCCCAATAGTTGCCCCTGGTGAAAATGCGTGAGAATCCTACCAAGCTGAAAAAGCCACGTAAATATCTTTATTCGCTTTGGCACTCTGCTTCTCCAAATCATCATGGTATCAACAACAACCTCTTCCTCCACTTTCTCTCCATTCCCCACCAAAAAATGATATGCTTTCTTCACTGAGAATCTCCTGTCCCTCAAATAAAGTGATCCCTGCCAATCGTCAGTCCCTCAATCTGCGGCAAATGTGACTACAAGGTCAAGAATTCATCAACCCTCTGGTCTGACAGGTTCGAAGAGAAAACAAGAGACCACAACCCATGTTCCCAGACTTGCTGTACAATCACCTCCTTGTTACATACTAGCCGCCATAAGTGCGGGTAGTGCTCGTTCGACACTCCTTCCCCGTTCAATCATCCGTCTAAAAATTAAAAGTAGCGCAATCCCCTAGAATCGCTCTCAACTTCACGACCAACTCCGAGATCACCCCGGTGATCCCCTTCCACAAAGATGAAGGTAAACGTCTCGTAACTGTCGTTAACGACATGGACACCTTGTATATCTTTCTCAGCAGCTTGCGCACCAAGTCCTCAGATTTACTCCATATGCGAAACAACCACTTTGCCATAAAGGCCTTATTCACCTCACCCACTCACAGAACCTCTAGATCGGCCTTCTTCGACGCCGTCACCTTGCCCCAATCAACAAAGTGGATTCCCCTCCTATCTTGTCTCCCGTCTGTCCGTAAGAACTCATGTAAGTCTCAATTCTCGTGCGCACACCCACAGACAACTGCCTCATGGAGCAAAAGAAGATAGGTATGGCCGAAAGAACATGCTTCAAAAGCACCATCCTCCCGCCTCTTGAAAGCATCAACGTCTTCCACCTTGCTAACCTCCCCTCCAATCTATCCAGCGATGCCCTCCAATCCCCATTCTTTAGTCTCCCTACCACCGGCGACAACCCCAAGTACTTGATTGGCAGCCCAATCATTGAGCAACCCAAAACGCCGACGTCCCCTGCATCTCCAGCTCTGATAGACCAAAAGGAACTATTACGAATTTAGCTTTATTGATCTGAAGGTCCGATAAGTCCCCGAAAATGTCCATAATGAGTGATGCTCGACGGAATTTCTCCTCGTCAGCTCCCATGAAAAGGACAGTGTCATATGCATACTATAGAAGCGAGATGGGTATCTCCTTCTCACAACCAACACACCAACCCGCGCTCGTCGCCAGTCTCATCAACACCGCCAATGCGTCTGCCATGGTGGAGTATATGTGTTGTGCGTCACTTATGTGGTAGATGGTTACCACATCCAGTGTTTTGTCCCACATCTACAAGTGGTGGGACTTGGAGGGTTTGTGGAGGCTATATAAGAAGCTCCAGACCTCTTGTATCCAAGGTTCTAAATCTCGATTTCGATTTCGTTTCGAGATGTTGAAAAAATGAAACAATTTCAAAATTTAGTCAAAATTTCGACAAAATTTCGCTAATTTCGGACTAGATTTGTGAAGGAAGGGCATATATCGAGATTTCGATTTCGATAGGGTGTCAAAATCAAAATGTCGCCGAAATTTCCTCGAAATTTCGCGAAATTTGAAACACTGCCTGTATCAGATGAGAAGTGCAATGACCACATCAACCCTTTAAGGCGTTCTCCGTGGTTTCATCCCACTCCTAAGGGAGTAGGGTTCCACGTTAAATCTTGAGCGTCCATGTTTCATATTTCTTTATTTTATTGTTCTGTTTGTCAATTCACTTCCGCATTTCATATTTTCTAACATGGTATCGGAGCGGGTTTGATTCTCGAGGATTTTTTATGTTATTTATTTATATATGATTCGATTATCAGAACAAGTTATGTTCTTGATTGATTCGTGAAGATTTATTCTGATTTTTTATGTTCATGATCAGCAAGGTGCGAAGCATGCCTAGATGAGAGTAAGCGGGAAAAATTCCACAGTCCTGGAGCAAACAACTGGCTCAACTCCCTTCTCCATCCACTACGTAAACTGATTTGACTATATCAAACTCCCGATTAGCAAGTCAGCTCCCTCTGCTTATCGCTTCCCAAGGATCGCTCCTCCTTCTTCGGGAGAGTGGTCATCCTATTCATGTTAAGAGCTCAGACGATATTATTCTCTAGTTCAAGGCATCTCAGGTTTTCTGAAACCCTAGTTGTTCTTGAAGGGTTTTGTTGGAAACCCTAACTCAGCTTTCATCTTTACGCGACACAACATCTGCAGGCTTCGTCTCCAAGCGACTGCTCCAGTCGCATCATCGTTGTCGAGGGCACCAACTTCGTACCAGTCAGGTACAATGCAACCCCGCCATATCTCATAGTGGCACCACCATCTTTGAATGAGACGGAGCCCTCCTCTCTAACCGAAGCCCTCCACTCACTAGCTCAGTCTTCGTGAGCCACGCTCCTCCCTCGCGCATCGCAACACCAGGTGGCAGTCCCCATTTCAACCCCTCCAAGCTGCAACTCGCAGGCGGAAGAACACTTCCTCCCAGGTGGTGATTCTAGGTAGCAGGAGATGCAACTTCTCACGCTGTGCAAAGGCTCCTCTCGCATGATTGTGCCCTCCGATCCTCCCCTCCGGGCGGAGCTCTAAACTCCATGCGGAGGCCCCATCTTGCTCCTCCGCACGAGGGCATCAACTGCGGCTCCTCTAGTTGTGCACCACCTTGCTCCAAGCGGAGCATTCCCATCACCGCCTCCATGGCAGAGCCGCCTCCGATCTCACACCGCCACCTTCGACAAATAGGAGCCCAATCGGGGCGGTGATAATTCGAAGGAGGGTTCCCAAGTGGGAACCCTAAATAGAGCCCACGTGTCTGTTGTTGTAAGGGCCCAAGTGGGCCAAAAGAAAAAAGGAGAGAAAAAGAAGAGTGAGCTCAAGTGGGTTGCGTTGAAGAAAAAGAGGATGGGGGTGATGATTTGCAAAAAAAGGATTTGTTTTGAGAAAAGACGCATACAAAGGAAAAGCTGTAAGCGAAGAGAGAAAAAAAGGAAAAGATGAAAAATGATAGATTTTTTAAAATTTTTTGACGGTGATTAAAAATGAAATAGTCAAAGGGAAAAAATGAATTGAAAAAAAAATGATTTGAAAAAAAATGAAAGGAAAAGCTGATGAAGAAATGTAATCGCTTACGCGGTGTTTGTTTCTTCCCCACGTTTTCTTATCTTCTCCCAACTTTGTCGATGTCATCGTGTTTGGACAAGTAGGGGAGAAAGGGGTAGTATTATGTAGAGTTCTGCATGTTTGACTCCATGTTAGTTTTCCGACTCCACAGTTCGGTTCCATACTCTGCAGATTGGTTTAGAGTCCAAGTTCGAGACACTCTATATTTGAGTGATCCAATTTCTTCGAGTTCTCCAGAGAGAGATTCCTTTTCGGACGCACATGTGCGCGATCATTTTTGTGTGGTCCACATCTTTTGTTTTTGGTCTCTGAGTTTTCATGTGATCCATAGGGATTCCAGAGTAGAGATCCCATTCCCTATGCCATGCGGGCAAGGGTTTTCATGTGGTTTCATAGGGAAATCAGAGTAGAGATCCCATTCTCTGAGCTAGTATGGGAGAGACCCAGTTCTCCGAAGAGGAGACTTTTTAGACTCCATTCTCCAGCGATTGTGGACTCCAACGAGGATGTCTCCACGGCCTTTTCAGTTCGGCCTTTCAGAGATGGAGCAGTTGTCCACATGATTGTGGCTGGCTAGAGTAATTTGGCGAGGAGACTCATTTCCAGCGACTCCGACATGCGCAGTATAGAGCACATGCTCTCCGGCGAGGAGACCCAGTTCGACTGATACTCTAGCCCATTTGTTCCTCCTCACCTGGACGTCACGCGAAGCATCGTCCTCGACAGCAACCGGTAATGTTTATGCGTTGAGTTGATATTGTCCGCAGTGTTGTACTGTGTGAGTTTGAGATTGCTTTCAGTTTATCCAAGCTGAGTATTGCATGCTCCAGTTTGATGGGGAGTGTTAGAGTATATGTATTGTGCGTACCACATCTAGTGTTTAGTCCCACGTCTACCAGTGGTGGGACTTGGAGGGTCTGTAAAGGCTATATTAGAAGCTCCGGTCCTCCTGTATCATATGAGAAAAGTGCAATCGACACAACAACCGTTTGAGGCGTTCTCTCGTGGTTTCATGCCGCTCTTTAGGGAGTTGAGCGTCCATATTTCATATTTCTTTATTTTATTGCTCTGTTTATCAATTTGCTTCTGCATTTCATATTTTAAACACACCACAACAGTGAAAAAAACGGTGTCAATGGGCATCCCTGTCTGATGCCCCTCTGGGGTTGAAACCCCACCCCCCTCCGGCCTCCCATTAACCAGCATCGCGTGGGATGCCATCGTTACACAACACTTCGGCAATCCACTGCTCCGGGAAGCCCATCTTCGCCTAAGAAACCCACTAGAATCTCCAATCAACGCTATCATATGCCATGGAAAAATTCACCTTTCCCAATAGCCCTTTCGTCTTGCTTCATTTCCAATCCGTCGTAATCTCAGATGCCAACACCAAACCGTCGACCATCGCTCTTCCAGTCACAAACGCCAATTGCTCATGCGAAATGATATGATCAAGCACCTTCCTTAGACGATTCACAAGAATTTTTGAAAAATGAGATATACAACATTAGACAACGCAATCGATCTGTAATCCTCTACCGTGGTCGGTGTGCCCTTCTTAGGGAGCAGGAAAATAAGAGATTTATTCAATCTCTCGAAGCACCTCCAAAACATCCTGCTTGATCTTTTCCCAGAACTCTTGGTAAAAGAAAATCAGGAAGCCATCCGAACCTGGAGCCCCATCCACATTCAGCTGGAACAACGTCCGCTTGGCCTCCTCTGTGAAATCCCTTACCAGCGAACCCACATCTACTCTGATATCCACGAGACACCTCTGCCTTGCCATCCCCATCCAGCACGGACGCGTCGCTTACCAAAATCTTGAAAGCCGGTAGTGCCACCCTCACTGTCTGGTCTCTTCGAACTCCTCCCCACCGACTGAGACCGAATGTATGAAATTCCTGTGCCTTCTCCTGTTGGCCATGGCATCAAAGAATCTCGTATTAGCATCCCCTTCCCTCAACCGCCACTGCTTAGACCTCTCCCTCCAAGCAACCTCTTCCTTTTTGTCCTCTCGAAGAATCTTCTCTAGGTGGCTGCATCTCATAGCCACCTCCTCAGCTGTCAACACCCTCTCTTCTTTCAACCTATTCAATCTTAGCACCTCCTCTTGGGCCTTCTGCCTTGAATTCCGCTACAACTGGTTCACTCCGTTAAAATTTATCAGAAACCTCCTAAGTGCTGACAACTTTCTCATGAGTCTATATGTCGCCCTTCCATTCGTCCGATACTCATCCCAAAAACTCACCCCTCCCCTCGGAAGTCGTTCTCAAGCAACCAAGCCTTCTCAAATCTAAGAAATGAGCGAGAATGGTCCTCCTCCCCTGAGTACTAAAATAGCAGCATGTGATTCGACTGCGACCTAGGGAGGGTGCGTACCCCTACTAGCGGAAATGCCTCCAAGGCCTCAATCAATGACATGAATCGGCCAAGACGAGATCTGGAGCGCGGGTTATGCCACATGTAGGGACTATCCGCGATGTCAGCCACCTGAAGCCCCAAATCGTCAATCACCTTAATCAACTCCACTGAACCTTTGTCACCCCCACCGCGGTACCTAGGGAGGTCCTCCGGCCACAACATCACATTAAAATCACTTGCGATGAGCCAATCCAATCTGGGAATCTCACCCTAGTTATCGACAACTCTTCCACCAATCCACCAATACCAACACACCATTGCAAGGGCCATACATGTTCGTGGCCAATAACCTCCTACCATCCCCCTTAGGAAGCACCAAGATCAAAAGCGAGAATGACCCGCACACATCCTCCTCCACCAATTCCAGTTTGGCCCCATCCCATCCAGTCATCAAATTCCCAGCCGCCCCATCCGAAGCGATAGACTTAAACTCCCCCAACTTGTTTCCCCCAATCTCCTTCCACAACACATCCATTTCTTCGTGACTTTTATTTCTTGCAACATTGCACATCCACTGCTCCGATAACAAGTTCCGCATCACCGACCTCTTCTTGGCCTACCCCAGCCCCTGACATTCCATGTGATCAACTTCATTTAGTCATCACTGATACCCCTCTTCGCGAGCCCCGACTGGATAATTCCCATCGCTGATGCAAATAAAAAAATTTGCAAAGATGGAAAAATTAATTTGATGGTGGAAATTTCGGTGGAGAAGAAATTGGAAGGATTGAGAGGAGAAAACTCGTTGAAGAATGAGGGATTTTGGAGAAGAGAATCGCGGAGATCACGTGGGGAAGGAGAGAGACAAGAGAGAGGGAGATAAAAATCTCAATTTTAATTGTAATCTGACCTGTCTAAAACAATAGACTACCACCCCTTTATATAGGAGGGATGGGATCACAAAGATAGAAATAAAATTCAAATCGACTCTAATTGATTTGAATGGAAATTCAAATCTACCTTATCCTAATTTGACTCTAATTCGAAATTCAAAATTCAAATTTAAAACCGACCAACTAATTTGAGATCACATGCGATCTCGATTATTTAAATAAAATTGCATCGACTCGAATAAACGTAAATAAATTTAGACTCTAATTGATGATGACAAAAAATAAATAAATAAAACCCTATTTATCCGATTCACGCTGCATCAGTTCTCCGCTTGAAAAATTCGTCTCCCGACGAATTGCTTGATCTTCGATGCGCTGTTGGAGAATTCGATCTTGAAAGTGTAGCTTTAAACTCCCCCAATTAGATCCTTTTCACTGTTACGTTTATAATTTTTCTTCATTGAGGGGCATGGCTGTAAATGTTCTACCCCTTCACTTAAAATGATTCCATAGCATAATGTATCCTTCAATAGGTCCTTTTGATAAATAATTTTGAGAGGAGGATTCCTTTTGCATTTTTCCCAAATCATACCCCTTATTCCCAGGGGTCCGATTGAGGAAATCAATGCTAGATTTTCTCTCAAGGGGAGGTGACGACACTCAAGCCCGCAACATGGATCTCGGCTCCCGCAGCGGTAATGTTGGCGGCGGCCTCGAGCAGTCAACGGAAGGCGGTGAAGGCTCCTGCATTCGGGGTTCGGGCGACGGCTACAGCGGTGGTGCGCAGGGGGAGAATATCGGTAGCGGCGTCCAGTTGGAGGATCACGGGGGTGGTGCGACTCAGGGGAAACACGATGGCGGCTCGCGATAGGGGAGGGAGAATAGGGTTGGTGGTGGCGGCAACGTTGGAACAGGGGTGGTGGTGTGGGTGAGAGGAAGGAGGCGGTGGGGCTGCGGGTTGGTCTGGAAATGTGGGAATGGCGGGAAGGGCCCGTGAGGGCGGTGGGGGAAGGGGGGTTGTCGGTGGTACATGAGGTGTGAGGGTGGAAGGGGATGGCGCCAACGGTGGGCTTAGGGCTGCGAGGGTGGCGATGGGAAGGGGAACTGGAGGTGCGGTGGTGACAATAGAGGTGGCAGGAAGGGCCGTGGGGTCTGGGGCCGGTGTCACAGGGGGTGCGGGGGTGGGGAAAGCGGGCACGGGGGCTGGGGGCTATGTCGCAAGGGGTGTGGGGGTAATGGGAGGGGCTGGGGTTGGGGCATTTTCTGGAAGTGCAGGGGTGGCGGGGAGGGGCGTTGGGACTGGGGGCTGCACCACAAGGGGTGTGGGGGCTGGTGTCTTTGCTGCAGGGGATGCTGGAGACTGTTATGGGGCAGATTTTGCCGAAAACGCCTTCGGAAATGGTGTTTGCAGGTCAGAATATACCTGGACAACGAGCATGTCGATATTTTTACCTCCTGAAACGGCCTGGACAGCAAGCAACTCATCATGGACGGCGAGTTTTCCTTCGTCAAAATTCTGGACAGCGCTTCGGTAGTGGAAGACTTTGATTCGGCAGCGCATAGGATCTCGAAATTAGCCATCAAACCTCGTAGTTTTGTTTGGAAGTCAAGCAGTATGCCCGTCATCTCCTTGTCATAAGCTTCGTTGGATCGTCGTTTTCTTTCCGACAAACGATAGTCCTTCGATGCATGCCGGCGTGAACATCTGTACGGATCGTTAGATCGTGAGGACGATCTAGTTGCCATGCTATGATACCAATTGATGCAAATCAAAAAATTTGCAAAGATGGAAGAATTAATTTGATGATGGAAATTTCGGTGGAGAAGAAATTGGAAGGATTGAGAGGAGAAAACTCGTCGGAGAATGAGGAATTTTGGCGAAGAGAATCGCGGAGATCGTGTGGGGAAGGAGAGAGACAAGAGAGAGAGAGATAAAAATCTCAATTTTAACTGTAATCTGACCCGTCTAAAACAATAGACTACCACCCCTTTATATAGGAGGGATGAGATTACAAAGATAGAAATAAAATTCAAATCGACTCTAATTGATTTGAATGGAAATTCAAATCGACCTTATCCTAATTTGACTCTAATTTGAAATTCAAAATTCAAATTTAAAACCGACTAACTAATTTGAGATCACATGCGATCTCGATTATTTAAATAAAATTGCATCGACTCGAACAAACGTAAATAAAATTAGACTCTAATTGATGATGACGAAAAATAAATAAATAAAATCCTATTTATCCGATTCATGCTGCATCAATCGCCAACTGGATCCTTTCACGTATTCACCCTGAGGGGAGCTGCCCCCACCTTTTTTGGATCCGACCGAAAGATCTAACGATCCGGATCACAGTTTTGTCTTATCCGAAGACCCGAGCAAGACCTGCACGTAGGAGGCTCCACGCCCGATGCTACTTACTCCCACCTTGGGCTCTTCGCCAAAACTTGCGCTCGAAGACACCCTGTCCATTACCGCATCTGGCAATTGCTATTCAAAATTCTGGAAAGAGGTCGCTTCCCCTTCCTGGAAGGATTCCTAAGCGAGATACAACGACCTAACCTAGTCAACCTAAAGGGAGAATCCTGTTTTTCCTGCTTGATCTCTATTGGAGAGTCAATCTGGCAAGAGCACTAGTTCTGTTCCTCTTTGTAGGGGGGCGGAGAGAGAGAAAGTTCTGTCTTCCCTCCATCAACCTCGCTCTGCCTGAGGTATTCGGACCAGATGCAGAGGCGGTCGACACACATCTTCGACGACCCTCCAGCCGCATCGGCAACCCGATCCTCCTCCCGTACATCCAAGACGAAATCACAACCTTTAAAACATGCCCCAAAGGTCACTGACAGAGCGCACTTGAGGCCGCATCCCTCCGCAACCACCCATGATGGCTGTTTGCGTTGCATGCCATCCGAGACGATCGCACACTCTCACAACATCGGTGCTAGCATTTCCTGGACCGCTTCGATGCTCTGGCCCAAGAGTAGGAGGCTGTAGATCGAGACCGATCGACCCCACCGTCATGAATCGTGCCACCCATCACACACCAACGTGTTCCTCCGATGTACCCTACTGCCAGCGCTCTACGAGAGATCCAAGAGCCTCTGGACCTCCGCCGGTGAGAGGCCACGTGCACACACCACAAAACCCTCTAACATCACCACGTTGCCCTCGAAACCGCTCCCAATCGCCTTCCAGACATCCTCCATCATGTCCGCCAGGCACCGCCCTTCTCGCCGACACACCCCACGAGTAGTCTCCCAGTACCAACCCCTGCCACCACTGCCTCGGTCTTTCCAAGATCCCTCGCTCGCTTCGCCGGGCATTTGAAACTCCTATGTTCATTTTAACTGTACAAGAAACACCTAACTGGGTCCTGACAACTGCCTGGTGACCCCAACCACCACACTACAAGCATATCCCCCTAAAGCCCGACCCTCCACCACATGCTCTTGAAGCTTCACCTGCAGGCGAGGGACAACCCTGCCTAGACCCCCGCCTCACCCTTGTCCAGCCTCTCGAGTTGTCCCTCATCTCCAGCTTTGATATATTGATATCTGATTGATAGAGATTGTTTGAGCTCTAAATGAAAGTCATTTTTCGTAGATCTTCTTTGGGATCACATTTATTCTTAATTCAGTTCAATTGTAATCATTTTTGTAGATATTTTTTATTTTTAAGTAAAACATTAGGAAACCGTGTAGAACCACATATACCCCATATATGCACCCGTATACTGCTTAATCGCTATTCAGTGACCTGTCCGAATGCATACACATATCACTTTCCTGAAACTTGGCCCTTATCGTTCCCTAAGCAGACTCTTGCTATTCACATGGTTTATTGTCGCCACATTCTCGATGTTGAGTAGTTTTACACCATCTCCTAAGTCACCTGTAACTTCAGACACCTTTTGGTATAATATGAATCAAACCTATATATATTTGCTTCATATAAGAAACACCGGTTGTGCATGGAAGATGCATGATTCATCTAGTGTGACATATGAGGAATGATAAAGAGAGTATGAGAATTCTGTTGTTTACGTCGATCCAAAATAATACCAATTATCTTCAAGTGGTCATGCATGCTCTTGCACTGATACGACAAGGACACATTGTTCCCAGACCGGAGCCTATCATTTCTACTTCTGCTTGGGAAGCTAGGGTTCATATCGAGGATGTGGTGGTGGTAATGTTGACCCTAGCAGAGGACAAGTATACTTAATACATATTATGTGTCAAACCTGGCCACCCTGGAATTGATTGTTGGGACTAGTATGATTGTCTTCCTGCTACTTGTGTACAAAGTAGTTATTCTGATATGCCTGCTGCTGCATATCTTTGAAGTCGTCTTGCTTGTTACGTTAAGAATGGTTCCACTGCATATTGGTTGGTTTACATTATAACTTCTACTTTTTGGAGAAAAGAGTCATTAGACAACTACATCTAGTTTGCCCAAGCCGATATGTATAGGCCGCTAGTGGTAGACTATCCCAAGTTGAAGGAAAGAGGGAGTTTACCCTTACCCAAAGCAGTTGATTCACTAATGTTATGTTTGTTATCGAGTTCCCCATTAACTTGTTATTGTTAGTCAAATTCGCCAAGAGCACAACCGTGAGCTATTTTTGACACTGTCTCATTTATTTTTCTGGTTATCTTGAGTGTGAGGACAATCTGTGAGGGCCTTGAAGAAGGGGGTGTTTATTATTTGGTTCAACTTCTAATTGCTACTCCATGTTTCAAGATCATTTTTTTCATAATTTATGTGTCCTTTGGTCTTTGGCACCAAAGCTAGACCATCCTTTATTGCAGAAGCTTCATCAAACACTTCCTCTGCTTCCTCCCACTACTCTGCTAGAGCATTAGATTTACCAAATGGGGAAGCATCATCACCGTCCTTTTCATGTGTCTGGCAATATCAATTCTGCTGCTTTGTTTGATTTGTTCCATCTTGATGTCTAAGATCCTTGTGGAGATTAAAAAAATAAGAAATTGCATTACTGAGATGCCCTAGGGTTCTCTTATATAGGAGAGAAATCAATTGGGCAAATTACAAGAAGACTAGAGAAAAAGAAAATACAAAAACAATATGAATGATAAGTAATATCTCAACACTCCCCCTCAAGCTGGAGCGTAAATATCGGTCAGGCTCAGCTTGGAGCAACATCTCTGGTAAGTCCCTCTGGCTAGGGCCTTAGTAAGAACATATGGTGTCTGGTCTTCAGAGCTGACGTGAGTAATGGCGATAAGACCTTTCTTTATCATATCACAAGTATAGTGACAATCCACCTCTATGTGCTTAGTCCTCTCGTGGAAGGCATGATTGTTTGCAATGAAAAGGGCAGCCTAGTTGTCACATTGGAGGTGCATGTGAAGAGGCACCTCAATAGTTAGGTTAATAAGAATAGATCTGACCCACATCATCTCTGTGCTAGCTTGCGCCATAGTCTTGTATTTCGACTCAACACTCGATCTGGCAAGCACAATCTACTTCTTAATCTTCCATGAAATCAGGGAATTCTCTATGAATACTGCGAAGTCTGAGGTAGACTTCCTATCCTTTGGGCACCCCAACATAATCTGCATCTGCATATGCTGTAACTAAAAGAGACGTACCTCTACTGAAAAGAAGTCCCATGCCAGGTGACGTCTTCAGATACTTTAGAATCATATGGACTTCATCCATGTGTCTGTTTGGGCTGCTCCATGAACTGACTTACTTTACTCACGACAAAGGATATGTTTGGCCTGGTAGTGGTCACATATAGATGCTTGCCAACAAGCTCCCTGTACCTCATCTTGTTGACCTCCTCAGTTCATCATCATAAAGCTTCATGCTCGGGTCCATAGGAGTAGTAACAAGTTTGCAATTTGCGATGCCTGTCTTTGAAACGCGATCTGTAACGTACTTCCTCTGTGTCATCACAAGAATTCGCTGGTTCTTGGTAAACTCCAGTCCAAGGAAGTAACGTAAACTACGAAGGTCCTTGGTCACAAACTACTGACCTAGGAAGTCCTTGCCAACCTGAATGCCCTGATCATCGGTCCCTATAACAATAATACATCAACATAAACAAGAATGACAACTGTACCTCTCTTGATCTTGTGCACAAATAAAGAGTGATCGGCGGTCGATCGTACAAACCCCTGTTGCTCTATCAAGTCCAAAAGCTTCTGGAACCGTGCTCTTGGACTCTGCTTAAGGTCATAGATAACATTGTGTAGTCTGCAAACCTTCTGACACTCCTCAATAGCAAACCCAGTTGGCTATTGCATGTATACCTCCTCCTTTAAATCTACATAAGGAAGACATTCTTCACATCAACCTCGTAAAGAGGCCACTCTCATATCACAACAACAGAAAGAAGGATATGTAGAGTAGAATGTCTAGCAACTGGAGAAAAAGTATCATGATAGTCCACCCCATACCACAAGTCTCACCTTGTAGCGATCCACACTGCTATTTGCACGGTGCTTCACAGTGAACACCTACTTGCACCCTATAACTAATGCGTCAATTGGAGCTGAAACAAGATTACAAGTACCACAAGACTGTAACACGACCATCTCCTTCATGGGTAACTGCCACTGACTATCCTGAAAAGCCTTCTGATATGTCCGTGGTGTCTCCACAATTGATAATGCCAAGGTAAACCTCATGAAATCCTCTGACAGTCTGCCCAAGGAAACCTGGGTTGCAAAAGGATACATAGCACACATACGTCTCTGTTTTCGCAGAGAAATCGACACATCAAGATCATCTGCCAAGTCCTGAAACTGTAAGTTCCCCTCTTGAGAGGGCACTCACTCATTCTGTATGGAGTCCTGCTGCACATACAACTTAGTAGTGCCATCAGTAGAAACAATGTGCTCATTACATACCTGAGGCGTGGTGGATGATGGGCAAGACAATTGAGCATGGGGAACAGAGCAAGACCTGGAGTAAACATACGTGGCAAAAACTGAGTCATGGTTGGTGGTGGTCCAGGAGTAGATGGAGGTGACAATATGACAGTAGGAGGTGGAGGCATGTAGATCTCAGCGTCAAAGTCTGAAGGGGCTAGTCCATCACCTATGGGAGAAAAATACATGACAAACTCGAAGAAAGTAACGTCAGCACCGACAAAGTATTTCCGCCTAAGCGGATTAAAGCAACAGTACCCCTTTTGGGTACAGGAGTAGCCAACAAAAACACACTTTATAGCTCTTGGAGAGCGATTGTCACGACCTGGAGAGAAATCATGAACAAAAGGAACTGAACCAAACAAATCAGGTGTAAGGGAGAAAAGATCCTTCTCGGGAAACGCAATTGAAAAAGGAATTTTCTCTTCCAACACAGACGAGTGCATGCGGTTTACTGGGTAGCATGCAATGAGGACCGCATCACCCCTATAAGCATGATGAGCATGCCTCTGGATTAACAATGTTCTACTCACATCAAGTAAGTGACGGTGTTTGCGCTCGACAATACCATTCTGCTGGGATGTATAAGCATATGAGGTTTGATGAGCAATGCCAAGGGATATATGAAACTTAGATATACTGTGCAGAACTCTAAGGCATTATCAGAACGAAGATATTTAACATTGGTTGAAAAATATTCTTTATCTCACTAATAAAGGATCTGATAACAAACCCGGCATCAGACTTATTCTTTAATAAAAAGACCAAGAAAGTCTAGAAAAGTCATTGACAACGATTAAGTAAAAACGGGATCCATGGTGATCGGGAACATGACTTGGACCCCATATATCTAAATGGAGGAGCTCAAACAACTGAGAATTGCTCTGACTCCGATTAGATGGAAAGGAGGAACGACAATGCTTCTCAAGCTAGCATGCCTCACACTGGAAGGAAGATCTCGTGGAAATATGAGGGAGAACATGACACAACTTCTGTAGAGGAAGGCGAGCAAAATGAAGGTGCAACAGATGTGGTGAGTCTGATCCAAAAGATAAAGTAGAGACACCAGCATGAGTAGGATGGACCAGTGTGTAGAGCTCCCGCTACTCACGGTCACATCCAATCACTCTGTTAGTAAGTATGTCCTGAAACACAAGAGGCAGACGGTCAAAAATGGCACGACAATGCAGTTCCTTAATGATTTTTTTGAAGTCTAAAAAGTAGGGGAAAACACTCAGTGGTGCTCGCCCCTGATTTATAATAAAATAAACAAAAACAAAAGGAAACTTTACAGGGTATCAACTGCGATACCAAACAGGGAACTAAACCAACGACCAGTCCTCAACTAAATGGGTACATTGTAACCGCACATTCTCTCTGTAAAAACGCTGTCTTATAAAGATAGCATCATTTCGGCCAGCCAAATTGCCCAAATTTTTGCCAAGGGACGCATCAACTCCCTACGCTCCCTGCTCTTGTTAGCCACCAACGAATCGCAGAAAAAACCTAGATCCGTGGTACACACCCACGCATCAGCCGGCTTTTCCCAAACATCCAACACCGTCGGGCAAGCGAAGAAAAGATGCTCCAGAGTTATTCTTTAATAAAAAGACCAAGAAAGTCTAGAAAAGTCATTGACAACGATTAAGTAAAAACGGGATCCATGGTGATCGGGAACATGACTTGGACCCCATATATCTAAATGGAGGAGCTCAAACAACTGAGAATTGCTCTGACTCCGATTAGATGGAAAGGAGGAACGACAATGCTTCTCAAGCTAGCATGCCTCACACTGGAAGGAAGATCTCGTGGAAATATGAGGGAGAACATGACACAACTTCTGTAGAGGAAGGCGAGCAAAATGAAGGTGCAACATATGTGGTGAGTCTGATCCAAAAGATAAAGTAGAGACACCAGCATGAGTAGGATGGACCAGTGTGTAGAGCTCCCGCTACTCACGGTCACATCCAATCACTCTGTTAGTAAGTATGTCCTGAAACACAAGAGGCAGACGGTCAAAAATGGCACGACAATGCAGTTCCTTAATGATTTTTTTGAAGTCTAAAAAGTAGGGGAAAACACTCAGTGGTGCTCGCCCCTGATTTATAATAAAATAAACAAAAACAAAAGGAAACTTTACAGGGTATCAACTGCGATACCAAACAGGGAACTAAACCAACGACCAGTCCTCAACTAAATGGGTACATTGTAACCGCACATTCTCTCTGTAAAAACGCTGTCTTATAAAGATAGCATCATTTCGGCCAGCCAAATTGCCCAAATTTTTGCCAAGGGACGCATCAACTCCCTACGCTCCCTGCTCTTGTTAGCCACCAACGAATCGCAGAAAAAACCTAGATCCGTGGTACACACCCACGCATCAGCCGGCTTTTCCCAAACATCCAACACCGTCGGGCAAGCGAAGAAAAGATGCTCCAGAGTTTCCACGGCACTGCTGCAAAGAACACATCTATCAGGGATAATCCCAATCAACCTCGCACACCGATCCCGCGTCATTAATCTCTGCCTCCGAACCAACCAAAGGAAGAAGCCCGCCCTCTCAGGTAGCCTCAGACCCCCCAAAAAAACCGCAATCGCGCACCACCAACTCCGTCCTCGAAAGATGGGAGGAAGAAACCGCCACATACGCCTTTCTGGTCGAGAAGGCCCCCCCTCCAGGAGCAGTGATCCCTTCCGCCCGAAGGTTGACAGGCACCCTTGATGGTCGGTCACCATTTCGGTACCGACCGAAATAGAATTTCGATGGAATTTCGGTGGAATTTCGATCGAAATTTCGGTCGTTTTCTGTACTAGGACCCCCATATTTCGATCATTTTGGTCATTTCGGTCGAATTTCGATTTCGACTGGATATCGATATTCGACAGAAATTCGACCGAATTTCGCTGAAATTTGAGGCCATGGATGGCATCCAAGAGAAGGAGATAGTCGCGGAGCCTCTGCTCCGAGAGGTTATCACGGAAGAGAGGGAACCACCCAGCCTCAGACCAGCAGGAGGCCACACAAGCATTTCCATCAACCGCCATAGCGAACAACCGGGGGAACCTCGAAGAAAGCGGTTCCTCCCCCGTCCAAACATCTGTCCAGAACTTGAAAGAACGACCATCACCAAGAACCAGAGCAAAGAAAGACGAGAATTTAGAGAAAGTCTCCAACACCCCTCTCTAGAAAGGCGTTTGAGTTCCCAACCGAACAGCCTGCTTCGGATGCGCCTCGACAATACCATGAATCTTCCTCAAGACCTCACAACAAAAATCTTCACCAGGACCCCAAAGCCTGCTAACCCACTTAAGTAGTAGGGCCTCATTAACATGGTCCAGCCTCCGGACCCCCAGACCCCCCTCGTTCTTTCGCCTCGTCACCTCATCCCACCCCACCAAGTGCATCCCACCCGAAGACTCCCCATTTTCCCCCACAAAAACCTCCGCATGAGCTTCTCGAGATGACAATGAATCCCCACCGGCAAGCGACGACTAGATAAGAAATACACCGGGATAGAAGAAAGCACCGCCTTGAGGAGGACGAGGCGGCCCCCCTTCGAAAGCATGACAGATCTCCAACCGGCAAGCCTCTTCTCAACCTTCTCCACCACCTTGGACCAATCTCTCAGCCGAGTCCTGCCCGAGGCCAGCGGCATCCCCAAATAATCAATAGGCAGGGCGTAAGGCTGAGAACCCAATATCGAACCGCACTCGGCCACCTCCTCCGCATTAAGACCAAACGGAACCACCTTCGACTTGGTGGCATTTTCAAACAACACTGACAACTCACTGAACAACTCAAGCGTTGCCGACATGACCGAGACCTCCGCAGGGCCCCCCTCAATGAAAAAGACGGTGTCATCGGTATATTGGAGCAAGGGGACCACCACCCCATCACAAGAGAACCCCCTTGAGAGGCTGCAATCAATTACCCGACATGCCATCCGAGCAAGGACGTCCGCGACCACGACGAACAACAGAGGCTCAAGGGGGCGGCCCTGCCGGACCCCTCTCCTAGGCTGGAATGAGCCCCCTCAAGACGCCCATTAACCATGACCGAGAAGGAAGCCGTAGTGACGCACCGGCGCATCCAAGAAATCCAAACCTCCGGGAAGCCCCTCCTCCTCAAAACCGAGAACATGAATCTCCAATCAAGGCAGTCATACGCCTTTGCAAAGTCAACCTTGTACATCACACCACGACTCCCCTCCCTCGCCCACTTCGCAGTCATTTCCGACGCCATAGTGATACAATCCACAATCTGCCGACCTCGAACAAAAGCTGCTTGCATAGGCGAGATAACAGTATCAAGCACCCGGGCCAGCCTAAGAGCGAACACCTTCGCCACGATCAAATAGAGAGCATTTGAAATGGCAATCGAGCAGATATCATCAATACGCTTAGCCGAAGAGGACTTCGGAATCAACACAATGAGGGCCCTATTTACCTTATCGAAGCCGACATTACCATCACAAAACTCTGAGATCACCTCCAACACCTCTGAGCCCACCAAATCCCAAAAGTCCCTGTAGAAGGCCACCGAGAAGCTGTCAGGACCTGGAGATCCATCCGCATTAAGATCCCACACGGCTGCCTTCACCTCCTCCAAAGTAACCTTCCTCATCAGATCCTCGCAAAGCGGGGGAGAAAGTGGCGGAGCCCCGACCCCCGCCCACCTCCACACTCTCAGGACGCGCCTCCCCGAGAACTCCTTGAAATAATCCACTATCGCCCGCCTCATAGCCTCGTCCCCCAACACGCGCCTACCATTAATCGCGATCGAGCGAAGGACGTTCGAGCGCCGCCTTCCACTAGCCACACGATGAAAATACACCGTGTTGGCATCCCCCTCCTTCAACCAAGACACCCTCGACCTCTGGCGCCGTTCCGTGACCCGCTTCAAATCCTCCTCCTCCATCTTCCTCTGAGCTGCTGACCGTGCGAACAACTCCTATTGCAGCTCCCTAACCCCCTTCAAAGCATCAAAAGCGGTGACCACCCCCTCCGCCTCCCTTCTAGCCGCAACTCTCGCTGCCTTCGACTCCTTCTTAAAGATAGCCAACAGCTTGCGCAAAGATTCGAGCTCGCTAACGAACCTCGTCACTGTGGAGCCCCCCAGCTGCACTTTGGTCCATTGGTCCGCAACAAGATTCCTGAAATTGTCCTCCAGCAACCAACATCTCTCATACTTGAAAAAACCCCTCGATATAGACACATCACCAGAGTCCCACAAGATAGGATTGTGGTCAGACATGCATCGAGGCCTGGATCTCACGAGAGAAAGAGGGAAGCCATCCAAAAGCTCCACAGATGCCAAGAATCTGTCAATACAGGACCGAGAGCTTGAATTCCTCCACGCAGTGTTCAGAAATGCGGCTCATGCGGCCGCATATGCGGCTGCATATGCGCATGCGGTAGGGCAACCGCACCGCATATGACATATGCAGTAATATGCAGGGCACACGCACATGCGGGCCGCATAAACCGTATATGCGGCCGAATAAGCGGGTCCTGCATGCGGTATGACCCGTTAACGAGATCCGATTAAAGCATATTAAGATCGTAACCCCTTACTCGAGAAGCTCCTGCGCGCAACAAAAAAATCCCATCTCGATAAACCCTAAAGCATCTCCAGTGCCTCCTCCGTCGTGATGCTCCGCCAGCATCTCGGGTCCCGGCCTTCCACCTTCGTCGCGATCTTGCGCCTCTACATTCTGCATCTAAAAGCTCCTACGACACAACTTTCTTCCTCTGGCTGATCTTGCGCCATCTCCTTCCCCTTACGGTAACCTCCTTTCCTGTTGTTGCCAGTGTTCGAAATCTTCCCTGCAGTGCTTATCTATATTTGGTGACGCAATATTGAAGCTTGCTCGTTTCTTTCGTGAACAAAATACTATTCTTTCGAAATCTTCCCTGCAGTGCTTATCTATATCCGAAATCTTCCCTGCAGTACTATTAACGAAAGCCACCGTTGATCGTTGTATGTATCCCATTGTAATATTAACAAAATATTTTTAAAACATTTCTTTAGAGATATATGGTGATATTTCTAAGTTTAAGTGTGGCTATACAGAATTTAAAATATGGTGACAAGTGCCAAGCCAATATGTAAGTTTGTTCATATGGAGCTCCTTTAGAGAAGTTAAAATTCCAAGTGCCAAGCCAATCTGTAACCCAATTGCCGATCTAACATTCTTTTAGGGAGTTGAGGTTTCCAGGTATCATGTTGTTTTGCTCTATTCCTCTGATTGTGTTGAGATTATCGGTCATTTCAGGGTTTTTAAAACATTTCTTTAGAGATATATGGTGATATTTCTAGGTTTGAGTGTGGCTATACAGAATTTAAAATATGGTGACATTTCTTTAGTGATATATGTAATATGGTGATATTTTTAAAGCATTTCTTTACCGAATTTATTTTCTAAGTTTCAGTGTTGCTTGGGATGAAGTTAAATTGATATCTTAGATTAGAATCTCATTAGATATTCTCAATGATTAAAGGTTCAGAAAGGATTTCCGATGTAAAAATCTTTATCTCTTGGCAATCATTTATATTATCATATTTTTTTCATGATTAAAGATATGGATTATTTTCTATCGTTGTGTTTATAATCAAATTATCCCTTTGAATAAATGGATTGCATTATGTATTCATTATTTTTAATGACACAATTTTTGTGTCATCTTTAGGTGTTTTAATATGGCTACCCTTCCACTCGTACTACGGATTCCTCCACATTTTATGTTCCACCTGGCTCTACCGATCCAGGGTGGAAGTACGCATACCTTGTTGAGAGGACGGATTCGAACACGGTTGTGTGTCGTTTGTGCGGCAAGGTCATAAAAGGAGGAATCAATAGAATGAAGCAACATCTTGCACACATAAAGGGAAACACGAAGGCATGTCCAAAGGCCGATAATGTTGTGCAGAAGGAAATCAGAGATTATGTGGAAAATATTATGAAGAAGAAGAATGAGAAATTTATTAGTATGAGAGAATTGCGCGAGGAAGTGACAATCAAAACATCCGATGGATCTTCTAATCATCCAGCCTCAGAGAGTGATGCAAAAAGACCTCGTGTTTCTGAAGATGATGTGTCTTTGGGTGCAACAATGCGATAGACGGTGATTAAAGATGCTTTAGCCGAAGAGGAGCGTACACGCGTCAACAAGTTTGTGGCGAAATTCTTTTATGATGCTGACATTCCCTTCAATGTTGTAACCAAGAATTCCTTTATCCGAATGTGTGAGGCAATTGGACAATACAGAAGCGGATACAAACCCCCTTCATACTATGAAATTGTAGAAACTTTGTTGAAGGAGGAAGTTGACGAAACAAAGGAATATTTAAAGTGTCACAATGAATCGTGGAAGAGCAATGATTGTTCAATAATGACCGACGCGTGGACTGATATGAGGGGAAGGTGCATTATGAACTTGTATGTGAATTGTGACTTGGGCACAACTTTCTTGAAGTCCGTTGACACATCTGCCGATTCTCACACAACTGAATACAGCTCTTCTCTGGTTGATGAGTGTATCAAGGATGTTGGACAAGACAATGTCGTACAAGTTATTACTGACAATGCTTCTGCGAATATGGCAGCTGAGAGACTCCTTAAGACCAAATATCCAAGGATATTCTGGTCTTCATGTGCGGCTCATTGCATCGATCTTGTACTTGAGGAGATTGGCAAGGAATTGAAGATAAAAAATTGCATCACTAAGGCTAGAACTCTCACTCTCTTTATCTACAGCCATGCAAAGACTTTGAGCTTGATGAGACAGTTCACACAGAAGGGTGAAATTGTTCGTCCAGGGCAAACAAGATTTGCCACCACTTTCCTTACACTACAAAGCGTACTGGACAAGAAGGAGAAATTGCGGTTGATGTTCTCTTCTGATGAGTGGCGGGAGTGTAAGTGGTCAAAAATAAGAAAAGGTGAGGTGGCTGCATCTGTTGTCCTCAGTTCGTCATTTTGGAGCCAAGTATCCTTGACGTTGAGGATATTCTCTCCACTTGTCCGCCTCTTGCGTGTTGTTGATGGAGAAAGAAAGCCGTCAATGGGATTTGTATATGGAGGATTGGAGGATGCAAAAAATGAAATAAAGGCTATTTTTAAAGATGTTGAACATTCCTACAAGCACTTTGTAGATGCCATTACCTTGAAGACGAAAGGAAGATTGGATAGCCCCCTCCATCTTGTAACTTTCTATCTCAAATTATTTTTACAGGGACAACGATGCGATTTCTAAGGATAGTTTCGTTGTTGACGGTTTAATGAAATGCGTGGAGATTTTTTATCCTGAGTTGGATATTCAGGATGCCATCACAAAGAAAGAGATTCATATTTACCGAAATGGAGAAGGAGCGTTTGGAAAGCCAATGGCTGTCAGACAAAGATCCACCAATGATGATGATTTCAATCCTGGTAATATATCTCAAGCTTATTATCAACTTTAAAGTTCTTAAGTTAGATTTACTATTTTACAAGAAATTAATTGTCTAATTTCTTGTAGCTCATTGGTGGTTGTTATATGGTTCTCAAACGCCTTATTTGAAAGAAATGGCTTTGAGAATCCTAAAATTGACATCCTCTTCTTCTGGCTGTGAGAGGAATTGGAGCTCATTCGCAGCGGTATAACTCTCACCATTTGGATGTAATATTCAATGAGTCATTATGATTTATAATTAACCAATTTTATATATTCTTAATGCAGATTCACACCAAAAAAAGGAACAAACTAGAAACCAAGAGATTGAATGATTTAATTTTTGTGAAATTCAATTCAAAGCTGAAGGAGTGTCGATCATCAACTGAGAGAGATCCATTTGTTTCAAAGGACAGAACACATGTTATGGATTGGATTGGTGCCAGTGAAGAAGAAGAAGAAGAAATCTTCCAAGGGTCAGGGCTCATGTGGAACTTAGTTGCAGAAGCAAGTGGGGCAGAAGAATTTGTTGAGAATAGGAGGAGCCAAAGGAATGCGGAAGCTTTGCCAACTTTGGGAGAAGAAGAAGAATTTATGAGTGATTCAGAAAGCGATGATGATATTCCAACAATCAATTTTGAAGATGATTTAGATTAGAATTTAGAAGCTAGTTTATAACTTTATATATTCGAACACTCTACATTCAGAAACATATTTTGATATCTAAATGAAGTATGTATCTTTTTATTGTGGTGCCTTTTTTAATTTTTCAAAGTATGTTTTTGTAGGAATCTACTGGAAACCTGTTGTTTTTTTGTCTCTGACATCACAATTAAATATATATCTTTAATATTTTTAATGAAAAAATGCAAACCGTATAATCCGCATATACCTCCGCATATACTTCCGCATATCCGCTTACTCGCGCGGGACCGCCTGACCAATGAATACTGCATACCGACTTTCTGAACCTTGCCTCCACGTGTAAGTGATATCGCCCGCTCCCAAGTCCTCGAGAGCCAACGAGTCCAAGAGCTCCGCAAAATCTGACGAGCCAGGGTCCTGACCACCCCTAGAACGTGGCCTATCCGACGAGCGCAAGTAACATTGAAGTCACCCCCAACCAGCCTGGGGATCCCCACAAACCTCTGACCAACCTCACGTAAATCCTCCCAAAGCTCCTTTCTCTTAATATTGCATCACGACCCGTAGGCACAAGAGAAAACAATCGGCAACGAAGAGTCCACCCGAGTCAAAAGAACCGATATAGCATGCCTCCCTCTGAAGATCGAGCCGAAAGTAAAAGCCGCAGATCTCCAAGCGATGAGCAGATCGCTCGCCGAGCCCTCTGCGCCCAGAGCCCTGACCTCATCCAAGCCCCCTGCACCAAATGACCTCCAAAGAACGTCATTCATCTCCCGCAGCTTTGTCTCCTGAAACATGACGACGTCACACTTCCATTCAGTGAACCTCGACCCCATGGTCTTTCTCTTGGCTGCCTCCCCCAAACCGCGCACATTCCATAACAACACCTTCATGAGGAACCTTCCACATGCCCTCCAGCTCGGACGACACCAGCCGCAACCGCATCCTTCAACGACGAACACCCCGGCGTCTCAATGGCCACCGACCACGCTCTGTTCCTCCTCCTGTATCTTTTAGCTGATCTTCTCTCAGGTATCCGCCCAACTACATCAGCTTCTGCAATCTCAGTCATCGTCACTGAACTCTGTCGCGGAAAATCGTGAACCAGCGCTGACGAGGACTGGCCCTCCAGTGCGACCATTGCCGGGTCGCCGAGAACCCATCCCTCCGCGATCGACGAGGATGGAGGAGAATCCTGCGTCACCGAAGCCCCCCCCCCCCCCCCCGCTCCCAGCCGAGGGAGCCAAGCCATCCAATTGACCAGAGAAGACCGCTGAAGATGAAGAGAGAAGAATCAGTGCCGTGTCCAAAATCCCATCCGCAGAAGATCCGAAAGAAAAACAATACGAGAGTCCATCGAAAGGTCGCCCCAAATAAGGCTCCGAATGAAGAACTCGGATGGCTGGATCCGGCGCCCGAGCCCAATAGGAAAGGGTCCCAACGACCCCTGAAGTCCTCCCCGCCACGTCAACAGACAACCCGGCAGATGAAGAATCCATGCACAGAGACCAAGGGGCATAACCGAAGGGACGTACGAAATCATCACCGCGGGACGAGTCCCACGAAGCGTCACCATGCACAGCCACGTGCCTTTCGGAAGACGAGGCGACGTCCTTCCCCCTCCCCAGCTTCGGCGCAGCCACCACCGCCCCCCTCCACAACATCGGTGGCGGTGGCGGGTCGAGAATCATCATCTCAACCCGACACCTGAAATGGCCGATCTTCAAACATTCGGCGAAAACGCGACCCGACGTACCATCTAGAAAATTCTTATTGCACTCCAAGAGAACCCGAGTGACATCATGCTCCGAACCTGGCGCTAACCCATTATCGATGACCGCGAGGACCTCTCCCCACCTCCGCAGAGTCCGGTTGAGACAATGCACAGACCTGGAAAGGAACGGGACTCCACGGACCTCCGCCACGTAAACCTCGACGCTTGAACACGCCCCGTCCGCAAAATGCAGGTCCCTCCAAACCATATCCGCCGACGCTTCATTCCGAAGTAACCGGTCCCGCTGAGCAGCAGACAACCCCTGAGCACAAAAGCGATTAGAATCAATGGTGATGACGTCTCCCACAAACTCTGATCCAAGGAAGCCGTGAAGATGGCTCTTCACGAAGTCCACCGTCAAGCAATTCCGCAAAGTCACCCCGATGACTGCATGGTTAAATCCTTCCCCTATGGTAGACCTCTCAAGCTACTCCGAAAGCATAGCCAGTGGCACGGAAGACGGCACTTGCGGTGTTGAAGCAGTCACCACCCTTTCGAAATCATGAACGCTGGTAACCAGAGCAGAACCTGGATCACCTGCCACCACCTGCGCAAACGAGCACCCACCCTGGACGAAGAAAGCCATGTGCGATGATGACTCCCTCTGCTTGAACGCAACCCCATGAGCCGGTGCCGAAGTCTTCCCAGCATGAAAGCGCGGCCCGCAAGAGGCCATTCGGTGCCCCAAACCTCCGCATGCAAAGCACCTCGTCCGTGCGACGCAAACCAACGCCAAATGACCCCGCAGCCCACAACGGAAGCACCTCCTCTCCGGCTTCCTTTGGGTCACATGCACCCAATCAACACGACCGTCCTCGCCCCCCCGTTCTTTCCCCAACTTCCGCACCACCCACAACAAACTGCAGGCTCCCACTTCCACTGCGAGAAACCTCCACCCCACCTCGATCGGCCCCTTCTTTGCCGCGGATGCCCCTACCACTGGAAACAGCTCCGCCACCCCTGAGCAACCCACTGCCCACCGCACCGACCTCAGCCGCTGACCGCCTCCAATCTCCGCTCGCACTCCGACTCGCTTCACCCTTCTCGCACCACCTCGCACCAACCTTCTTGCTCTCCCACGCTAAGGGAAACTAAATCCATCTGAAAGTCAGGAACATATAAAACATTCTGAATGCACATAGATGACGTTAGATGCACCTCCCCCTGTCCCATGATGGGTAAGTGGACCCCATTAGCAATGACAACCCATCTACCCGGAGGTATGGTCCTGTAGGACCTCAGCTGGGCTCTGTCTCCACACAGATAGTGGAAAGCACCATGTTCATAATCCATTCCGTCACATATCTGCATCGCTACTACCAGTAAAAGCATAAGCGATACTTGAGGAGCTCGAAGAGGCTCTAGTTACAGATGCAGTATCTGCGGTGGTGGGTTTTGCAACAAGAGTCATGCTCTCTCGTATATGAGAGATAATATCATCTACGTGAGGGTCGGCCCAGGATGCTGGAGTTTGTGGCGGCTCGATCTGTTTTCCTACGCGATCAGACACAAGATATCCTTGCTTCTGGTAGCATGTATCCTCTGTGTGTCCTGGCCGACAACAATAGGTGCAAGGGACATGCTGACGTCCACCGCCTCTGCCACGAGGGGTGCGTCCTCTGAACTGGGTCGTCCCTCTACCAAGAGAGGCACCATCACTGAAGAGGGCTGAGGAGTGGCCATAGGAGGTGTGAGAAGCCTGCTGAGACGGTTATAGGCCTTCTCCATGGGAGGTACGATAGCTCTGGTGAGAAGCTGTGTACATGTTGCATCATACTCTGGATCTAGTGCAGCTAGGAAAGATTCAACCATCGTGGAGTTCATGTATGCCATCTGCTGCTCCGTAGATGTCATAATAGGCATGGAGCTATGGAGCTTCTCGAACATGCCACAAAGTAAAGAGTAGAACAATTGTAAAGGACAACTATTCTGCTTGGCTCTGTAGATGTCGAATTGAAGCTGAAGAATATTGACCTCATTCTTCGGTTGGGCATAGGTGGATGCCATAATGTCCCACATCGCCTTGGCGGTGGGCCGATTCATAATATCATTGGCGATCTCCGTGGTGAGGGTCCCGGATAGCCAAATACGTGCATACACGTCATCTTACTTCCAAGAAGCAATAGCGCAATCTTATTCTTTGGCTATGGATTTGTCAGGATGTGCTCCTTGTTATTCCACTGCATGAGGTTGAGAAACTTTATGGACCACAACTCATAATTGGTCCCATCCATCTTTACGATGGGAGCCGGGCCCTTGAAGGCACCGGAGGAAGAAAATATATCACCCTTGTTCTTTGACATGATAAAAAAACGGCCAAAAACAGAACTCGACTAGGGAGTAGACCGATCTGAGCGAGTCTACACGATCATATGGAGGATTGGTTGTACGTGTAGACTCATAAAACCATCCTCATCAATCGTCATTGCACGCTAGGGCCGGAAAAAGCATTTTTAGGTCTGAAATCGAGTTTTTCGGTCAAAAACAGATCGTTTTCAGATCAGATCGCTGGATAGCCTTCCAGAGGACCACGGTGATGCTCAGAGCCACGCGGTGGCACGTAGAGAGCCGCACAGAGATCCTGGACCACCGCGCGGTGGCGGGGCGATGGAAAGGTGCCCCTGGCGACTGCTCAGAGAGGGGGCTGGACCCCTAGAAGTTGCGCGTGTGGGTGCTGGAGGGTCCCAGGGACAAAGCACCTCGCTGGCAACCCATTTGTGAGGGACTTGGAGCCCTTATGCGGTGTGCGTGAGTGCGTAGTGGCCACCCGATGGCCATGCGGTGTGGCTGGGGACCACCGTAGGTGGCTGGGCGGCAACCCCTGGAAGGTGGCGGCGGCGACGCAAGGGGCCTAGAGGCGGGGGCGATTGTGGGCGGGCGGTGGGGTAGGGGATTATGTCAAGGCTCCGGCGTAGGACCGTCGCTCTAATACCATGTGGAGATGAAAACAATAAAAAATACATTATTGAGATGCCCTAGGGTTCTCTTATATAGGAGAGAAATCGGTTGTGCACATTACAAGAAGACAAAAGAAAAAGAACATACAAAAATAATATGACATATAAGTAATATCTCAAGAGTCCTCTTAGACATCCTGATTATTTGGGGAATCGTTAGATCTTGTTATTGCCGATGCTTTCTCTCCCATTTATTGGGTATCTTTGATGACAAAACTAAGGTCGACATGAGAATGAACAAATAGGTAATTGCGGAACACGAGGGGAATGTCACTGGTTGCATCCTTCTGCATGTTGATTAGCAGTGTAGGAGGTCAACCTTGGAGAAGGGGCAGTGCCGAAAAGTGGAGGCACAAGAAAGAATATGGGTTCTGATATCTAAAGGCCCACTTTTCATTTTCCATTGAGGGAGGCATGAATTTAAACGGGGAGATGTTCAACATGTTTAGTGTGGTTCCAGTTGGAGTTTTGGATGGGAACATGAGCCTTCAGTGGTTGTAACTTTACCACTCCTCATTCTGCTAAAGACGGATGTCAAGAGTGGATTGTTTAGTCCATTTCCTCATTGTACTCCAAGAATGGCTACTTGAAGTTTAATGTTGGTGGGATCTTGCTAACATATTGCGGTTTTCATTTAGAGCTGGTTTGTCCTGTATTATGGGTTTATTGTGGTTGTTTCTTTCTACAGTAGGATTGTTTGCAGAATACAGGTTCTCTGACATCATGGAGAAAATCTTCGCATGCTGGTTCCGTTAATTGCTTCTTTTTTGTGACTAGAGATAACGAATGCAAAATCTGTGTCTATACCTTTGGGCATAAATGATGCGGAAAGGGTGGGTGGTAGGGAATTACTAGAGACATTGCTTTGGTCTTTTGGCTAATTTACTGTCACCTATCTCTGGCTTCTACTTGCAGCCAGGAGGTTGATGTTAGAAACTCGGAGTATTTACTGAAAGTTTAGAAGGAAGCATGATCGTTTGAGTGTGAAGCTGTTGCTTGAGAGTTGTTGGCCTATTCTACCATGCACAATCATCCCCATCATGCCTGCATTCCCTTTATCTTTTATCAGCATACTTAGGAAGGTGGAGTTGCAGATTGATCTGTACCAAAGTGATTTCAGCAAATGGCTCCATTTGTAGGAAAACTGGGTATAAAATTGCTTAGGATGAGATATGTAACCAATGGAAATGTGTATTGGGGGTGAGCACCTGCCAAGTTTTAATCATGCTTTGTTTAGAAGACGAATGGTTAAGTTAATGGGGAATTATAGTAGTGTACGCCGCAAGATTATGAAAATGTTTTGTGGTACCATGTTGAGCCAGGAAGAGTGAGTTGTGGTTCAGACATGTTCTTTGGCTGGGAATATTTTTAAAACATGCAACCAATAGTAATCATTATGGGTCCAAACCCATTGTGGTGTTGTTTCGGATTATAGACTGGCAACTGACTCGCAAAGGGAGTTTATCTTCTGCATAGACTCTTGGAGTTGGATAAAATTTTATCTAATTCCAACTGTTGAGTAATGTTCTCCAATGAGGGGTTGGGGGTATGGGCATTGATTGTATTTGACACAGGAATGCGGACACTTCAGCAATTTCTTTGGAAGGTACATGTTCTTTCAAAGAAGTCCTCGAAATGGACACCACTTTGTTAGAATATAAGAGGATTGGGAGAATTCACATCTCTTAAAACGTGTCCTTGTGTAGTTTTTGACAAGGGAGGCTGGTCAGAAAGCATTTTAGAAGGTTTATTGTGGATGCTGAGGCAACTTGTGACCTTTGTTTTAGAGGAAGATGATGCGCCGCACTTCTCTTCATGTCGCATATCTACAAGGCAGTTTTAAGAGTGTGTGATAAATTAACTTGCATATTCTTCAGTAGTATTTTGGGAATGGTTCAGAAGACACGGTGATGGCCAAAATGATGATAAAGAGAAGGTTCTTTCTATGTTATGGACAATTGAACGTAAAACCGTCACTGGGAAAGTAAGACTGGGAAACTGTCACTCTCCCAAAGAATGATAGAGGCCTTTGGATTAAGCGCTTGGAGACCATGAATAAGGCACTCTTAATGAAGTGGGTTTGTCGACTATGGGGCATGGATGAAGATATCTGTTGCAGACTAATTCACAGAATTTACAGTATTGGGGACATGGCCTCAAATTTCAGCAAAATTCGGTCGAATATCGATATCCAGTCGAAATCGAAATTCAACTGAAATGGCCGAAATATGAGGATCCTAGTACAAAATATAATCGAAATGACTGAAATTTCGACCGAAATTTTGTTTTGGCCGGTTACCGAAATGGTGACCGAAACCGACATTTAGGACCTTGATTGGGGATCCTCTAAGCATGACAAATCATCCACATATTCACTCTTCGGCATTTTGGAAAGGGATCAACACTGTGTTGCCTCGTTTTCAGCAACTTTTTGATGCGGATTGATTTTCGGCGACGGCGGAAAATAAAATATTTGACGGTGGATTTTGGTGGTGAAGAAAATGGAGGGATTGAGAAGAGAATGGAGGGGTTGAGAGAAGAAGCTCGTCGGGAACACGAGGGGTTTGGAGGAGAGAAACGTGAAGACCACGTGGGGAGAGAGAGACGAGAGAAGGAGAGAGATAAAATCTCAATTTTTCATATCAACTGAACTGACTAAAAACACTAGCCTATCATCCCTTTATATAGGAGGGATGAGGTTGCAAAAATAGAAACTCGAATTCAAATTGAAACCAATAATCCTAATTTGACTCTAACCGACTAACCGACTAATTTGAAATCAAATCTTTAACTAATTAATTGGGATCACAGGCGATCTCGTTTATTTAATTAAAAATACGACAACTCAAATAAACGTAAATAAAATTAACGGATGAAAATGAAATAAATGCAGCCCTATATTTCCATTTCACGCTGCATCAACTCTCCTCCGTTTAAAAAAATTCGTCTCCCGACGAATTGCTTGATCTTCGGGCTGTTGATGGAGAATTTCCTCGTGGCTTATTGGTAGAATCTCCAAATTTCGCTCCGACGAACGATGGTGTTTCGTCGCGTGTCGGCGCGAATGTCTGGATGGATCGTCAGATCGTGAGGACGATCCGTAGGCCATGCTCTGATACCAATTGATGCAAATCGTAAATTCGGCGACGGATAATAAAATATTTGGAAGAGGATTTTGGTGGAGAAGAAAATGGAGAGATTGAGAAGAGAATGGAGGGGTTGAGAGAAGAAGCTCGTCGGGAACACGAGGGGTTTGGAGGAGAGAAACGTGAAGACCACGTGAGGAGAGAGAGACGAGAGAAGGAGAGAGATAAAATCTCAATTTTTCATATCAACTGAACTGACTAAAAACACTAGCCTATCATCCCTTTATATAGGAGGGATGAGGTTACAAAAATAGAAACTCGAATTCAAATTGAAACCAATAATCCTAATTTGACTCTAACCGACTAACCGACTAATTTGAAATTCAAATCTTTAACTAATTAATTGGGATCACAGGCGATCTCGTTTATTTAATTAAAAACACGACAACTCAAATAAACATAAATAAAACTAACGGATAAAAATTAAATAAATGCAACCCTATATTTCCATTTCACGCTGCATCACTTTTCCGACCTATGCTTGGTAATGGCAATTCTTTCTTGTTCAGGAAGGACAACTGGACTGGTAACGGCTCTTTTTCAACTCGTTACCTGAGGCTCTTTGCTTCGGCTGGAAACCGCTATGCACTTGTTTTAGAATGTTGGATTGATGAGAATTGGATGCCTTCCTTCTTAGCGGACTTCTCTTATCAATGATTTGAAGATTTTCTCAATATGCTGGAAGCCCTGAGACATAGTAATAGACCTATAAAGGGCAGAGATCACTGGATATGGATTGATAACCCATTCTCTGTTAGAAGGCTTACGGTGCAATCTGTAGACCAACACCACCAAGGACGTGTAACATGGTTCTAGATTGCAACTTCATTTGGGAGCTCTGTCTACCTGGTAGAATTGGCTTCTTTATGTGGTTATTGAGAAGAAGACGTATAATGACTTGAGATTGTTGTGCGAGATACTTCCCAGACATTTCCAATAGATGTCCACTATGCGAAATACACATCGAGACAGTGAAACACCTGAGACCATGCCAGTCTGGACCGATACTTTTCCGAACTGGCTTAACATGCAGTACCTTGATAGCTTCTAGGACTCTCTGTTTCTTGCAAAAAATCGCACCAGGCATGATATTCTCCGACAGTTGGCTACAATATGAAGCATTTGGTTAGCAAGAAACAGTGCACTCTTTTCTTCTTAATGTTTCTACTGTGAAAATGTAATCTTACTTTCCAGGTCTCTTCTCGAGTCATGTCTTCTGTAAGTCTCTCTGTAACCCTTTCTTTAGTAATATATTTGGGGCGGGCACCTGAGCGTGTTTCCCACTTTTTTGGTCTAAAAAAAATTGAAGTAAAAAATGAGATCATTTGAGATGGACTGTGAAAATTGTTTTACTTGACTTCTTAGAAATGATTGCTAGTTTCTTTCTAGGAGGAATCTTTTCAAGGCTCAAATCAGTTTAGTGATTATTGGATAGCTAGAGATCTCCAACAGCCATACTTTTCTTCAAAGGATTGATCATTCTCTGTGGTAGGTATATGTTTTTTCAAAGAGGTCCTAGAAGTGTATACCACTTTGTTAGACTATAAAAAGATATCGAGAATTCACAACTCTTAAAGCATATCCTGTAGATTTTGATAAAAGAGAGGCTGGTCAGAAAGCAGTTTAGGAGAAGATTTATTGTGGATGCTGAGGCAACTGTTGACATTTGTGGTGTGGAGGAAGAGTATGTTGTACACTTCTCTTTCTGGCGCATCTTCTACATGGCAAGTTTACGAGTGTATCTGCGATAAACTAAATTGCATTTTGTTCAGTAGTTTTTTTGGGAGTAGTTTAGAAGGTGTGGTGGCGGCAAGAGTGATGGCAAAGAGAAGATTCCTTCCGTTGCATGTGCAATTTGGAAGCAAAAAATGAGGTCATTTGAGATAGACTCTCTCAAAAATGTTGTACTTGACTTCATGGAAGTGGTTACTGGTTTCTTTCTCTGAGTATTTTTTGTAACGCTAAAAATCTAGTAGTGATTATTGGATGGCTAGAGATCTCCGATAGCCATCCTTTTGTTTTTCAAAAACAAAAGAAATTGTACCAAACAAATTGCTGGTTTTTTTTAAAACGATGGCCAGAATTGAATAATCATATAGCTTACATTGACATAATGGCACAATTTGACCTTTTAAACATCTGGAACATGATGTTATTTATGCTGTAATCTTGTTAAAAGAAGCATTTCTTGGACGATGTGGACTTTTAATGGAAATATGACGTATGCTGTTGTTTTATTGCTCAGAGATTTTGGTTAGTACTTGTATTTGGTAGAGTTATCTGTTATTAAGATACTTTGGGACATTTTATGTCTTTCTAAATATAAATATTATTTGATTGCAGCTGGGATGTCCGGTAGCAAGTTAGATGCTATGGAGGAATTTAATGCTTCTTCTTCTACTGAAGATGGATTTTTAACTGCTTTCCTGAAGCGCACTAAACACTTCCTTTTTTCCCATTCCCAGCATCTGAACTTCTTTACCATTTTAATACTTGCATCTGTAAGCTACATTTTTTCACACGATTCTTAATTTACTTAAGTTCTTTTCCCAATTCTGTTGCCTTTCCTGTGACAAATTTCAGCAATAAGATTTCCAAGATGTCCACTAACTAAGAACCTTAGCTTTTTTTCATAGTTACTTCATCCTCTGAATACTTTTGGTTCTAAACATGATGCTTTTCTGACAAAATGCATTCCATATATGATGCTTGGTTGTTGTCAAGGCTACATCATGAGCTTTTGACATATTTTAGACTTTTAACAATTGTGGGTTTTGCATAGATGTCCTGTAAACATACAAATTGTACGCATACCAATGTGTTCTACATAATTAAAAGCATATCCTTACAACCATTTATGACTATGCATACATTGCTTCACTTTATTTGATGTCAACAACTGAATAATACATGAGCTAGCTTTAAGTTTTTATGCTGTCATATCCTTTAGTCTAGGTTTTTATGACAGACAGAAAACTTGCAAAGAACAAACATTCATAACCTATTTGTGTCAGCGCATTTGCTAAAATTTGTTACTGATATGAAAAGAAAATCATGGTGTTTTCCCCTATTAATGAACATCCATTCATTAAATAATGTGAATCTACAAGGCTAAAAGTAACAAACTTTTAAATAACAAGATCTTTGATATATTTAGTCTAAAGGGCGTGTTTAAAATATGCAAACTTTGTAGATTATCTCTGTAATACAAAGAATATGAGGATTTTTTAAGTAATATCAGTTGTTAACAGGGCATCTATGTATCAAAATCCTTGAGTTATTTTGATTCATTTAGTAGGCAATGCATAGTGCATAATGGAAGGTCTCTTCCAAGGTCGATGAGCGTACATGATTTGTTGTATGTGCGGGCTGTCAATATCGATCAAAACCTTTAGTCATGCGTTGAAGTATGCATTGGAGGAAAAGAGTAAATTACATGGGCCCCTTGATGCTTGTCCATGGTGGGGTCCTTGATTCCAAGTTGGTGGTCACCTTGCTTTCGTGTTTGGTGGAGTACAAGAGGAGGTTGTGGGAGGAAAGATGTGGGGTACGAAGGAGGGTTAGGACTCTAGTTGCCGTAGTCGACTAAGTGGAAGATTGCATGAACCTGTATGCATGTGAGATGGATTAGATGTAACAATGGTTTGAGGTGGTAAAGGAGGACACTAGCGGTTGATGACTGTTAAAGGAGGGGATGCAAATAAAAACTAGGTTCTTTATAAATTTCCTAGCACTTAAAAGATGAAAATATGATCGATAAGGTCGTGATGAGTACAGAGGAGTTTGAGGGAAGGACGTAGTGGGAGCAACCTTAGTGGATCATTTAAGATCAATGGCAGACCTAGGATTTTAAGATAGGGATACTGACAAATAAGATAAAAACAAATGTGGGAGGGCTAAGCATGCAATCAGATAATGATATATTCATGCGATCCTTAATAATATTTGTTTTATATAAATATGACATTCATATGTATATGTATATGTTTAGATTGGCAATACAATAAAATAAGTGTATATCAATGTATTTTTTTGAATTTCGGCAGTATTTACATTGTTAAGTATACAACGATGGTATTAGTCATTGTGAAATCATTTCTACACTTGATATGAATGAAATATATCATATCTACTGTTGTATCATAAGCGGCGATCCGTTTATCGCTAACCTCGGAAAACAGTAAGCGACAAGCATTGCGGTATTGGATCGACACTAATGATATAGTAACAGATATGGCAATCATCGATAATTTCAAGTGTAAAAATATTATTTGACAATGAATAATATCGTTTTATATGTTTAACAAAAGGCAATATAGTGATGAATTTCAAGAACACTCAAAGGAAAAAGTTCAAAAGTTTGATTTTTACGTTTTCTATGAGAAATAGTTTCTCCCAGTAACAAATATAAAAACCATTTGAATATTATCAAAGCATTGAAGGATAAGTACTCACTCTTATATGGTGATTTGTTTAATTAAAAATTGATTGAATTTTATATTCTAAAAGAGAGATATATAAATAGTAGGTGAACTAGACCATGGGGCAGGAAAAAGAATCATGAGATTTGCTTAAAATAGGAGATGAAAACATCAAAAATAATGGGGAGAGCGAATTTAAAAGAGAAACAAATTGGAGAGAAGCGAGAGGAGAGTGTAAACTTGCATTAGAAAGCAAGATTACAGAGAATAGAGAAGAGAGAGATATGGAATAAATACAGAGGAAAAGAACAACAAAAATGAAAGAGAGGTGAATTAAGATGATAAATCATAATAAATAGCATTACTAATTTTTAGATTGTTCTTTGATGCCAAAAAAGGGCTCTCATTGTTAATTGATGAAGGAGAGTTACACAAATTTGGATTGAAAAGAAAATACACAATCTGCTGGGAGAAAGCTTAGGAACTATAAGGTGAAGGAGGGCACAAGCTCCCTTATCATTTATATAAGTTCACCCATGTTGAGATGCTCATGATCGAGAGAGTCAAGGAGGCTTTGGAGTTGTCTTGGAAATGGAGCTTGACATCAGTATACTACAAATAATGATAACCTTGTGTGGATGGTCATAGCAGAGGATGTTAGGCAGAAATGAGTCATTGGCGATGTTGAATCTGGAGTGCTCCCCCCACATGGATGGGTTCTCATTTTTCTTATTCACGGAGTTTTGTGGACTTGTTGGGGATGATGTGGTTGGGGAAACATGGTTTGTGATAGGTTGATTCACTTTTATCTTTTTTCTTTTGCAGAAGTAAGGCACTCCAGTAATGGTGATGGACTTCAAGTCAATCTCACTATTTTGTCCATATACTAGACAGTTATAAAGGTGATGAAGAACAAGTTGAAGAAAGTGGAGCCAAGTTTGGACTTACAATTAAATAGGTCTTTTATTGAAGAAGGCTCCTCTTGGATGGTTTCTATGACCTTTAAGGTGGAGGCAACCTGGGAGAACAAAGACAAGTGCCTTGCTGTGGAATGGGGACTTCAGCAACACCTATGGCATGATGGACTAGGGATTCCCGTGTATGTCTTTGATAAGGAGGAGCTTTTCTAGATCAGTGGTGTGATGGATAAACTGGCATTCCATCACCATTTCTTTCTCTTTTACGTTGTATGAAAAGTTGCAAATTTGGGGGATACAACTTTCAAGGGGAGGGGATCGTGCAATGATGCCCATTTGTACCACACCTTTACATGCTGGCGGTAGATGATATAGCTGTAAGGCATTGGCTGCTTGTGATTTGCCATCTTATTTTAGAGCTTTTCTTGGGAGGTCCCACTTTTCGCGATTGTAGCACTCAAACCATACGATGTTCTTCATTTTGGGTCGGGGGAGGGGGAGGGGGAGGGGAGGGGTTCGGAGGAATGAAGACATCGTCAGACATCTTTAGCTCGGTCTCGAGGCTCCAAGTTGGTCTTCAAAATTTGACCTTAGTTCCCTTTAACGTTGATGATGCAGAGGGTCATGTGCTGTGTGTTAATCTTGCACCTCATCGGAGCTATTTATCATTACTTTATTTGGTTTTGCTATTGGTCATTGCATCAACGACATGAGTATATTGGTTCTGGAGGTGGAAAAGAGGTAGAGTGATGCAGATGGAAAAAATTCAACGGAGAAAAATAGTTTTGACAGTGGAAATTTATTTGGTGGAAGAATTTTGGAGGGAAGAGAAGAGAAACTCACTAGATGCGAGGAATTTGGGGAAAAAACCATAGAGATCGCGTCGACGGAGGGGAGAGGGGGGGGGGTGGAGAGATAAATTGAGGAACTCCAATGTGATTCAACTTCAACTGATTAAAACAAAGAACTACCATCCCCTTTATTTAAGAGGGGTGGGATTACGAGAATAAAAACAAAAAAATTCAAATTTGGACTTATCCCAATTTACTCTAAATAAACACTAATTAATTGGAGATCATACACGATCTCCGTATGTAAATTGAAATCAAAATTTCAACGGACTCAATTGACCATTAATAAACTTAACTTGACCTTGTTTTAATTAGACTCTAATTGATCAGATGAAAAATGTAATTAGACAAAATTGAATGGAAGAACATTCTAATTTTGTCTTAATATTGAATTCCATGTTGCATCAACTTTCTACCGCTTTGAAAAACGCATCTCCTAATGAGTGGCTTGTTTATCAGATGTGGTATCGTAGAATTCATGCTGCATTTGTCGACAATCCATCCTAACTTACTATCTTTTTTTCGTAATTCAACATTATGTTTGTAATTTCTTCGGAGGTTGTATCTGCAATTTTCATACCACTTCATGTAAGATAACTCTCCCTCTTGGCTTATTCTTTACCTTAATCTTTTTTATAAAAGGCTTTTTGGTGGGGGACTTGAGTAAAAATTTTCCAGGAGATATTTCTTCCCTCTTCCTTGTGGGACACGTTCCCCGAAGAAGGGAAGTCCCCAATATCCCTTGGGTTTTGGTCTTCCGCATTATAGTGGAGGAGGTGTTGAGATGGAAGCAGCTAGCAACACAGGTGATGCGCGGGGCGGTGAAGGCGAGCTCGGCCTGAGAACTTTGATTGTGGTGTTCAAGCTGCAGCTGAACCGAAGATCCCGAAGCACAGATTGTGGCCACAATCTGTGCTTCGGGATCTTCGGTTCCGCTGCAGCTTTAACACACAAGCATGGCGAAACTTGCGACATTGGAGGGGTCGATGGCAGTGGCACCGTTCGAGTAGGCAGCACGGTGGACCTCGGAAGTCGTTGCAAGGTATTTGCCATTGCGGGGTGGGTTACGAGGCACCTAATATGAGTCAACGGGGCTGGAGTTGCGGCAGTCGGTGGTGGAGGTACAAGAGGGGGTGAGGGTGGTGTTGTTGGGAATATTGGCAGAGGTGGTGTGGTTGGTAGGGGTGGTGGCGCGATTGTGGCTCGGGTAACGGAGGGGGGCTGCTTTGTTGGTAGGGGAGAAGGTGGCAAGGCTGGGGGTAGAGGTGGGAATGCAGGGGCTGTGGCTGTGGTTGGGGTGGTCATTTGAGGTGCAAGGGTGGCGAGTGAGGGTTGTGACAGGACTACATGTGCTGTCAATGGGGATGAGCAAGAGGGGATGATGGCATTGGTTCCTCCCATGGCGATAAATCTGAAACCTGGACAACAACATTTTCTGTTATTTCTTCCTGGTGGTGATTTCTGGAGTTATCTTGACTAGATGTGATGTAATCTATATTTTTTTCCTAGAGAATGTATTTTCATCGAACCACGAATCCAACCAATGCTGCACCTTTGAAGTCGATTTGTAGAGATACTTCAGCAGCTTTCTCCTATCATACAAGTACACATTTAATGACTTGCCTTGTACTTCGCTCACCAATACATAACATGATTGTCGAGTTGTGGGAACGAATCAGTTGCCGTCTTTGATTCCAATTGATGCAAACCTAAAATTTCAATGGTGGAAAAAATAGCTTTGATGGTGGAAACTTGTTTGGTGGAAGAATTTTGGAGGAAGGAGAAGGGAAACTCGTCGGATGTGAGGGATGCGAAGGATTTGGGGAAAAAGAACCGCGAAGATCGCTTGGGGGGAGAAGAGAGAAGGGGGGATAGATAAATGGAGGAACTCCAATTTGATTCAACTTCAATTTATTAAAACAAAATTTCCATCCCCTTTATATAAGAAAAGGGTGGAATTAGAAGAATAGAAACTTAATAAAATTCAAATATGAACTTATCATAATTGATTCTAAATGGATACTTATTAATTGGAGATCACAAATGACTTCTTATTTAAATTGAAATCAAAATGTCAACGGATTCTGTTAACCGTAAATAAAATTAATTTGACCTCGTTTTAATTAGACTCTAATTAATTGAATGAAAAATCTAATTAGACAAAACTGAAGGGACAAACAATCTAATTTTGCCCTAGTATTGAATTCTAGGCAACATCATCGAGGAGTTGGGCTTTTACAACTATAAGGGGGGTGGTGTATTTGGTGTTCAGTTATTACGATAATCCCTTTACGCTATCTGTTTGTATTCATTTGGGGGTGGGGGGAGGAGTTCTGCTTGTAAATTGGATAGAGGTGTGCCAGTTGAGATCGTAAGATGGTCTGGGAGTCCAAGATCAGTGGGCTACGAACACGATGCTTTTCGTGAAGTGGATATTGATGTCGTTACTGATTTAATTACTGGTTGGGCTTTGGGCGGGAGGTTCCTAATACGTAAAAACATTGCTTTCGAGCTATGGAAATGGTTGGGATTTGTGTGTGTGTGGTAGGGGTTGTCAGGGTAGGGATGCTGTTGCACTCCAATTTTGCATCCTTTCTTTCAGAGCCACAATTGGTGGAACTAATCGAGATGCTGAGTGGCATGTTGTAGACTCGGGAGTGAACAGATACATAGTAATCAACATGACAACCTCTGTGGACAGACACATGGGGATCGACATCTGACAACTTCTTAGTGGATTGGGCCCATAGGTCTTTGTGACGCCTCTTAATGTATGCAGATCATCTTTTGGTTTATGATTGCATGATGATTTGGAATCTCAAGATTTCACTTAATAGGAAAATTATAGTGTGCCTTCTCATATGCCGCAGGTTGTTAGTCTAGAGTATATGCATGAAAATGGACCCCACATGCGAATATGTTATGTCTGCAATATGGATCAAAACAGGAAGACATCAGCCATCTTTTTTGGGTTCTTTGACTGAGTTTGCAGGCAGATTGTAGACTCCGAAGAGAGCAGACACATGGGAATCAGCACATGGCTACTTCTCGGTGGATGGGACATATGGATCTTTGTGACTTCTCTTACATCATTTTAAGGTATGTCTCTTACATCAGGCAGATCACCTCCTGGTCCATGATTGTAGGATGATCTGGAAGCTCAAGATTTCAATTATTGGGAACAAGGTTGCAGAAAGCGGTAGTCGGTACTCGGTCGGCGGGGTCACCTACTAAGGATTAGTCGGCAGTCGGGCGACTAGTCGGAATTAGTCGGTCAATAGTCGGTTTTGAATTTTTAATTATTTTAAATATATAAATCAGTTTTTTATACATATATTCGTATGTATATACATGTATTTGTACATTTTATATGACATCATGATGAAACAAAAGAAGTAATTGACTTTAAATATAACATTAAGCGTATTAAAATATGTTTGCTTTTAAAAAAAGTGAAAAACAAAAAAAATAAAAAAGGTTGTTGTAAAAGTCGGCCGATTAGTCGGCCGACTAGGCCGACTAGTCGGCCCGACTAGTCGGGTGGACCGACTAAGGGCCGACTAGGCCTAGTCGAGTCGGCTACCCCCCCGACTCGACTAGTCGGGCCGACTAGTCGGCCTAGTCGGCCGACTTTTGCAAGCTTGATTGGGAAAATATTAGGGTGCCTTCTCAAATGCCACAGGTTGCTGACTAGAGTAGACTGAACTAAATGGACCCCATATGCGGAAATGAGTTGCAATGTACAGATCAGAGAAGGAATACATTAGGCACATTTTTGGGTTATTCTTTTGCTGAGAGGTTATGGTATGTGCTTGGTAGGCCTTCTGGACATTTATCAGGGAAGACAGGAATATGGGCGACTATTGTGTACCACTGATCGGTAGCAAGAATGAGGTCTTTCACGGTTAACTATGCATTCTGGCTATAACATAGTTGTACAATCTTCAATGGCAAGAGGACATATGCTGACAACATTCTGGCATTGTTAGTCTGGGCAATGTGAGACACACGGGAAGTGATACATTGGCTTGAAAATGATGTAATCCTGTATTCCCTTCTTTAAGTGGTTATCAATGATCTGGATGATTGCTAATCTCTAGTATCATCCTCTTTGGCTTTACAAAAAGATCTCTCTATTTGGCCCAGGTTCCAACATATTTTTATTTATTGAGGTGCATATTCTAAGCATGTTATTTAACCAGAGAATTGAGTTCCACTTCATTGGTGCTGAAGATGCTGAAATAAGCATGTACTTTCTGCTTCTGTTTGGAAATTAAGATACTGAAAGTAGATAGATATGCTTCATCATTGTACCTCACATTAGCCAATTGTTTTCTTGATGAAATTTATCTTTACTGTAAAGCAGCATGATTTTTTTTGCAAGATATTTCACTGTCTGTAATGCTTTTAGGTGCCAAATCCACTTTTTGATCTTGCGGGGATTATGTGTGGACAACTGGGAGTTCCGTTTTGGAAGTTCTTTCTTGCAACATTAATAGGGAAGGCATTAATCAAGGCTCATATACAGGTTTGCTTATTTGTTTAGAGAATTTCCAATATTAGCATCGCTGGAGCATTTGGATGTTAATTCTCTAAAAGAGACTCATAATTTTATGGATTTTCCTTTCCAGTACGCATTTTGGATTCTATTTTCAGGTGCAACAGTACCCTGTTGCCTCGTGGTATAGCTATGATGCCAGACTTCTATGTCCTGTGACCATACTCATCTGTACCATGTTTTAAAACTTTTTTGCTACTTGGAATTGTTTCTGAAGGAAGGTCCTGGTTCAATATTTCCAGGTTCCAATCATAATGACCCTTAATGGCCCTTGAGAACTACATACTATAGACTTTTGTCTTATATTTTACAAAACGAGGAAAAACATTTTGAACTGAAGTTACCTCACCTGATTGTAAATTTATTTTGAACTGAAATTGCCTCTGCGAATTGTTATATTGTTTTCTTAGAGATTTTTCTAATGATAAAGTATTGTAATTTTGCTGAATTACGGACCTTGCCCTGCTTTAGCATACACGCTTTGAAAGGCTTCTTAAACCTATGCCGTTTACATTCTGTAATTATATTGCCCTGCTCCTGCAATTTTGTTATTACTTGTCAAACCATCAGAAATTTTATTATCCAGACCATCTGCCTTAATGTTAAGCACCATTAGAAGTCTGTGACGCTAAATACAAATGGACCAAAATTAAATAATTTGTTGGGTTTTTACCACTTGTGCCCTCCGTAGATATTACAATATCAGTTATGCCTATCCATTTTTTGCAATATTAAATGTGCTCCTGGCTTCTACAATGATCACTTGTGCCCCTCAGGTTAGTTTCCGTCCATGCCCATTCCAAACAGACAAACTTTGGGGACACGAGTAATTAGATAAAAATCGAGAGTAGAAATATCTTTTTCTTCTATTTCCTTCCACTCTTCCTTCTTCCTCCTCCCCTCCCCCTCTAGCCCCTCCTCCTCCCCTCCCCAACGCCACACTCCATCTCTTCTTCCTCTCGCCTCTGCCTTCTCTTACCATGCAACCCCCACTTCGAAGCTCCTTTTCCTCCTCCATACAAGAGCACACCTCCATCTACCATTCTCCTTATCCTCGTTTCCCGTTGCACCAAGCTGAAGCCAAATAAACCCCTAGCTAAGGAATCCCCCTCAAGCAGATCCGTTGATTTGCAATGCATCACTGGAGGAAGAATAATGTTACTGATAGGACTCCAACTACCTTCGAAGCTTTAGAGAACCACCAACGCACCATCTGATCGAGCTGCATCGGAGTTTCCTAGGAAGTTATCGCAGACATGTCCTTCACATGAACTTCACTAGATTTCATCCGCTCTTGAGCAAGGGTCTACTCACCATCACGTTGGAAACTATAGTCACACCTTTGGTTGGAGATCATGCCACCATCATAGCCACTTCTTGCTGCAGCAACAAAACACAAAGCGAAGAAGAAAGGGATGACGGTGTACAACCACTATTTAATCCCTTTATCCTTTTAGTCAACGTCGCTCGTCGGTAGGAGTTATAGTCGATGTCGTCCTCCCTCTTATCTCATTAGTGTGTGTAGAGGGTTGCGGGAGAAAGGGGGTTGTGGGAGGAGGAAGAAAGGGGGTTTGGGCATTATACTCCTTTTAACCACGCCATGGTTAGAATAAATCATGGTTTAGTTCTACTTTCTGACGGCTAGTCTACGGAAGGACACACGCGATAACCGAATAAGAAGTCATGGACACATCTGATATTGCGAAAAAGGGAGGGGCATAACTGATATTGCAATATCTAAGGAGGGCACAGGTGATAAAACCCCAACTTTTTTATATGATATCTTCTATAATATATCTCCCTTTTTATCTCCCACCTTCTCCCCCTTTTGACATCTTATTTTTCCTCCACACCTCCTCCCACTACCACTCCCCTCCCCTTTTATCTCCCATCTTCTCATGAAATAGCTCGTTTCTCCTAATGATGTTATTAACTTATTGCACATTGGATCTCACAAACTTTGCTTGCCAATCCGTGAAGTACGTCAAACATTTATCCTGGGTTTGTAAGCAAAGTATACGAATTGTTTTTGCTCAGAAGTGTGGTTCCTTTGGGTTTGCATAAACTACAGAAATATCGTTTTTGTTAAGAGAAAATAATGATTTTTTTATTCACGAGGTCCTAGGATTCTCTTATATAGAGGAGAAACCTATTGGGAAAATTACATAACGAAGACAGAATGAAAAATGAATATGTAAAAGAAACAAAAGATAACTAATATCTCAACACCTCCCCTGAAGCTGGAGCGCAGATATCAATCATGCTCAGCTTGTAACATTTCTGGAATGACCCTCTGGCTAGGGCCTTGGTGAACACGTTTGTTGTATGATCCCCTGAGCTAACATGAATGGTGGAGATGGTCCTTCTGAATCATGTCTTGAGTGTAGTGACAATCTACCTCGATATACTTAGTCCTCTCTTGGAAGGTTGGGTTGTTGACAATGAAGAGAGAAACCTAGTTGTCGCATTGGAGGTGCATGGGAAGAGGCACCGCAACTGCTAGGTTAGTAAGAACATATCTAACCTACATCATCTTTGTACTTCCCTGTGTTATGGTTCTGTACTCTGATTCTGCATTGGATTGTCTGCTTCTTGCTCTTCCATGGCACAAATGAACTCCTTATGAACACTGCAAAGCCAGATGTAGATTTTCAGTCATTGGGATGCCCCATATAATCTGCGCCGCACAAGCTGTAACGGGCTAACCGCAAGGGATGTGCCTCCGCTAAATAGAAGACCAATACCAGATGAGGTCTTTAGATACCTCAGAATCATATGGACCGCATCCATATGTGACTAGGCTACTCCATGAACTGACTCACTATACTCACTGCCAAGGATATATCTGATATGATGATGGTTACGTATAGGAACTTCTAATGATCTCCATGTACCTCCCTTGGTTACCTCCTTAGTGTCATCATCATACAACTTCATGCTCGGGTCCATGGGAGTAGTGGCATGCCTGCAATCTGTCATGCTTGTCCCATAGAGATCTGCAATGTACTTCTTATTTTTTGAAGTCTAAAAGGTAGGGGGAAATACTCGGTGGTGTCCACCCCAAATTTATTTAATTAAACCTAACAAAAGAGGAATAAAACCAGAACAACAAAAACCCACTACCACCAGAACGCTACAAGATCCACTCGTCTACCATGCGTTTAGCGAACACCCCCACATTTTCTTTATAAAAACGCTTACCAGAGAACAAGTCGTTTCTTCCCCGCCACACCGCCCAGAGAATGGCCAAGGGGTATAGCCGCTCTGCCCTTGGTCTGTTGGTATTGGCGTGGATCGAGTCCCAAAAAGGTTGGAAGCCTTCGCTGCGACACTAGTCCGAGCCCATCTCCTGCCATAATTGAGAAATCAAGGGGCAATAGAAAAAAGATGTTCCATCGATTCGACCGCCGCACTACAAATCATGCACCTATCCGAGAGAGCACCAAGAAGCCTGACGCACCGATCCCGCGTCATCAGTCTCTTTCTCCTGAGCAACCAGAGGAAGATATCAATTCTCTCAGGAAGTCTGAGATCCCAAATATTTGCACAGTCCCTAACAAGCAATTCAGAGCTGGCCGGCGGAGGCCTGGAGATGGCACCATAGGCCCCCTTGACCGAGAAGGACCCCTCCCTCCAACACCAGTGATACCGGCCCTCACTTGGCAGACCCACCTCCCGCACAGCCTCCAGCAGGGCCAAGAAATCGACGAACCTCTGGTCAGAGAGGTTAGCGGTAAATGTTGGGCACCATAGCCCATCAGCCCAGCACTCCGCAACCGAGCGGACCTTCTCCCCAGCAAGCGCAAACAACCGGGGGAACCGAGCACAGAGGGCCCCTCCCCCCGACCAATCGTCAGTCCAAAAAGAGAAAGAGTCCCCTCTCCCGAGGACGGGTCTGAAAAGGGTGATGTTGTCCATAAAAGTCTTCATCACGCCCCGCCAGAAAGGAGTCGGGGCGTTGAGAACGACCATCAACGAGGGCGGAGCACCCCTCACGTCGTAGATCCTACGTATCACCGCGCAAACGAGGTCATCCCCCGGGCCCCAGATCCTGCTAGCCCACTTAAGTAAAAGTGCAACTTTCATTTGTTCCAGCGATTTCACCCCCAGGCCCCCGTTGTTCTTTTGAAGCAAGATATCCTCCCACCCCACCAGGTGGATTCCCCTGTTCTCGCCCGCACTATTCCCCCACAAGAAGGAGCGCATCCGCTTCTCCAGCTGCGCCCGAATCCCCTTTGGCATCTTACGGTTGGAGAGAAGATAAATGGGAATGGAGAGAGAACGGACTTCAGAAGAACTAATCTGCCACCCCTCGAGAGAACCGCGGCCTTCCAACCCGACAACCTTGCTTCAACCTTCTCCACAACCCTCAGCCAATCACGGATGCGAGTCCTCCCCAGCGTCAACGGCGTACCCAGATAATCAATCGGCAGTGAGGACCTCCCCGAGCCAAGGGACGACACAAGACTGTCAGCAATAAGCTCCGCACCCCCGAACGGAACGGACATCGACTTTGCGTTATTCTTAGCCAAACCCGATAGCTCAGAGAAGATCTCTAGAGCCATCGCCATGCCGTTGGCCTCCTCAAGGCCCCCTTCGATGAAAAAAAGAGTATCATCAGCGTACTGGATGATCGGAACCACCAACTCGTCCCTCGAGTAACCCTTGGACAATCCACGCCCCACGACACAGCCCGTAAAATCGGAGAGCACATCGGCCGCAAGAATGAAGAGCATCGGCGCCAAGGGGCACCCCCGACACACCCCCTCCGCGGTTGGATCCACCCCCCCTCCGGCCTGCCGTTGACCAAGACCGAAAAAGACGTCGTGGTGATACAACGTCTCATCCAAGAAATCCACAAGTCCGGGAAGCCCTTCCTCCTCAGCACAGACCAGAGAAATCTCCAGTCCAGAGTATCGTATGCCTTAGCAAAGTCCACCTTCCACAGCATCCCGCTCGTACCCCTCCGCCGCCAATCCGCAATAATCTCGGAAGCGAGCGTGATGCAATCGGAAATCTGACGCCCCGGGATGTATGAGCCATCACAAGACCTCGTTGTTTACTGGCAAACTCTATTCAAGAAAGTAACGTAGATTGCCAATGTCCTTGGTTACAAACTGTTGACTTAGAAAATCCTTAGCAGTTTGAATGCCATGCTCATTATCTCCTATAAGAATGATGTCATCAACATAAACAAGTTTGACAACTATACCTCTATGAGACCTTTAAATAAACAATGAATGATCTGCAGTAGATCTCACGAACCAATGCTGCTCTATCAAATCTGAGAGCTTCTGGAACCATGTTCTTGAACTCAGCTAAGGCCATAAATCACTTTGTGAAGTTTGTAACCCTTCTCAGCAACGAACCCAGGTGGCCGCTGCATGTAGACTTCCTCGTGGAGGTCACCATAGAGAACACATTCTTCGCATCAAGTTGATATAGAGGCCAATCACATGTCACTGTCACTAAAAGAGGAATCCATTGTGTAGAATGCCGAGTTACTGTAGAAAACATATCCTGATAGTCCACTCATATGTCTGGGTGAACCCACGAGCCACAAGTCTCGCTTTGTAGAGATCCACACTGCCATCATCTCGGTACTTCACGTAAACACCCACTTGCATCCTACAACTGATGCTCGAATAAGAGCTGTAACAATGCTCCATGTGCCATGTGACTGTAGCATGACCATCTCCTCCTCCATGGCAAGATGCCACTGACTGTCTTGTACTGCTCGATTCGCCTCCTAATAAGTCAGTGTTATCTACACGACTGACAATCCCACGACAAACTTCATGAAGTCCTCTGAGAGTCGGCCCAAGGAAACATGTGTTGCGAGAGGATATGTAACACAAGTACGTCTTTACTTCCGCAGAGCAACATGCACATCCAGATCACCTGCCTCCTTCTCAACCTGTAAACTACCTTCCTGAGAGGGTACCTGCTTATCCTGTAAAGAATCATGCTGCAGGGACAAATTTAGTGACATAAATAGAAACAATAAGCTCATTACATACCTAAGGCACACTGGATGATGGGGGAAGGTCCATGAGCAGTGGGAGTTGTACGGGGCTTGCGAACATAAAAATATCGTAACAAATGGGCCAACATACTAGATGGTGGTGGTGATGGAAGTGATGGAGGCGGTGTATGTAGTGTAGGTGATTCAACCATAAGAGGAGGCTTGCGTACACCCCCTCCATAGTCAGACAGAGTCAACCTGTCACTTAGACTCGAAGAAGGTGACATATGCACTAACATCATACTTCCGTCGAAGCGGAGCAAAATATCGATATCCTTTTTGGAACGAGAGTAGCCTACAATGATACACTTGAAAACTCTAAGGGAGAGCTTGTCACGACTCACGACTAGGCGTCAGATGGTGAATAAAAGCAACAGAGCCAAACACATGAGGTGTATGGGAGAATACGTCCTTTTGGGGAAATGTAATCGAGAAAGGAACCTTCTCTCATAAGACAGTAGATGGCATGTTGTTCACCAAATAGCAAGCAATGAGGATCACCTCATCCTAGATGGCATATTCCCAAGGGCGTTGAATGGGGTCTAGAAGGAGAAATTGAAATATTCGCAGGGTTTGGAGACCTCGGATGCCTTGAGATGTGAGGGATGGGGGGAGCAAGGTCCTGTGGGACCCTGTTGAGGCACCGTCAGATGTGCCCCTACATTTTCTTATTGTTACAGAGCTCTTATGTGTGGATGCGATGAAACTTGTCGGAAGAATCTAGACACTTTTCCCAGAGGGGTTTGTTGGAGATGTGGTTCCTTTAGACTCCGTATCTATTTGTGTGCATTGCCATCAAGCATCCTAGTAGAACACACTTTTGGATACAATTGTGGTAGACCTTGGCATTTTTTGGGAATACCCTCGCTTTAGGGGCGATGTGACTAGCTGCTGTATCACAGGATTTTTCATGTATCTGGCATCTAAGATCGGGTACACATTGTTATCTTTTAAAGTTCAGATACGACATTGAAATCGAGTGTATAGTTCAAGGACTTTTGTGTATTTTATTCTTTTTTAGTTACAACATAGATTTACCAGTTGTGATTATGTTTGTAAAACATTTGACGCTGTTGTTTCTTGAGAGGAAAGATGGAAAACATAAATATATGTAGGATCCAAGATTGTTTGAAATAAAAGTTTAACATTCATGTGAGATTGCACTTACTGCGGGAAGAAGTTTTGTTTCTTTTAGAGTAATTTACGAGGAGGTCCCTAAACTTCCTACCCGGTAACAATGTAGTACCTCAACTTTCAATTATAACGATTTGATTCTCAAACTTTATTTATGGTTATTGTTACTAATGGTAAAATCGACTGAACGGCGAAAAGAATTTATATATCCAACAAAAGTACCTTTCATACATTTTCAATCCCTAATATAGTTCCTCTCCCATGACTCCCTAATCCCTTCCTCTCCCATGGCTCCCCTCTCCCCTTCGTAAAAATGACCCACCTGCACTTCGCTTCGAGTTAAGTTCCAACATATGTTATGCATCCACTCCTTTGATGCAATTGCAGTGCTCCAATTTAGAACTGTCGATTCCCCTTAATCCAGATACCGTGATTGGAATCTCATGGCTACTTCCCCATCCCGCAAGGTTGGTTTAGTCAAAGAGCAGGGATGGCATTTCTCGTTCGAACATGTAAATTTACTAACCTTGTTCAATCGATTTTATCGCGAGGAACAATCATGTGACCACATTGTTACCATAAACAATGTTTGGGAACCAAATCATCACGATTGAAAGTTTAGGGACCACATTGTTATGAGATAGAAAGTTTGGGGATCTCCTTGTAAATTACTCTTTTTTATTGCCTAATTAATAGAAGATAAATTATGTATTTAGTATAACTATAACACCAAACAAACACCACCAACAGAGAACTGAGCTCATCGACACAGACAGCTAGGAGTGCCTTGCCGCACATCACTTTATATTACAACAAAGCCTTCTCCCACACTAAGTAGGGTCGTCTACATCGATTCTTTGCCTCCATTCAGATATTTCTTAGGTCATTCTCGGACTTAGATCAAAATAAATAAGATCACTTCGGATAGTCTCCTTCCAACACTTTTTGGGCCTTTTTCTCCTCTTAACGTGCTTAACATTCCAAATCTTGCATCTTCTAATTAGTGCCAATGTTGTAAGTCACCCGACTAGCCCGATTAGTAGGTCCGACTAGTCTAGTCAGTGGGGTAGCCGACCGAGTACCGACTAATTCCGACTAAGTCCACTACTCAACCATTTTTTGCTTGGAGATACCATATTTTCTTACTTTTTTAAAAGCAAACTTATTCTAATACGCTTAATATTTTATTTAAATTCAATTACTTCTTTTGATTCATTATGATAGTAAAGATATATATAAATCTATATAAATATACTATAATATATGTATAAAAATGACTTATATATTTAAAAAGTCAAAGCCGATTAAAGCCCGACTAAATCCGATTAATCGCCCGACTACCGATTAATCCTTAGTCAGTGACCCAACCGACCGAGTACCGACTACCGACTTTTGCAACCTTGATTAGTGCATCGACCGATCTCTTTTGCGAATAGTCAAACCACCTTAAGAGATTCTCTCTCATCTTATCCTCTATCAGAGCTACAATAGCTTTCCTTTTGATCACATCATTCCGAATCCGATCTTTCAGTGTATGGTTCTACACATACACCATAGCATTTTCATTTTTTCTACCATCATTCTTTGCACATGTCTATGGTTCAGAGACTAACATTAAGATCCATAAAGCATACCAAGTCTTGGGTTGCTTTCCTTTGATTTTCAAAAGAATTTTCTTATCACAAACAATAGAGGTTCACGTCCATTTTAGCCAATATGCATTTTTTTATGAATGATATCTCCATTGATTTATACGTCATGTTGCAAAATATATCCCAAGTATCTAAAAGAATCTTTCTTCTATTTTATTCTCCAATCTTCTCCTTAATTCCTCCACCACTACTTCCATCAAATGTGCACTCCATATATTCACATTTAGCCCTACTTATACTAAATCTTTTAGTATCTAAGACATGTCTCCAAACCTCAAGCTTCTCATTTACACCATCTCTAGTCTCACCAACCAACACAATATTATCGACAAACGACATACACCAAGGTATCTCATCTTGAATATGATTATTCATCTCATCCATGATCAAAGTAAAAGAAATGGACTTAAAGGAACTTGATGTAAAATCATATGAAGGTTCTTCCTTTTAGCTTTATAAATATCGATTATTTTCCTGAAGATGTGGATAACTTCAATAGCTGAGTGACCTGCCATGAATCCGAATTAGTTGTCTGTTATTTTGGAAATTTACCTTACACACCTTGCTAATTTTTCATGGCACGAGTCATCAATTTGGTACAAACTCCAATGGTCTGGTGGTAGTGCAATATGCCTACCACCCAAAAGACTAGGGTTCAAATCCCTCCTTGTGGGGGTTGCATTAGATAGCCGACAATTATCGTAAAAATAGTAGGATCTTTCAACATGGATTTGAGCAAGAATTCATGTAGCCGACCTTACTTAAAAAAAGAAGGCTTCACCTCTTTTTTTCTTATTTAAACAAATTTTGAATGCCTCTATTCTTTTAAAGAGGCACCACGATGCTTTTCCTCCTTTCTTCAAGCATTTTCTTGCTTCACCAATAACATTAAATAAATTTGTGAGCCAAGTTGAACCATGTTCACCTAGAACTCTCCATATGCAGGAATGTCATTAGGTCCTACACTGTCCCATGTTTCATAACCTTAAGAGCTTCCTCTAGTTCCTTTCTTTGTATTCATCTATAGCTCACACGATTTAGGTAACTTTCACTAGTAGTTAAATCTTCCAACTGATCTCTTCATTTCCTTGCCCAATGAAAAGCTTATGAAAATACTACTTCCATCTAGTCTTTATATCCTCTAAGTAAAACTACATGCCTTTCCTCATCTTTTATGCATTTCACTTGAGAAAGATCTTTTATCTTTCTCTTGCTTTGACAAATCTAAATATATTCTTTTGCCCCCAACTTAGAGTCAAGTTTTTTGTAAAAAACATAGGCTTTTGTGTTAGCTTCACTTACATGCTTTTTTGCTTTCTTCTTCGCTAATTTGTAATTTGTGACAGTTTCATCCGTTCTATCCTTATACATAGCTTTAAAGCAAGCTCTTTGAATTTACGCTTTTCCTGTACCCCTTAACTCCAACACCAAGCATCCTTTTGATACTGAGCTCCTCCTTTAGACTTGCCCAACATCTCTTTGGTTACCTTTCGGATACAAAATGCTACACCTCCCACATCTCGCTTGCATTTCCATTACATTCCCAAGGTAAGTCTTCTAAAACCTTCTCTTTGAAGTTTAAAATAATCCAAGTATAACTGCCTATAAAAAATATACCGATGGTGCTGTTGTGCCCTCCCTTTAGGCCAACGCTTCTTCCCTTAAAAAAAGAAAAAGAAAAAAATGTTTGAAGATCAAAATGGTTGTTGGGTTTTATTCAATGTTCACGAAAGCGGCCCGTGCGGCCGCTTATGCGTGTGCAGTGCCTTCAGCGCACCGCTTTCATGAAGCCCCCCATTATGCGCCCTGTGCGCTTATGCGGGCCACTTATGTGGTCTGTGCGGCCGCATACACATTTATTTTATTTATTTATTTTTTTAATTTGTGCCAAGTTTTTATTGCGTTATTTGTGCCACGTTTTTCCTTGCATTTGCATGTATGCAAACCAAGCATTTCATGTCCATTTAAATTCATTGTCAAAGTAGTTGTACTGCGAGATTGGAGTAAATACACATGGAAGAAAAAGAATGATACTTCATCTTAATTTTAATAAAAATTTCAAAAATATATATAAATTTATTTAAATATTTTAATAAATCAAAATGTCGCAGCAGCTTTCTGCTCCTTCAACTTCGCTTGACCTCTTCCACTAGATCAACCACTGGAGCTTGTCCTGCTTCTGGCGCTGAATAAGAAAAGTCAGTTGACGTGGTATCAATAATTTAGCAAACTAATTTAGCCAGGTAATAGTTATTATGAATGGAATATATTATGTGTAAATTTTGGTACTTTTGATGGAGGATCAATTATAGATATAACGACATAGATAAATGACATTATATTCAACAATAGAGGTATTTTGTGTGCTGACTTTTCTATTTTGTTGTTTGTTGTCAATTATTTTGTGTGCTAGATGTTCCATTGAAGTATGTGTATTTGATTGATAGAGATTGTTTTGAACTCTATATGAAAGTTAATTTTCTTAGATCTTCTGTTGTACCACAATTATACATAAATTTAGTTCTTTTGTAGTCACTTTTGTATATATTTATTTATTTTTAAATAAAAAATCAGGAAACCGCATAGAACCGCATATCCCCCGCATATGCCCCCGCATACCGCTTAAGCGTTATTCAGTGACATGTCCGAACGCATACGCATACCGCTTTTCTGAACCTTGGTTTTATTGTAGAGAATGGTTCTTTCACAAACAATAACTAAAAACAAGTTAGACTTTTTTTTTGAAGTAAAAACCAAGTTAGATTTTGAAACACGATTTTGGAGGCTGTTTGACTCTAGAATGAAAGGTTGCTTTATCTGTGGGCCATGATCTCATGCGGATGGCAATTATTTGCAGACGGTTTTCATCATATTTTTGTGCAACAATCAACTTCTTGAAATTGTGGAGAGAGAGCTCATTTGGATTCTGGCTCATGTCCCTGGGTTCTCTTCTATGTTGCCAAGTCTTGTTTCCAAATTGCACTCCGTGAGGGCGAAATATCTGTCTACTACACAGCAGAATTCTTTACCCAGTAAGGTATGTTATATGTATTTATATGATAAGTTCGCACCTCCAATAATCATTCATGCAAAGTTGATTGTTTAGTTGATTTAATGTGCACGTGGAGCTTGATTTGCATGTATCTCACAATCAACTCTCTTAAGCGAAGCTTATCGTTTTCTCAGGACAAGTCGTGGAAGCTGTCATTCAATTTGATCTGGAACAGCGTGATATGGTTGATGGTCATTAACATGTTTGCCAAGATAGTGACTTCTACTGCCCAAAGTTACCTTAAAGAAGAGCAGGAGCTGGAGTTGACCAACAAGTTCTCTACATCTAAAGGTTCCAAACACAAGTCGAGATCAAAAAACCGTGCATCCCGCCGTAAGTAAGAGCATCGGAAGTTCTCAAAGAATAGCGAGAGCATTCGAGCTGGGCAGAATCAGTCCGCCGTTTGCTGCCTGGTATTGAATTGTAGCCTGTAACACTGATGCTCTCAGGTTCATGGGGACAGTCAGGTTTGTTCATTCTTTTGCGGATGGAGGCCAAGTGATAACTTTATATGCTTTAACATATGAAAGAAAGGGAAAGTAATTTATTGCTACACCAAATTCAATAGAAATGTTCACAGGTCTCTCTGCTAGTGCTTGTGTGGATATTATCTATCGAGAAAGGCCGACAATCCTGGTTACATTGCGCTTGCTCTGATTGTAGGTTGCGTGCTCTGTGCGGTTTAATCTTGTTGCACCCAAAAGAAGTTGGAAGCAAAACTTGCGATCTACATATGAATATAAAGAACACACAGATCTTTTTATATAAATGGAACCAGCGATACGAGTTGGCGAACCAGTATAGAAGATTTGTTTAGTGTAGCAACCAGTGAACATTGGGTCTGATTAGATAGTTGTGTGGAATCCTACTTCGGTCATTAAGCCTTGGGTAATAGATGGCCCGGTTCAGGTCTAGCTATTGGCCATTTGAGCGTAATGTCTTAGACCGGCTTAGTTCAGAATTTGGATGTTATAAATCATCAGGAAATGCTGATTATATTTCATGTAAAAAATAATAGTAAGGGCTGAAATAACATCATTTCAAATACTTGTGAGTTGAACCATAAAGTTGGCTAAATGAGTTACAATACAAAATTCTTGTATGACATACACTTTTTAAATACCAAATACATATGACCATCCAATCATATGAGAGCTTTTCCTATTGATCCACCAAAGAATGATTCCTTAAGCTTCTGGGGAGTCCTTGCCATCAAGAGGCTATCCAATTCCACATGATGGCACATGTCGATCTGCTCGACCTCGAGCAGCTTGGTGAGCTTGTTGAGGTCATCGTGGAAGTTGTTGGAGAACTTCATGAGGTGCTTGATGTTGTAGGTTGTGAGGAACTAAGCTATGAAGAGCTCGAAGAAGCCCTCCTGCGTGTCGGGGAGGGGGCTGTAGTTGAGAACTTTGATGAGGTGGTCAAAGTTGGCCTTGAACGTATGTATGGTAGTGGAAGTTGGAGTTGGTCTTGAAGGTGCCCATGGGGTGGAGGACAACACCAAAGAACTCGCTGTCCATGGCCACAAAGGGGAACTTGTCCATGAGCATGACAATGAGGGCAAACTCATGCTCGAGGTTTGACGCCCACACCTTGCATCTTAACTTCTATGTCTCCACCTTTCCTAGTTAGCTCTAAGCATTCTTCGGATCGTGACAGGTCTTGGAGTTTTGTCTTATTGCAGCGAGGGTTTGGAAGGGGATCTAAAGCCTAGATCCATTGTTGATGCACAACGCCGCCAAGAAAAGCCTCCTCATTCTGCTCTACCTCAAGGCATCAAGCCAAAACTCCTTCTAGGTTCCAATCAAAAATGATTCATCTAGTTCATTTTCAAGTTAACGAGTTAGTTAGATTCAAATTGTTTTTGATTTGATCTATAATTTGATTTCATTCTCGTTTTCTAATTACCATTGTTTCCTCCTCCGATAGACTCATGATAGTTCCACTATTCCACCATCACCTGAACATATTTAGTTTGTAAATGAAACTAAATGTGATCGCTTGAGATGGGAGATGAACTCCTGACTGGTGATGACCTCGATGGAGGGCGGGAATCGGAGGTTAGGCTCATTGTAGATGGAGTAGCGGCAAAGGATTGAATCTCTTGCCAAATCTCTCGTATGAATCTCACACAAATTCCATGCTTCGACGAACTATGAACCCTAGGAGTCTGTCACACACACCAAGGCACTTGGAGCTCACCATGAAAAGTGGAGAAACAACCAAAGATGCAAAACTCTCTACGAGAAGGGGTACCGTAAAATAAGGAGTTTGGTCTTGTAAAATTCCACATATAAATAAGCACAATCTTCATGATTTTTCCATTAATTCCTATTAACTCCAAATGGAATAAAATCAAATCCACTGTGTAGATATTGCTAGCATAATCAAGGAAAAATACAAGAAAAATGCTAACTTGTGTATAAGAATAATAAAACCAAACCCTAGTTGTGGAGACAGAAAGCCATAAAGCTCACTATCACATCCATATAGTCTCTTGTGAAAACTCTAGTCACCTTTGTTTTAATGTGCTCTTAGTTCTCTACAAAACAAGACTAAAATCAAAGGGATCAGAGTTAATATGCGAAACTTGAATTTTGACACTATATTGTCTATTTTACATATTAACAGTACTAAAAAATTTTGGTACACAATTTCCTATATGGCTACCTTCATGCATCTTGCAAAGAATCATACCCTTTATGTTTTTGAAAGATTGAGAGCATTTTTTATTGCCAAAGAATTTCCTTTGGATTAATCCCCATCGATATCCCCATACTTAGCATAGTTAGTGTGATCCTTATTGGTGCTCTCTCGCACTGATTTTGATGCAGTCTGAGTTGGGCTAGGTCATTTAAATCCTATTCATCTGCCTACATCATCAACAAAGTTGATGGAAAATATTGTGCTCTAGGTTTACTGGCAACCTTAAAAAGGAGACTCGACTGTAACAGGAGTAGAGACAGAGCTTGTTGTGGGTGGAGGTTGTGTGCTTCGACTTTAGGATGATCAGGATTTAGATGATGGAGAGTTGGTTGGTAGAAATTTGGCCCAAACGATCACCAAGGGAGAGGATCAAGTTGTTGGTGATTGAGTTCGATTCAAATCAAAATGAAATCCGTGTAAGACTAGAGATCGATTCGAATCATTGAAATCGATAAATTTTGTAACCTCAATATAGATACTTCTCTCTCGCATCGAAGAGCGCAATGATTGAAATCGTCAAATCATTGCAATTGATCTAACAACCTGAATGGAATAGACAAATCATTTAAATCAAGCCTAAAATTTGAATGAAATCAACAAATCATTGAAATCAATCCTATCGATAAATCATTAAACTCCACAAATCATAGCAACCAGCAAGCAACTGACTGACATCGTCAAATATTTGTAATAACAAATCATTGGAATTAACAAATCAATGAAATCATTCCCATAAACTCGAATAAAACGACAAATCATTTAAATCGACAAATTTTGTAATATCTAAATTATTGAAATAGGTAAATTTTTGGAATGTGCAAATAATTGAAATCGACAAATCTTTAAAATCAATATTAAAAACTCGAATGAATAAGCAAATCATTGAAATAAACAAAAGTTTGAAAAGTGACAAATTTTTAAATATGCAAATAATTGAAATCGACAAATCTTTAGAATATGCAAATCATTAAAATAAATAAATCATTGAAATCAATTCAAAAAATTCGAATGAATTGGTAAATCATTGAAATCAAGAAACTCTTTGTAATATACAAATCATTAAAATTAATCCTAAAAACTCGAATGAAAAATAAAAAACTCAAATATCCTTGAGATGAATTCACACACAATAATACCAAATTTGGGATGAAATGACGGTGAATCGAGATTAATTGACCTTGATTGAATTGTAGCTTTGATGGCACGATCGCCAAATTTGGGAGGAAATTATTTCATCTCTCTTCCTCGATCTCGTTCTTAGTCCGACGGGGAACTCTATCATCACTGATGAAGGTTTTGTCGAAATCGTTGATGCAGAATGAGTTGAGGTCAAACCAATTAGGAATAAATTCCACGGGTACCCCTATGGTAAGTATACAAGTTTTCATGGACACCTGAAGTAGAAATAAATTCCATGGGTACCACATATATCCATGATCCATCCAAATAATTTTTTGTACTTTTGCATAGGTACACCTCTGGTAAGTATACAAGTTTTCCTGGACACCTGAAGTAGGAAATAATTATTGCAGTATTAATTTATGGAAGGATCATGTGGGATGACCTTCATTTATATGTGGTTTTCACAAGGGTCCTTGGTGACCTTGTCCCTAAAGTGGAACTAATTATAGTAATACTAAAATTGGTGGGTGAATAAATGATGATCAAATTAAGACATATGATGGAAGAGAAAATCGTTCTAGTAATATTAAATTCATGGGAAGTAGGTAATAGTGTATGGATCTAAATAACTTCATGTGCATGAAATCCAGTGGATATATGTTGTAATTAGGAGAAGACTACCTCCAAATCCAGTCCAATCTATTTATCGATTCAGTTTCGATGTCCATCTGGTGGAAATTATTAGTGTGATTTAAAACAACTTGGTGGATTAAATTGCTTTAGTGGCTTAGATCATCTAGGTATGTTATGCTTACTTAGTGGCTTGAATAATATACATGCGACATAGAAAGAGCGGGAAGCCATACTCAATTCTACTTAAAGCCTAGGTGAACTTCTATGAGCTAACTCACTACTTAGCGCCCTCTCTTACAAAAATAGTCAGCTTTGATGATTAAGTCGAATAAAAAAGATAAGTGTTCTCCAAGGAGAAGCATACATACTTGGAAACTCAGATAGAGACTTGGATAACCGTAACTAACCCTGTCGAGAGATAACGCTGCTTTAGCTCACTGTATCATTGTGTGCATTATTTAGTGCTCCTCTTGGAGTCTAAGTCACCGTTTCTGCCGGAGTGTCGAGCGGTTGTGTGCCCTAGAACTGTTTGTGTTAGTGGTGTTTCTCTGCCCTAATGATGAGCCATACCGATTGTGTGTGTCTCTTCTTTTGAGACACCATATTACTAACATGGTTTGTGAGTGCTGACACTAGACATCATTGTTCTGTACTGCAAGATCTTTCTACACCAACATGACTAGGTCTAGGTACTTATAGATGTCAACCCCGTTTTAAGTACCCAGGTTCACCTCTACGGGAAACATATCGAGAGTGATTAATGGAAAGTCGTGTAGCTAAGTGATTTATAATTATATATATGAAATCAAATGTTATTGAATCATATCATGCTTTTGAAGGATATGGGAAAATCCTTAAGCACATCATGGAAACGTGATGATCGCATCGAATGCGATCGGGAGTGACTAGTCGCCCTAGTTGCTCCGGGAAGCAGAATTTAAACTTTTTTTCAAATGATGAACCTACATGATCCAAGAATACTTCTCGGATCGTTTCATCTAAACCACAAACAAGTATTAGGATTACCTGTTAAAGCATGGTTGTGATCGAGTATCAGAAGGAAGAGACCTCTAGTCTCAAGTCTGATTTGACAAAGGAGACGCTTGAAAATCCATGTTGATGATCCAAGCGGCGAATCTCCTTATCTCCTCACATGAGATCTGATATCTTCTTCATGAGCAAGATGCATTGAAGAAAACATAGATCCACAAGTAAACAATCTGGCTGCATAACGATGATGCTGTGACGATGGCAATTCTCTTCTAAGGCATCAAGGTGGACAACCACAAGGGAGAGAGGGAGAGAGGCTTGGCATGTAAATAATGAGAGAGAAAGAGAGAAAGCATATGTTGCTATCTTATTATGAATTGAAGAGCAAGGGATGCCTCTTCTTATATAGTATTTTGAGAGTCCATGGATCCCAATCCATGGACAACACCAATCAATGGACGAGATTGATTTGTGTGTCTTTCAATGGTCATGATCTTGTTGTAAAAACACAACAACAATTAATTTAATTTAATTAAATATGTATTGCATAATAAATATAAATTAATTTCAAATTAAATCAATTGTCTTTGGAGATAATTGAAAAGAGATAATCATCCACCAACTTTGTTTGTGGATAGCAATCTTCTTCCAATGAGATCAAATTATCTCATTTTCAACATTGCAATCATGCCATTGGAAATTTGTGAATCTCATTCACAACTTAAAATAAAATGCTAATTATATTTTCAATTAATCATCCAATGTGAATCCAATTCACATCAATCATTAATTAACAGATATAAATCACAATATTCTCTCTAATATATTATAAATCACATTTATAATATAAATGAATAATTAGATAGTGCTATCCATGTAATTCATATCGATGATAATTAAATCACATTTAATCATCTTGAATTCCCATTACATTTAATCATCTTGAATTCCCATTCTCATATGCACAAATAATATGAATCACATTCACATTATTCACTTCTTTAATAATTAAATCACATTTATTTATCTCAGATAACTCTCCTTATAATATGGATCAAATTCATATCATTCATAATAATTAAATCACAATTAATTATCAATTTTCTCAATGCTCGGATATATAATATCAACAATGAAATTATCCACGAACTCTTTCATGTATATCGTGCTTTCTCTGTGGATACTCGGAGATAAGGACATGGCAAATGTATTGTTCCATGTATAATGACTTGGATATTGAGATCACATCTCAAATCTAGATTTTGCGAACCTCCTAAAGATGCTTGATTAAAACAAGATCACAAATCTAATCTTCTCATTGCAACTGAATCACATTCAGATTGATGTCCAACATTTGTACTAAGATCAAATTACTTCTCTATGAAAGGAGTCACTAAAATCCAAACATGTTTCATCACTCCCTCGGAATGGAATCGTCACGGTTATACAATCATTTATGATCACATCACCCTTCGGTATTCCTAATACATGTACATCTTGCATACTGGAAGATCCAAAATAAACCCAAATTATTAGATCTTTTAGACTGTCTTCTTCAAGGTTTTATCATTAAGGTTCTCATTCGATCATTAGGAGTTGGTATTGATCATATACTTTCCAAAAGAATACCCATGTATTTATCATTTACTTTCCAAAAGAATATATCAAACCAACAAATTCAATAAAGCTTCTAAAGCGAGATGATCGTGCACGGAATTTGATTCTTTCCAATATCTCATTAGTGATCTCATGTCTTCCGATTCAGTAAATGAACATGTATGATCCCTTTGAGAAATCGTATTACTCATATGCCCTTGCATGCACACCGCACGTCGGTATATAGACCTTGGTTAGGTCATCAACCTATTGGTCTGTTAAATGTACATGCTCAGACATATAGTAACGTATCTGTCTCTAATCAGGTAATGTGTGCCTATATCGTGACAACATACGACATAGGTCTTTGGTTATCTCGATCTTGTTAAGTCAACTCTTTGACTAACTTATCAAACACCTCCGAATCTTTAATCCTATGCAGAGGACCTGGATCAAGAGGTCGGTTAAATATCAGACTTTAGAGAAAGGATTGTCATCTCCTTCTTAGGATGGAGATCCTCTCTTAATAATCATTTGACGGTGTTTGATGAGTCATCAATCAAACTCTTTAGATACTCATCCAAGTACCAGCCTCTATGATTCAACAATTAAATCAACAGCAGTATGATCATTAAGATGGCCATGGTACATAACCCTAATTGTACTAAGGGACCTATTATGCAAATTAGTTATTCTTCATTTCAGATCAGGGAATGATATTTGCAATAGCATTTATTGCCTAATGGTTCTTCGTGGACTCACATGTCTAACAATCTCCCACTAACCTAAAGAGTCATTAATGGGCTAATATTTAAACCGGCACTCATGTGACAATCATAGGATATTTAGAAAAATAGCACATCTTAATAACTATTATAACCAGTATTTCCATAATCCTTATCAGAATACCCTTACTCCTGTAGATCTTTATATCCTAAGGTATCTGCAGTTAAGATTTTTTAAATCACTATCTATAAAGTCTTAAGTTCCTGAAGATAAAACTTAGAGATCACTCTCAAAAGTCATATACTCTTTGAAGATATTGTTATTACTACAATTAATTATTTTATCTCCATAGTAGGATTAGTAACAGTTTATTACTCCCACTGCATTGCAGGCATCTAGTTTTGTACACATCTAGCATACACTGAGCTTCCCAAAGATGATGCACTAGGGCATATAGCTTTGGCATTTGCATACTCAACTCTTTGAGGTGCTATCTCGTTAGATAGGTCAATACCATATCTTAATGAAAAGAAGCCTTTCTTGGAATTTTTTAGAAAATGGAAATGTCCAAGGTGTACCACTAATGTGACGATCCCACTACCCTCTTCTCTTTGCTTCTAAACAACTTCATAACTATTTAAGAGGTGTCCTTGAGATCATATCTCAATGTATGGAATAGCCAGTCTACAAAACACTTAATATTATCCTTATATCATTCTAAATGATTAGGATTCATATATATATATATATATATAGCGTGATGAATACAATGACACTCCCACTAAGTTTCACACGACTCATCAAGATTATATCTGAAATCATAACATTTCATCAAATCCAATGTCCCAACTACAATAAGTTTATTTGAGTCTATAGATAGAGTTCTTCAGCTGCACACCTTGCTTTCCTCATCCATGAAGCCATGGGTCTACTTCATATGAATATCCTCGGAGAGGTATTCATAGAGGAATGCAATCTTAACTTCCATCTTGAAGATGTCAAAGTCAAGTTGTGTAGCTATTCCTAGCAGTATTCTGATGGGTTTAAGCACGGTCACTAGAAAGCAAGTTTCATCGCAAGCGATGTCTTCTTTCTGTGTGTATCTTTAGATACAAATCGTGTTTTGAAGGTCCCTACCTTCTCATCAGGTTCCCTCTTTCTTTTGAAGATCCATTTACACCTTAACATGTCTTACCCATATAGGTGGATCCTCGAGGGTCCATATACAACACTTGTATCTGCAGTCCACTTTAAACTTTATTGCTAACATCCATCTTTACATGTCATGATTTTCAAAAGATTCATTACATGAAGTAAGATCATTTGTCAGACTTAACTGACACATGAAATCCATCCTCAAACTTATGAAGAGGTCCGTGTCTCATCTTTAATTGTCCTTTTAGTTTCCGATTTCAGGAGCCTCATTATCTTCTTAAGATTCAATGAGTTCCTTCACTTCATTTTCATCTTGATTCTCAAGAGAGTTATCCTCTAAGAATCACATTCTCAAAGATGAGATCTTTTAAGAATCTCAAGATCATAAAGCATACATCCAATACCATCCTTTATTTTCCTAATGAAATAGCACTCTCTGGTGCTAGATTTCAGCTTACCTGCATGGGACCTTATTAAGGATATATATTGTAGTCTGTACTATATATATACCTTGGAAACTAAGAGGTAATTCTGCTAATATTCATCATTGATCAAATCATGTCACACACGATCAATTGTATCTCCCTACAACTCCATTGAGTTAAGGTGAATTAGGAGGAGTGAGATAGGAATGATATTCCTTTCTCCATAAGGTATTCTTTGAATTCATCTAATAGGTACATGATACCAATGTTAGATCATATTCCTTTCATCTTCATTTAGACTTTGGTTCTAAACCAAAATTGTGAAATCTTTGAACATTTCAAAGCTTTCTAAAGAAGAAACCTCGTATCACAAATAATCATTGAATGATATCACATATCATCAATGTTTATCATGATATAGATGATTCACATACATCAATATGCATGAGATATTCAATACCTTGACATCTTACACCATTCTCAAAGAAGGGTGCATTGGACATTTTTACTTTGAATACAATATTCACAAGTATGCAAGATTTGGAATTTTTGACATTCTAAAGTTTCGTCTCTTACTAGTCTATTGATCTAATCAATAGACATATGTCCAAGGCATGATGCCAGATCATTGTCAAATGATCTTCATCCTCCTATTGATCTTTTAAGGTCTTAAATTTTCAGTATTAGAAAAGTTAATGAACCATTCATTAATATTCTAATTTAGCAGAGTTCTCCAAATGTCAGACTACTATTTGAAATATATCCATCATAACTCTTTATGATAGGTCTATTCTAGAATTCATGTTTGTTTCCATTTTTTAGAAATAAACAATGAGTGTATCCTAATATCTATTCATAGAGACATTCTCTAAGACTGAGAGCTCTCCCACTGAAAATATGAAGTCTATCTATCCAATAGAGATTGTTGCAACCATTGCATCAATATCCGTGGATGACTATCAAACCTTAAGATCAAATTTCTAATCTTCTAATACATATGCAACAAATTGCAAATGTTATTATAAGAATGAGATACAGTTATTAGACTTTTTATTTTATCCTATAAGTAAGTCAATTTCAATGATGATATGCATAAATAAATTATTCAGGTGAACTATCTGAGTCCTTCTCTATGGAGCCTAAATAGTCATACTATCAGTATATCGACTTATTGCAGTATTGCCATTTATCCACCTATTTGGATGTCATATGTATGCAAGTCACATAGGTATAGTCAACTCTTTGACTTTCCTTCTCACATGGGTCAGACCCATGCTTCCACTGTGCTCTCTTCATCTGTAAACAACCTTTTCTTAAGACAAGGCATCTCTTATGTTGAACTCAAAAGAATTCAATGTAAGAGTATTTCAACATTTATATATGCTTCATTCAATTCATACAATATGAATATTATGAAGCTTCATGAATGACTAGAGTATAGACAGTAGAATGATGGCACTCATTATATCTACGTACATCTTAACTCTTAAAGACTTAGGTTCAGGTAGGTACTCAAACATTTTGAATACATCATCTCTTATAGAGCCACCATTCTGCACAATGCAGTGAACCATGCCATTCACGATTAAATGTTGATAGCACATACGTATACCATAACATCTTCTTCGATTTTATAAGGATTATCTGACAATTAGGATCATCATCGACATGTCACTTCCAAAGTATATTCGATGAGAGATCAAGACTATAGAGACACACAAACCCTAGGTTGTTGTCCTATTGTCTATTTAATTGGCATTCCTCATTATTACGATGAAACTTGCACATTGCAACCACATACAATATGTGTTCAACTGCAAGTACAATATCTTGATCATGGATCGAATCCATGATATTTTGCTAGTTATTATTGAGTATAGTATAGAGCGGGTTTAATGAGGATTATCTGAAATAAGAAATTTGCATTAATATATATAAATATATACTTTACTTTGATTTAGAATTTTTTTTATCAATGTTGTCTTGCCTTGTCAACACTGAAAGTTCATTCCCTTAATCACTTTCAATGTAAGAGATATGCTTACCATTATATCTCAAGCAAGATCTGGGATCTCCTTCCTTATCTTTATCGCATCCCAATAATATGAGAACATGTAACTTGGATAAAAAGAAGCGGGAGCCCATTCCGCCTTGCAAGTTCAACTTGCATTCCCAATTTGGTCTTTAACACCCGAGCCCACCATCCCTAAGGTGATGTGACCTGCCATTAATTGAACCAACCGTCAATAGTAATACAACTCGCTATGCGCAATCTGATATCACCCCAATAATATGTGGACCCGATATTGGGGTCACTACGCATACGTACTTACTCTTTCGAGAAGCAAAGAGCCTGATCTAGATGCGCTTGTATCCAGGAGCTGTCACTTTGGACAGGCGTCTCTTACATGCAATCCCTGACGAGGGAACCCTTTGCCTTAACGGGAGACCATGTATATCTCTTATGTGACCTTCCATATCATGTAAAATTCTAATTAATTATTATGAATCATATTCACATAACTAATTCTTCAAAGGAAAATTACAACTCTATTCATAATAGAGTGTTTTAATTGGATATACTTAATTTAATCACATTAAATCAATTATCAATCCAATTCAATCAACAAACTTGATTGTTACTTGAAAGGATGGTATTATCTCAAAGTACGTATTATCTAAATTTTAATAATTAGGAAATGCATCATGATCCCTCATGCATTATCCCTTTCCTACATGATGTCATGGCCAGTACCGACGGGAGTGGGATAGACCGCTCACGGAGCAACCTCCTACCCCAACGCTCCCCGACTAGACACCATACCCACCTTAGGTTAGGATAATGCTGGTTGATCACTTTGTACTTGAGGTGATAGTCGATTTTTCAACCAAAGTTATACCATATAATAATAATCAAAATAATTTTTATTGTGGAAATTTACAAAACAAATCCCCAATCCTATTCAAGCAAGTTTGTATATTGGAGAGTAGATTGAGTAACCAATTATGATCTAGATCATATCTAATCAATTATTGGTTAAGACAATATCATTTAAGGAAATAATTATCATCTTTAAATATTTCACAATTATTCATTAATAAATATCTCGGGAAATTGACCATTAATTTCACTAATTTCATAAATGACAATCACACGATTCTTTATTACGAATGTAATCTCCAGCAGTGACCCTCACTCACTAAAATTATCATATCTCAATTAATTTAAATCCAAATCATGCAAAATAAGTTTCCAAAATTTTCTAATTTGATTTATAACAGAAATCAAGTGATTAGCACACATTTTCAGGCATTTCAAAATAGTAACTAACTCTTTAATTATGTCAAGATTCGTCATCACCGAAACAATGGATATATGTTAATTAAAAAAATCATAACTTGAGTTATCAGATTCCAAATCACGTAAATTCGAATCCCACGGTTTTCTTAATTAATGGGAAACATTATTCAAGTTATAATTTTGTGTTTAAATATTTTAAATAGGGACGAAAATAATCACAAAATATGACTGCGAGAATGAAATGCGATAAATTTTCACAAGCCCTAATATCAGTTGAAGGACATGTTAAAATCCTTAAGCGCATCACGGAAGCGTGAGGATCGCATCGAATGCGAACGGGAGCGACTAGTCGCACTAGTTGCTCCGAGCAGCATAATTTAAAATTTTTTCAAAGGATGGAACCACATGATCCAAGAACACTTCTCAGATCATTTCATCTAAACTACAAATGAGTATTAGAATTACCTCTTAAAGCATGGTTACAATCGAGTCTCTAAAGGAAGAGACCTCCTGTCTCAAGCCCGATTCAACGGAGGAGATGCTTGTGAGCACGTTGGTGAGACGTGTGCTCCTCGCAATCCATGTTGATGATCCAAGCGACGAATCTCTTGATCTCATCACATGAGATCTGATGTCTTCTTCACGAGCAAGACGCACAACAGAGATCCACTAGCAAACAATCTGACATCATAACGACGATGTTACGACGAAGACAACTTCTTCTAGGGCATCGAGGTGGACAACCGCAAGGGAGAGAGGGAGAGAGGATTGGCATGTAAAGAATGAGAGAGAGAGAGAGAGATCCTATGTTTTTCTCTTACTGTGAATTGAAGAGCAAGGGTTACCTCTTCTTATATAGTATTTTAGGAGTCCATGGATCCCAATCCTCGGACAATACCAATCAATGGATAAGATTGATTTGTGTTCTTTTAACGATCATGATCTTGTTGTAAAAACAGAATAATAATTAATTTAAATTAATTAAATTTATATTAAATAATAAATATAAAATAATTTCAAATAGAATCAATTATCTTTGGAGATAATTGGAAAGAGATAATTGGTGGGTAGCAATCTTCTTAAAATGAGATTACATTATCTCATTTCCAACATTATCTCACAATGATAATTCACAATTATCTTATGAACATTGCAGTCATGCCGTTGGAAATTTATGAATCACATTCACAACACAAATAATATGTAAAATATATTTTCAATTAATCATCCAATGTGAATCCAAACATAATATGTAAAATATATTTTCAATCCAGCTCAATAATTAATTAACAAATATAAATCACAATACTCTCTCCTAATATATTATAAATCATATTTATAATATATATGAATAACTGCATAGTGCTGTCCACATTATTCATATCCATGATAATTAAATCACATTTAATCATATTGGATCTCCTTTCTCATGTGCACAAATAATATGAATCACATTCACATTATTCACGTCTTTGATAATTAAATTACATTTAATTATCTCAGATAACTCTTCTTTTAATATGAATCAAATTCATATCATTCATGATAATTAAATCACATTTAATTATCAATTTTCTCAATACTCAGATATATAATATCAACAATGAAATTATCTACAAACTCTTTCAAGGATAATGCGATTTCTCCGTGGATGCTTGGAGATAAGGACATGGTGATTGTATGTTCCACATAGAATGACTTGGATATTGAGATCACATCTCAAATACAGATCTTGTGGACCTCCCAAAGATGCTCGATTAAATTAAGACCACAAATCTAATCTTCTCATTGCTTCTGAATCGCATTCAGATCAGTGCCTAATATTTGGACTAAGATTAGATCACTTCTCTATGAGAGGAATCACTAAAACTCAGACATGTTTCATTACTCCCTCAGAATAGAAGCGTCATGATTATACAATTGTTTATGATCACATCACCCTCAGGTATGCCTAATACATGTACATCCTGCATATTGGAATAAACCCGAAGTATTAGATCTATTTAGATTGTCTTCTTCAGGGTTTTATCAATAAGGTTCTCATTCGATCATTGGGAGTTGGTATTGATCATATACTTTCCAAAAGCATATATCATACCTAGGTATTGATCATACTTTCCAAAAGCATATATCAAACCTACAAATTTAGTCAAGCTTCTAGTGAGATGCCTGTGTACAGAATTTGATTCTTCCCAATATCTCATGAGTGAGCTCATGTCTTCCGGTTCAGTAAATGAATATGTATGATCCCTTTGAGAGATCGTATTACTCATATTCCCTTTCATGCCTACCAACGCACTAGTGTATAGACCTTGGTTCGGTCATCAACCTATTGGTCTACCAAATGTACATACTCAGACATATAGTAACACATCTATCTCTGATCATAGGATGCGTGCCTTTATCATGACAGTATATGACATAGGTCTTTGGTTATCTTGATCTCGTTAAGTCAACTCTTTGACCTAACTTATCAAACACCTCCGAATATCTATTCCTATGCAGAGGACTTGCATCAAGAGGTCGATTAGATATCAGCCTTTAGAGAAAGGATTGCCATCTCCTTCTCATGCTAGAGATCCTCTCTTAATAATCATTTCACAGTGCTTGATGAGTCCTTAATCTAACTCTTTAGATATTCATCTAAGTACAAGCCTCTATGATTCAATAATTGAATCAAAAACCGTATGATTATTAAGATGGCCATGGTACATAACTCTAATTGTACTAAAGGACCTATTATGCAAATTAATTATTCTTCATTTCAGATCAACGAATGATATTTGCAATAACATTTATTGCATAATGGCTCGTCGTGGGCCTGCATGTCCAACAACTCTCACTCGTGCCCTTCCTCCAAGGACTATATGATGGAACGTATACTTGCAAAATTTCTTTTTGGACTCTTTGAGTTTGATTGTTCGTTAAACTTTTCCTCGTTTGTGGGTTGGAAACTGTAAGTTAATATAGTGTAGGTCTCTTCATGTAGTCGATTTTTCTACATGGGGATTTGTTATGTAATGGGTTGTGCGGGAAAATAGAGTTTGGTTATACATAGTAGGTTTTACACTTTCTTTCTTATAAACAATTTTTACCCCTTTCAGACATATTCACAAGAGCAACAACCACAATAATAGGTGGGTTTGTGGATTGACCTTTTGTACAACTCAGCCTCGTGGTACTGTCAACTTTCCTCTCTTTTGCTTTCGTGTACCTATACTTGTTTTTGAGAGACATAACGTATATTTATATGTTGCAATGCTATCGGTGAGTTGTATATATTTTTTGCATATATTGATAATATGAGTGGAAAGAGAATGGAAAATATGGTTTTTTTCTTCCTTTTTTACTACTCTCCTCTCAAGCATATGTCGTATAGCTTGATATCTTGAATATGGAATCATATGATGTGGATGTTTATTGATGAGTAACTAGATCCTGGAGGTGTCATATCAGGTACAGAGACTAGTGTTGGACATCTTATCCAAAAGATTTTTTCCATAAGCAACATCGGAGTAAGTTATAAGATCGATAGTGTCGGCTTTTGTAAACACCAATCCTCTTATTGAAGAGCATTTAATGTACCTCAAAATCATCATACATGTATCTTAGTGGGCATGAGCAGGACAAAGTAAGAGATAACTATACTTGCCAACTGCAAGAGAAATATCTCATCCTAGTGATGGTCATCTAAAGTAGCTTCTCGATTAACTACTTATAGCATTTTATGTTGTGAATCTCCTCTGACTTGTAACTGTGTGCACCCAAAAATATCACCCAGTACGTGAATCGTGCGTGATGTCTTTAAGCGGCAAACTCGAGTTCTTTGCCGATGACTTGTGGCTTTATTAAGGTCGTTCGATCAAATCTTAATCAACGACCCATGTTGATTCTGGACGTGCCTTGGGGGAACGGGAATGTTCTTCCCTAAAGCCTTGCGCGACGATAGACCGGCTATCAGATGGCGGTTGTGATATAGATCAGCTCGCTTCCAACGGCGGATGTGAAAATCGAGGATGGTAGTGTGATCGTTCTATGCTGGACCCTCAATGGAGAAGGGGTTTCAGATTGCGATTTGAAGATTTGCAGGCGCTGCGAGTTAATTCTCAGATGCAGATGGTGAAGTTTTTCTATCCTCGAGCGGCTCGACGATCAGACATGCAGGTGACACAAATATGAGATGACATTCCTTCTTCCGGCTTCAGTAATGGAGACACATGCAGATTGAAAAATTTCTTATTCGATTCGAAGTTATCATGTGCAGATAGGTGGATCCAGAGATACAAATTATAACCAAAGAAAGAATCCGTGATAAAAATTTGCTTGCATAGTACGGTCAAATCTCAGCCATAATTAGATCCATTTAACAAATCAAATGTTGAATGTCGTTTTCAGTCTTAGGTAAGAAACACAGAATCCATAATTAATTTGTAAATTATGCACAAAGCTCCCTCAAGGATTTTCAAACAAAACATGTTCTCTAGTAGATGCATGATGTCATTTATTTTATCCTCCATTGCAGGTAGTGCGACTCGGATCGTAGCACCATCATATATTCTATGTTGCTTATGGGACAGAAATAGTAGCAATCCCTTATTTCGATCTTCAAGGAATAAGAGTAGGCAAACAGTAGTTAGTAGGGAAAGCAAGTCAGTATGAGCAAGCACTTTACTAGTATTCTTAATATATAGATAGATTCAAAAGGTGGTAGGGGAAGTGAGGCCTTCCTTAGCCTTTTGTATCGACCAATGCACCAGTGGAGGACCTCATGAACCAGATCATCTAGACATGGTACACATGGTGGTCTTTGGATATGATATCTTGCATCAAGGAGACGAAAAGCATGGTGTAAGTACATTTGCGAAAATGTAAACAATATGAAAAATGAAGAAAGTGCGCTAGTTTGAAAGCGGGCACATTTATAAGTGACATTGTATCAGGAGATGGAATTGTTGTAGATCCAGTCAAGGTTTCAATGGTCTTGAAATGGGAGCAACCAAGAACACCTACTGAGGTTCAGGGCTGAAGGGTACTGCATAATCTTTCTCAAGGACTTCATAGCCCTACCACTCATTCAACTTACTAATAAGGATGTGAAATACGAGTAGACGATGAGAGGATCTAAGAAAAATGTATCCATGTTTGATCTCACTCGCCCCTCTGGTTGAAAAGTCTGATTCGAAGAGGTTGGCCAACAACATAAAAAAAGAGACTCTTTCCTTTTCTCCTTTAGGGATGGGGATCTTCGTGTTCTGATAGAAGCTCATGAGATGATTATTCTAGTATCCAAAGTCAGATGTATTTGAAGATGGTAAGTTGGCCTGCAAAGAAATGGCTAGCAATTTGTAGTCAAAGATCTTGGACTTATATGATACTTCTCGTTATGTCCCAAAGGAAATATGCTATAGATATTTTTCTAGAGACGGGGATGTTGGAATCCAAGCTAGGACGCCCGCATCACTTGTCTTATTTGCAAATAGATCCATTTACATCTGCTATCATGTGGTTGCATGTGTATTTCTTTTACACTTGCACATTTGGCTCCAATTTTAGTGCTCTTTAAATACAGGTCCAAGTAGCTGATTGAAATGTGATATGCACGTGCATGATTTTTTGAAAATTCTCTAAGTACACTGCAATATTTCTCTGTTATCATCTGATCAAAACTTTTACAGTAATTATAATTTAGTCCTTTTTCTGCATCACTTATTTTCTTGTTTATATTGCATGGAATAAAATCATTTATGCTCCAAAATTTATACAAAAACTAGTATAAGTTCCTGCTAGGCTGCTTTAATTCTTACAATTTTGGTTTTGCAAATTATTTTCATTTATTAATTTTAATAATTCAAAATTTAATAAAAAAACATATTGTCTCCCATAAAATAAAAATAAAAGGATAAAAATTCACAAAAAAAAATCAAGAGTAGCTTGTTTAGATTCCTTCTTGTATTTCATTACTTGTCTTTGATTGAATAACCCTTGCTTAATAACTGTTGCCTCCTTGAGTTCGACCTTGGGAGCTATACTAGGTTAACAATTAAATAGCAAAAATCCATCATCTTATTTGATTTCTTTGATTTAGAATTAATAATTGTTTGATTCAATAGGTTTTTCTTTTGGTACAATGACATTCTCTATTAATAAACTAAAACTCAAGTGAAATTCCCGGCTAATCAGGGTGGTTCCACCTCTTTCGGGTATCCATTTCCATAATTAGATGGAAACTTACTATGATACTATTTGTAACGTCCCGAGCTTAGGTCCCTGCTCCGTTATCGAGGAAAACTGACAGTGACCACTTTTTTTGTCATGCCCGATTGAACCCATTGATAACCGACCAAAACGTTTAAGCCAAATTTGTCAACTAGTCATCCTAGCACTTATAACCCGCACCTACACTTCATGAGTTTTTGAAGTGCGGGTGGGGATTATAAGTGGCCCACTCCCTCCGTTCCTGTTTGTCCTACTCAGTCACACCACTGCACTCCAACGATCAATTTCTAGAAGTAATGAGAAAAAGTACCATCATACTCCACCGGCTACGCGACCATGTTTTTTGTCGTCAGAATGGATGCATTTCTATCCTTAAGTTCGAAAAGAATACAACGTTAAGACGTTTCCGTCACGTGAGGACCATGTTGTTGCAGATTTAATAGACAATGTACCACATTGTTACTTTTTAAAGTCTAGCTACCATAATTAAATTGGGTGTATACTTTAGAGACTTCTGTGTAATTTGCTCAGAAAGAAATAATATGTCTTCTTACTCGACACATAAATCCTTTTAAGAATTTATTTTTATCTTGTCTTTCGGTCCGTGCTTATTGGGCTTTGGGGTTTCCAACCCCCGTATTTACAAAAATAAAAATAAAAATAAAATTAAAATAGAAATAAAAACAAGAGAACAACGACCCCCGCTGTCGCTAACCCCCTCAGAGGATCTCTGCTCGGACCAATACATTAATCTCGCCCGCATCACACCCTCCTATCTTCCTCCATCTCGCTCCAGATTGCAGTCCCGGCATTGGAACTCCTCCTCATCCTGGCCCATCTCGATCCATCCGATCTCGTACCCCTCCCTCCCCAGATCTGATCCGTCCCGCATCTCAGATCTGCTCTATTTGCCATCCTCCTCTTCTCGGCGATTTCTCAGATCTGTTTTCGATCCAAGAGGATGACGGAGAAGTCGTGCAGTCTCCTGGTCCACTTCGACAAGGGAAGCCCCTCGATGGGGAACGAGATCAAGGAGGCGCTGGAGGGCAACGACGTGGAGGCCAAGGTAGAGGCGATGAAGAAGGCCATAATGCTCCTCCTCAACGGGGAGACCATCCCTCAGCTGTTCATCACCATCATCCGCTACGTCCTCCCCTCGGAGGACCACACCATCCAGAAGCTCCTCCTCCTCTACCTGGAGATCATCGACAAGAAGGACCCTTCCTCCGGTAAGGTCCTCCCTGAGATGATCCTCATCTGCCAGAACCTCCGCAACAATCTCCAGCACCCGAACGAGTACATCCGCGGCGTCGCCCTCCGTTTCCTCTGCCGTCTCTCACAGCCCGAGATCCTCGATCCCCTCCTCCCCTCCGTCCTCTCCAACCTCGAGCACCGCCACCCCTTCGTCCGCCGCTATGCCATCCTCGCCGTCATGTCCATCTACCGCCTCCCGCAGGGGGAGCACCTCCTCGCCGACGCACCCGAACTCATCGAGAAGTCCCTCGCCTCCGAGCAGGATGCCTCCGCCCGCCGCAACGCCTTCCTCATGCTCTTCCACTGCGCGCAGGATCGCGCCGTCAATTATCTCCTCTCCCACCTCGATGCCGTGCCCGAGTGGAGTGACATGATGCAGATGGTCGTCCTTGACCTCATCCGCAAGGTCTGTCGCACCAACCGCGCCGAGAAGGGCAAGTACATCAAGATCATATTCTCTCTCCTCAACGCCCCCTCCACCGCCGTTATCTACGAGTGCGCGGGCACGCTTGTCTCCCTCTCCTCTGCGCCCACCGCCATTAGGGCTGCTGCAGGCAAGTACTGCGAGCTCCTCTTGTCGCAGAGCGACAACAACGTGAAGCTCATCGTACTCGATAGGCTTAGTGAACTCAAGGCTTCGCATAGGGACATTATGGTGGAAATGGTTATGGATGTGCTGCGGGCACTTTCGAGCCCGAACCTCGACATCAGGAGGAAGACGATTGACATCGTGCTTGAGCTCATCACCCCGAGGAACATCGACGAGGTGGTGCTGAATCTCAAGAAGGAGGTCATGAAGACCCAGAGTGGCGAGCTTGAGAAGAATGGGGAGTACAGGCAGATGCTCGTGCAGGCCATCCACTCGTGCGCAGTCAAGTTCCCAGAGGTGGCGAGCTCTGTCGTGCACCTGCTGATGGATTTCCTTGGTGACAGCAATGTGGCTTCTGCCATCGATGTCGTGCTGTTTGTTCGTGAGATCATCGAGACAAATCCGAAGCTTCGGGTCTCTATCATCACGAGGCTCTTGGATACTTTTTACCAGATCCGTGCAGCAAGGGTCTGCTCATGCGCACTTTGGATCGTAGGGGAGTATTGCCTCTCGCTATCTGAGGTGGAGAGCGGGATCACGACTATCAAACAGTGTCTTGGTGATCTTCCATTCTACACAGTTAATGAGGACAATGAAGGTGGTGACGTCGCGAAGGCCCCTCAGCAAGTTAGTTCTTCCATGACTGTTTCATCCAGAAGGCCTGCTGTCTTGGCTGATGGCACCTATGCCACTCAAAGTGCTGCTTCAGAGACTGCTGTTTCTGCTCCCACCATTGTTGCCGGATCATTAACATCTCCTGCGAATCTTAGGTCTTTAATCCTTAGCGGGGATTTCTTCGTGGGGGCCGTTGTTGCCAGTACACTTACCAAGCTTGTATTGAGGCTGGAAGAAGTCCAGCCATCGAAAGCCGAGGTCAACAAAGCCAGCACAGGGGCTCTGTTGGTCATGGTTGCCATGCTTCAGTTGGGACAGTCTTCCTATATCCCTCACCCCATTGACAATGATTCCTATGATAGGATACTTATTTGCATAAGGCTGCTGTGCAATACTGGTGATCAAGCTAGGAAGATATGGTTACGGTCTTGCCGTCAGAGCTTTGCAAAGATGCTGGCAGAGAAGCAGTTCCGTGAAACTGAAGAAATTAAAGCAAAAGCACAGATTTCTCATGCCCAGCCAGATGATCTTATCGATTTTTATCATCTGAAGAGTAGGAAGGTATTAAGTGTTTAAATCACTGCATCTAGCTTGCAAATATCAATTCTTTCAACTACACATCTTTTGACTAGAACAGCCTCTTTCGTAAATTATCATATGCAATGTGCTAGCCCGGAGGGTAGAGTGATATTATCAATGCGTCTCGTTATGACTACGATTTGCAATTCATATGCTCAAAAAACTAGAAATTTGGGAAAATAGTTTGGGTGCTCCATTTTCACACTGTTCCATAGATCATTTTTAACTTTTTTAATTTAACTTGTTTTCAAATTTAAATATCACGTAACTATTCTGTATGTATAGTGCTCTGTAGTCTTACCATGCATATATCATGCAAAACTCTGTATCCCTACATGAACCTGCTATATGCATTTTGATGATTTGTATTGTTGTAGATCCTTGCATGTCGGTTTGAAATGTTACACTTCCACAGAATTTATGAGATAGCTGGCAAATGTTTATAAATTTAATTCACGTTTCTTCATTTATATCTATGTGATGACAATACTCTCTAATCCTTTGGCCTCTATGATGATGTTTAATCAGGACTAGGAAATATTAATTTGGTAGTCGACTCATTTTAGAAAATTTTAGTGGCCTTCTGCATATGATAGACCAAAAGTGGCCTGACACTTCCTTGTATAGCAAAAGCTTATGCAAGCTGCTGCCTTTTTTTGTCCTTCTATTATTTATGAGCCTTTGCTTATATTTTTCAAGACACAGCCCTTGGAGTGTTGCTGAGAAAAAAAGAAAAATATCTTTTCCTGATTTTCTTGTACTTGTGTTTTAATTTCCATTTATAGAGTAGCTTGTTTGCTGTTAACAGGGCATGTCCCAGCTTGAAATTGAAGACGAGGTTCAGGATGATTTAAAGCGTGCAACTGGAGAGTTTACAAATGATGGAGATGATGCAAATAAACTCAACCGTATTCTTCAGTTGACAGGATTCAGTGATCCAGTATATGCCGAAGCTTATGTAACTGTTCATCATTACGATATCGTCCTTGATGTTACAGTCATTAACCGAACCAAGGATACACTTCAAAATTTGTGCTTGGAATTGGCAACCATGGGAGATCTCAAACTTGTCGAGAGGCCCCAGAATTATACCCTTGCACCTGAATCAAGCAAACATATCCGTGCCAATATTAAAGTTTCTTCAACTGAAACTGGAGTCATCTTCGGAAATATTGTTTACGAAACCTCCAATGTGCTTGAACGAACTGTTGTTGTCCTCAATGATATCCACATTGACATTATGGACTATATCTCCCCTGCAACATGTGCAGATGTGACCTTCAGGAATATGTGGGCTGAATTTGAGTGGGAAAACAAGGTACATTGCCATCTTAAACCTCTTACCTGTCTGCTGTTTATGGATGTATTTTGAATAGTTTTATACCACAACATGCTATCTAATATAATGGCAGGTGTTCATGCGTACAGTTTTAGTTATGATATCTGGCATTGCCGTTAACATGTTATAATTCTTGCTTTATTACCTGCCTGAATAATTTGCCATAATATTCTTTTTGCAATATCTGATACCTAATCAATCGATTAAACATAAGAATGCGGTGTTGTTTCAATTTGAAAGGTTGCCTTAGCTTTCTGAAATTTGTTGAACATCTAAATCCAATACATTATTTTTGGAAAATAAACACCATAATTGTAGGATTTGCCATATATTTGATTTTTGTGTGTTGCTGCTGCATTTATCTAGGCAAGCATTCTCCAACTGCCATCTAGTTTTCTCCTCCATTTTATACATATAAGCGGTTTTGTATCGAAGCAATCCGTAATCTCCATAAATGTTCTTATGATTGAGCAGTTGGATGTCCTGCCAAGAAATCATTTTTATAAATCTCATTCTCCTAGAAAATGGGTAGTATTTTGAAATAAACCGCATGATTCAGTTTAGCACCCTACCATTCAAAACTTTCAATCATTTTCTTCTTTGTTTGTCTTCTCTTGTACCTACAAATGCACTTATATGAATTCCTCTAAAAATTGTGAACTGTGTAGTAAATACCATGTCACTTAAGGTAAGTGAAAATAAGCTATATAGTTAGAGCATAAAGTGTCATACCTTTGTAAGACGATCTTAATCCATGTTTAGCTTAATTTGTTTTCGAGAAGCTCAGAGATGATCATCCGACATGTGATTTCGTCGATTTTTTAATTAAATAGAAGACAAAACAGAAGACATCCCCAATTTGCAACTCCATTATTAATCATGGTTTTTAAAATTGCACCTCGAGGCGCCAAGGCATATGCCTCGAGACCTTTTTCTATAAAAAACCGCCTCGAGGCTATATCCTTCGTCAACCTGCCTAAGGTATAAGCCTCGATGTGCTGAGGTATGACCAAGGCGCCCGAGGTGGTATCGAGATGTTGCCTCAATTCTATGTGTTTTTGGAAATAAAATTAAATTAACTCTTTTAGTTTATACTTTTACGATAATATTAAAGACAATATGGCTTAAGTAACCGTGATTAATAACCTTGAAACCTTTGAATAACCAACAAACCCTTGACACATTATTTCATCAGTGCATAATCATTGCATAAAACATGTATATATAGTGATTGTTTTTATTAGTATGAATATTTCATCTCATGTAATGGTATTCTATTGCTTGAATCATACAATAAATATGGTGCACGCTCAAGAGATTATATGTTTTTTTTTAAGAATATAACATATTCACAATGTCAACATTACACAATCACAAATTTGTAAGTATTTTTTTAAGGAAAAAAGGGCGCTGCATCCTAAGGTAACTTATATGGTTGATATGATATATTGTATGCACATGTTCAATACGGAAATACACAAATTTAGGATTGTGATAATAAATTTTGTGAATATTTGAAATTTATGAGTTTATAGCAATATAATCATGTTTAATTATAGTTTTATGTGCATTTTCTTTATACATCGACGGTTATACCTTTGTCGCCTCAAGGCTTGCACTCAAGGTTTGAAAAAACTAAAGGCGGAACGAGGCGTTTTCCTCGGAATCGAGGCGAGGCATAGCCTCGAGGCAGTCGAGGCATAAGCCTCAGTTTTTAGCGAAAACTATGCATAAAACTATAATTATATATATGCCAATGTAATTATATGTTCTCTGTCCAACATATAATATTTACACTATACGATATGATGAAATAATAGAGATAAGAACCCCAAAATATAAGATAGAATTACATCATATCCCTTTCTACTCATTTTCTTCCAATAAAAAAAGGAATTCGTTGTCATTGTCAAAGAATTAAATAATACATATCTATTTGAAATATTATTGTAATTAAAAGTACGATTAAATATACGTCGAAGAAATTTGTGTTATGTGTCTAATATATAATATATGATCGTGAGAGAAACCGTGAATCCTATCCCTTTTCAAACAAATCTTTAAAATATTATTGTAATACAAAGTACGATTAAATATATGTCGAATTGTTGATATGCCTTGAATCCTAATCATCTGACCATTGTTGAAGAATTGTGTATGCATCCTCCTGCCATACCATACCCCAACAAGACGAGGGTCTCGCTGCCCGGTCAATGAGCCTGGGGTGGGGTGGGGGTCTAGGGGGAGCAAGTGCCCCCCTCCTGCAGGGGTATGAGGGTAGTGCCCTCGATGAAAAAATTTCAAGAGCGGTTCTATTTGTATTCGGGTACATGGATCCTTCTATTTTGGGCACGAAAGAATCATCGGATTTAGGCATAATTAATAGTTAGATTCAATTAGTAGTAAATATGAAGCAATTTGCTGAAATAATTAAACATAATTAATAGTAAATATGAAGTTATGGGCATGAAAGAAGCATCAGATGTAGGCATTTAACTTGTATAATCATTATCCTAAACAAATATATATTTATAAGCTTCTCAAACCATCATGTAAACCATTAAGATCATAAAAAATACTTCAAAAAAGAAAAAAAATGCCTCGGAAAATGTCTCGACTGCCTGAGGCAGAATGCCTCGAGGCTATGCCTCATCCACCTGAGGCGCATGCCTCACTGGACAGGACTGAGGCGCACACCTCGAGGCTAAAAAGGACCGCCTCACCTCGAGGCGTACGACTTGACCGCCTCGAGGCGTGATTTTTAATTCCTTGCTTACGCCTCGCATCATTGACAGAAAACCGTCGCGATCCGCCTCACGTTTTTAATATCTTGTTATTAACATAAGCTACACATGACATGCCCTATAACATGCCTTCACATTGTGCCTCGCCTTCTTCACGTAATACCTCTACCGTTGAAGAACACTTCATTCCTCTCATTCCAAATCTCCCTCAGGATGTCATATGGCATACTTTGAACTGAGTGCCTTCTGTGGCTATGGTCTCCTCTATTGGTCTTTTCTAGATTTGATGCTCAACTGAAAAGTATCAGTGCTACTTGCATCCACCCATAGGATCTCCATTGACCCCCAAACCATGGTTGTGCATGGGCACGAGAAGTAGAGGCGGTCCACATCCTTATTCCTATAGATCATACATGTTCTATCCGAAACCAACTCCACCCACTCCCTGAACACACCATTATAACAAGTCTCTTCTTCTCAATAATCATGCATGCAACCTCACTTTCAAGTATGCCTTGGATTTTCAAATCAATTGACTATCCAAAGAAAATTCCAAGTTAGTGAATGATTCATGCTCCCTCGACGTTTCTTAAACTCTAGGCATATAAAAATTCATGCCCATCCATTCCAATCTAGATGGGTTCATTTTGATGCAACTTAAAATTATGGATCAGGGCTAAACAAATGTTTATTGGATTCCTTTTTCGTCTAGGTTGAGTCCACTAAATTGAGATCATTTAAGATCTCTAAAGATAGTATAAATGATTTAAATATTTAAAGTAGGAGCCTTTTTTTGGAGTCAATGCTTGTTAGATTTTATTTATTTATTTTGTAATCATATCCTTTCTATATAGTCTTGATTAAAGATCAGATTTGAGTGTTAAAAGAATAGGAGTTTCTCTCTCCTCTTATCCCTTCTTCTCCCATGCATCTTCATGCTTTCTACCTAAGAATCGTTCTCTATATGTGCATTCTCCTATTTTTCCTCTCATTTATTTTCCCTCATGATTTCAATGCCCGCATCAATTGGTATCCAAGCATGTCTCTACATGTGCGTTCTCCCATTTTTCCTCTCATTTATTTTCCCTCATGATTTCAATGTCCGCATCAATTGGTATCCAAGCATAACATTTGAATCATCCACACAATTCAATGATCCTTTTGAGTATTGGTGAGCCATATGAATCACAGTTTACGTTCGTGTCGATGGAGATAGAAGAATCGCTTCAAGTCATGTTAAATGGTCTAACATTTTCTGGATTCATTGGTCAAGGAAAGTACATTCATCCATGCTGAAGTTTTAATCGTTATACCACCTATAAGATGTGGCTTCGAGGAGATAAAAAAGTAAGGTAAGGAAAAAAGATTAGCCTTCTCAACATCATCAACCTCTCTTGTGCAATTTGCCACCCTATGCGCATACCCTGCATCCCTGACTTTATCGCCCATCGTTGATGCATGGTCCCATTGAATGCCCATATGTGTTGTCTTTACTCAGTGTCAAATGATGTTGGAAGACCACACATATATGCCGCCTTCACCCAACTTGTTAGCATGTTAATGCGCTAATGTGTTCCTTAGAACTCGATCGTTCTCCTTGCTTAGTTGTCATGTTGCTCAGAAGCTTGTCCTTAAATTTCAGATTTTGGTTTCGTTTAACCAAAGTCCATAGAGAGAAATTTCAGAGCATTTCGATGAAATAGTCGAAAACTATGGAAATGACTTTAAACATGATTTTTACTTAAATTAAGGTTATTAATGTTCTTAAATCAATAAATAAGATGGCAATGCACACTTGTTTGTAAATAGATATATAAATAGAGTTCAAAATAGTATTATCGTCATAATCCTCACACATGCTTAAATTTAATAGCAATGGATATTCAAAGTCAGAACTAGTTTATTAGTTGTAAGCAAAGGCCATGGTATTCACCCTTGTTGAAATGTTTGGAAATCGGGGAAATGACTCTGAACATGATTTTTCACTGAATTTAAGGTGTTAATGTTCTTAAATCAATAAATAAGATAGCAATGCACAATTATTTGTAGTAGATATGTAAATAAAAGTTTCAAAATAGTATTATCATCGTAATCATCAGACAAGCTTAAACTTATTAGCAAATGCCAAAATACGACATTAATTAAAACTTGAATTTAACTTTTGGAGCTTGAGTCTAACTAGTTTAGTTATATTAGACTCAAAATTTTGGAATTAAGTATAGAAACTTGCGTATACAATATAAAACTCTCTAAGAACTCAACACGTCAAGAGAGAAATGGGTGAAAATTTGCTATATTGGCAAATTTCAGCGAAAGCAAAGGGTAGATCCTCTTATTTACGTCGTTTCGATGAAACAGCATGTAATATGGTGAAATGTTGACATTTCACTGAAATCATGTAAAAAAATAAGGTAGCATTTCAATTTCGCTGACATGGAGAAACGAAAGTTTCGATTAAATTTGATCGAATGCCACATAAATTTGAGGCCATGCATGTTCCTATGAGATCACATGTGGGGGTTAATCTCCATTGTTTATGTGGGTATTTTTTTGTAGTTATTGTAGTTGTGCCACACAACATGACATTGGTCTTCTTGACCTCACCGATTGCTTCTCCTCTAAACTATATTGCCCACCTTCAAGTTTGTAAAAATCGATTGACTAGACCGACTTGTCGGACCGATTAGCCGGGTCGAATGACTATTGACCGACTTGACTAGGCCTAGTCGGCCAATAGTCGGTCGATTAGTTGGCCGATTTTTAATGACATTTTTTATTCCTTTATTTTCATTTTGTATCATTGTTATTAACATAGTATTCATTGTTGGTTAGTAATTAGTAACTTAGTATATCATGTTACCTCTTGTTAATGCTAATGTTATTTTTTTATTATAAATATCTACATAGGATTAGTTTATTTTTATATGCTATTGGTTAGTATATTTATGCTATTCATTTTTTTGAATGTTATATTTTTAATAGGTGCAGTATTCTTGTTATGTTTTTATGAGTGTATTATAATGAAAATGTCTAAATCTATGCAAATAAATACTAATATATGTATAAAATTGATTTATATATTTAAAATAATAAAAAAGTTCAAAAATCGACTAAGGCCTGACTAAATCCGATTAGTCATCCCACTGCCGATTAATCCTTAGTCACTGACCCGATTGACTTGAGTACCGAGTATCGACTTCTGCAACCTTGCCCACCATAATTGACCGCCACCATTCCCCATCCGATTAAGTGAGGAGGAAAATACTTAGTGGTATCGTCTAAGGATGGGGTTGGGCCCTTTTGGGGCCGAGGTGACTTGCCTAAGGCCTATTTAAATTATTTTTTGAGGACAAGACCTATTTAAATTATTGGGCTGTGGACCGAGTTGCGACTCGTAATTTCTTCTCTAGTCAAGAATGCAGAAACGATCACCTAACCCCTTTAATCGGCCCATTTAGTCTATATAGAGGGGTGGCCGCTTCTACTAAGGCTAATCGGTCCTTACTCGGCCAACCGATACAAGGGGCACCTAAATGGCTTAGTCGCCCGACTAAGAGGTCATTTAGGGTTTATGGAAACCCGATACCCTTCCCGTTAACCGACCCGATAGTAAGTTATTACTTAATGTGGGACAATAAGCATCCAAACTCCCGAGCCTTTTCTCGACTACAAGTCTACAACCCTCTCTCGGCTCCAAAATCGTATCTCTCGCCCATAAGGAGCTCCTCCATCGCTTTCACACTTCTCGATGGTTGGCTATGCCACAATAACTCCACAGTTCATCAATGCTGCTACCTTGCAAGCATTGAGGCTCGCCTTCACCATCTCCCCTTGCCATCACTGCAAGTAAGTAGTATCAGTAGTGCGGTTTGATTTTTCGCTGTTAATACTCTTCATATAGAGTTTTTAACTTGATTTCAGATTGGTTAAAGCTCAGTGTATATAACTTATATGCTTCGTCCATAAAAGTTCTTTGTATTGCCTTGAGTTTTTCCTCCCTTTATGATTACATCCAAGTGGAGTTTACATAATGAAGTCCTAGTTTTATGGATTCCTTGTGAGTGATTAATTATTAAAAGGTTATTTATATGTTATGCATTAGTGATTGATTAATGAAATGCCTAAGTTTATGTAAATTTATTAGAATATATGTATAAAAACTAGGGTTTTTATTTGTTGTATCCCTCCGAGATATTCCAATATCAATTATGCCCATCCTTTTTTGGGAATATCACTTGTGCCCCTAACTTCTTGCCAGTCTATCACTTATACCTCTCATGTTAGTTGTCGTCCATCCTTAACGTAAACAGATGTTAACTTTGGGAATATATATTAAATTTAAAAAAAATAAGATGAAAAGTCCATCCTCTTCCTCCCCGTTCTTTATCCTCCCTAGCCTCATGCTCCTCCTCCAGTGCCTCCTTTCCCCACCCCTGCACCTCCCCTCCACCCCAACTCCTCTCGTCACCCTGCACCTCCCCCTTCATCCTGATCTCCTCCCCGCGCACCTTCCCTCTGCCCCCCACCTCCCCTCCACCCCCAACTCCTCTCGCCGCCCTGCACCTCCCCCTCCGCCTCGAGCTCCTCTACCCACACCTCCCCTCCGCCCCCACACCCCTTCATTCCCAGCACCTCCCCTCGCCCGTGCACCTCCCCCTCCGCCCCTAGCTCCTCCCGCCGCCCCTGTACCTCCCCTTCGCCCGAGATCCTCCCCCTGCACCTCCCTCCCCGCCTCCGCTCCTCCCTCCGCCCCATCACCTATACCTGCACCCAGTGTTTTAAAAAGCGCCGCCTCGAGGCGCAAAGGCGTACGCCTCGAGGCGAGGCGCAGCAATTTCGCCCTGAGGCGCACGCCTCAGGTTCTCTGGGTGGGGCGTGCGCCTTGACTTGGCGTGAGGCGCTCGAGGCGCGAGGCGCTCGAGGCGAGGCGGAGGCGTAAGCCTCGAGCCATGAGGCTTTTTTTTACATTTTTGGTTATGTGCTTTGCACTTGACCTTATTTTTTTGTTAGCATTATATTTTTTATGTTTGTATTTTTGTTTACATGTTAACCCTTGCATATTTCTATATATAGCTCCATGCAAAGAGAAGAGATCGCTTGAAACAAGCGAAGTTTAATGATCTTGTATACTTCATGTTCAATTTATCATACATCTACACATACTAGTTCTATTACACACGGATTTGAGTTTGAATTGTAATAAATGTTTTATATTAGTTGCAAGTTTGCAAACTTGATGTTGTTATTTGGTTGTATAAGTTGTGAATCTTAGAATAGTTATCGCATATATGAAGAAGCAAGGATGCAAATAAACACGTGAATTAAAATAATTATTACATTTGATTGTGAATAGCAAAATAAAAATAACAGCGAGACCCCCGTCTTGTTGGGTTATGATATGGCAGGAGGGGATGCATATGACGGTTCTCTAACAATATCCAGCATGACAAATGGTTGGGATTCAAGGTGTGTTAGTATTTTTTACTTCAAACACTAAAAATTATGGTTCCTATTATACTTTAGTATTAAGTATAGACTTTAATTCAATACTCATATAGAATTATTGAAGTTGGAGTTGGAACTTGATATTCCATATATTAGTGCCTTTTTTTGAATTACAATGCCTTCATTGCTTATGTATTGCATCTCTTATTAGTGTTAAACTATTCTTGAATGTATTTTTGGGAACATTTAATATTATCATATATTTTTTCAATGTATTTTCCTTTAATTTTATTTTTTTTCCAAAAAATTGAGGCTTACGCCTCGACCGCCTCGAGGCTTACGCCTCGCCTCGATTTCAGGGAAAACGCCTCGAACCGCCTCGCGCTTTTTTAAACCTTGCCTGCACCGCCCCTTTGTCCCTGCACCTCCCCTGCTGCGTCGTGCCTCGCCTCCTCCTCCTCCTCCTCTTCCTCCACCAAGGGATGTCTTGCTGTCGCCGTCTCGGGGTGGAGGTTGCTGTTTCAGATGCTCGCAAGGGGACGAGCTGCTGAAGGATCTGCATGATTTCTCGACGAAGCGGGAGCGGAGGAGAATGAAGAAGGCGTTGGCGGATGAGGAGCAAGGGGGCAGAGAAAGGAGGGGAGAGGAGGGGGAGGAGAAGAGGAGGATGCTGTTGGTTGAAACAGGGACCTGTCGACACTTGTTCAGTTAAGATAAAATTTTGATTAATTGATTCATGAAAATTCACCGAAAAATTCAATAAAATTCATCATTTGATCCGAAATGAATGATATATCTGTATAAATGCAAAAACTTTAGCGATTTGATGGATGCATGAAGGTGTAATTAAGAAAAAGAAATTATGAACAGAAAGAACGAACATCAAATGGAGAAAAAAGAAGATGAAGAAGAAGTCTGGACAATTATGCCCTTCTTAACTGTACCATGATTCGAAAAAAACCATGGTTAAGTTCAACTCATTAACAGTTAAACTAATAGAGTGACACAAGTGATAGAACGGCCAGAAGTCGGTGGCACAACTGATATTCCAAAAAAGATAGGGGCGTAATTGATATTGGAATATCTCGAAGGGGTGCAATTGATAAAAATCCTAAAAAATTATTTTACATAATTTAAATACAACAACAACAACGCCTTTTCCCATATTAAGTAGGGTTGACTACATGGATTCTTTGCCTCCACTCAGATCTATCTTGGACCAATCTCGAGCTTAGATCCAAAAAACTAAGATCCCCCCGTATAATCTCATTCCAACACTTCTTGGGCCTTCCTCGTCCTCTCTCAACTGACTCAACACCCAAAACTCGCATCTCCTAACTGGTGCATCAACTGACCTCCTTTGTAAATGGTCAAACCGTTGTAAGCGATTTTCATCTTATCTTCGATTGGAGCTACAACTTTCCTTCTTTATATATCGTTCCGAATCCGATCTTTACGTACGTGCCCACATATCCACCTTAGCATTTTCATTTCTGCTACTGCCATAATGCCATTCTCTGCGCATGTCTATGGTTCACTGGCCAACATTCATATCCATAGAGCGTAGTAGGTCTCACAAGTCACGACTGCTTTGTAAAACTTTCCTTTGATTTTCAAAGGAATTTTCTTATCATAGAGAATAGTAAAGGCTCCTCTCCACTTTAGCCAACCTGCATTTACATCTCCATCAATTTCTCCATCATGTTGTAAAATAGATTCCAAGAATCTAAAAGAATATCTCTTTCGATTCTATCGTCACCAATCTTCACCTCAATTCCTTCACCATTGCTTTAAAAAAATGCACTCCATATATTCAGTCTTAGCCCTACTTATACGAAATCCTTTAGTCTATAATGCATGTCTCCATACCTCTAACTTCCCATTTACTCCATCTCTAATCGTACCAATCAACACAATATCATCAACGGATAACATATACTAAGGTATCTCGTCCTGAATATGACTTATCAACTCGTCCATAATCAAAGTAAAAAGGAATGGACTTAAAGCTGAACCTTGATGCATACTAGTGTTCATATCAAAGTAGTCACTATTCCCAGACTGGATCCTTAGACAATATGAAGCCTTATCATACATATTCTCTATGAGGTTAATTTATAGGACATGTACTTATCTTTTCTCCAAAACTCTCTACAATATCTCCCGTGGGATACAAGCCTTCTCCAAATCAATAAAAATAATATTGAGGTTCTTCCTTTTAGCTCTATGAATCTCTATTGTTCTCACCAAGTGGATAGCTTCATAGTTGAGCGACCTGACATGAATCCGAATTGATTTTCTTTTACTTTGGAAACTTGTTTCAACCTTCTTTCGATCACACATTACCAAATTTTTATAGTGTGGCTCATCAGCTTGATACATCTGTAATTTGAACAATTTTGAATGCCTTTTTTATTCTTATAAAGAGGCACCATGATACTTCTCCTTCAATATTCATGCATTTTCTTGCTTCGTCAAATAATAATGAATTTATTTGTAAGCCAAGTCAAACCACGCTCACCTAAAACTCTCCATACTTCCATAGGAATGTCATAAGGTCCTACACCTTTCTTAGGTCTCATAACCTTCAAAGCCTCCTCTACTTCCTTCTTTTGTATTCGTCTATAACTTGCACGATTCAAGTAACTTTCATTACTAGTTAGATCTCCCAAAGTGATCTCTCTATTTCCTTCCCCAATGAAAATCTTATGGAAATACTGTTTCCATCTAGTCTTTATATCCTTATGAATAATAAACACGTGACCTTCTTCATCCTTAATGCATCTTACTTGAGAAATGTCTTTGGTCTTTCTTTCTCTTGCTTTGGCCAACCTGAATATATTCCTCTGGCCCTCCTTAGAATCGAGATTTTTTTTACAAAAATTCATAAGATTTTGACTTAGCTTCGTTTACAGCCTTCTTTACTTTTATCTTCGCTATTTTGTAGCTTGTGGCAGTTTCCTCTGTTCTATTCTTAGACAGCTTTAAAGCACACTTTTTTAATTTTGAGCTTTTCTTGCACCACTCACTCCACCATCAAGCCTTCTTTTGGCTTGGAGTTCCTCCCTTTGACTCGCATAACATCTTTTTGACCACCCTTCGGATATAAGATGCTACTGCCTCCCATATCTCGTTTGCATTTCCATTACAATCCCAAGATAAATGTTCTAAAACCTTCTCCCTGAAGTTTGATTGCTTCAATGAAGATTCCACCATCTAGTTCTGGTGATCTTGGAAATTCTCCTTTTGTTTATCAACTCTTTTATTTGCACATCCATGACTAACAAGCGATGTTGGGTTGTCAAATTCTCCTGGGATTACTTTGCAGTCATTTCAACACAACCGATCTATTTTCCTCAAAGCAAAGTAATCTATCTGTGTTCTAGTCGTACCACTCTTATAAGTAATTAAATGCTCCTCCCCATTTGATCGGATTTGGATGCTCAAAATTTTCGAGATACGGTTTTTATTTACGGTTAAATTTTACGATTTAAAAATATCAAACGATCTCCGATTGACGAACAGTCAATTTCATTGGTCTTATTTTGTTGAATCGGGTTTTATGGCGGTATCGGTTTGTTTTACGGTTTCTGAATTTGCGTCGCAGCTTTTCCTCGTCACGCATTACGATGCGATCAATTTTTGGTTGATTTCGCCCGAATGACTTTAGTTTCACGATCAATTGATCGATTCAAGTTATTTAATATTGACAACAAATTTATTTGGTTAATCAGACCCAAATCGGTTTGGGTTCGGGTTTATTTGGTTCCGGATGTAACACAAAGACAAGCCCAAATATGGGATTGGCAATGCGACTGTAGGGCAACCCAAGATCATTGTGAATGTTGCGGCTACTTATTAAGCCTTTAACTTCACATGACGCATTAGAAACACAATCAATTCCATCTAAGTTAATTTTTTTGAGAGAACGGTGGGATAAACCTCCTTTAGAGATCTATCCAATCCATAAAGTTAATTGCTTTCATTTTTTATTTTAAATTGGGTTGGGCATGATTAAAAAATGGCTTTAGGTTTAGGATTCTATTCATATTTTAATTTTAATTATTGACTATCAAACTTAATGCTTTTACCCTAGATTTATTGACAAATGAGAACATTTAAATGTTAAAGTTGTTTGGGGTTGCGGTGCATACATAAAATGTTGGCGATTGGCTTATTATTGTGATGTGCTGTAGGGGCACATATAAGAAATCCAATGCAATCTGCATATAATAGAAAGTTGGATACATTACACAATAATGAATCAAGCTGCTAGCATAAGAAAAACAACAACAAAGCTTTTTCCCACATTAAGTAGGGTCGGCTACACGGATTCTTTGCCTCCATTCAGATCCATCTTGAGCTAATCTCGGGCTTAGATCCAAAAATTAAGATCTCTTTGTATAGGTTTATTCTAATACTTCTTTAGCCTTCTTTTCACCCTCTCTTAGTCGGTTAAACATTCCAAAGCTCACATCTCCTAACTGATGCATCAACCGACCTCTTTTGCACATGAACAAACCACCACCTTAAGCAGTTTTCTCGCATCTTATCCTCAATCGGAGGTATACCAACTTTCCTTCTAATTGCATCATTCTAAATTTGATCTTTACGTGTATGTCCACACATCCACCTTAACATTTTCATTTCTGATACTGTCATTCTCTGCACATGTCTATGGTTCACATGCCAACATTCAGATTCATAGAGCATAACATGTCTCACGGCTGCTTTATAAAACTTTTCTTTGATTTTGAAAGGATTTTTTTTATCACAAAGAACAATATAGGCTCCTCTCCACTTTAACCAGCCTGCATTTATTCTATTAGTAACATCTCCATCAATTTCTCCATTATGTTACAAAATATACCCCAAGTATCTAAAAGAATTTCTCTTATGAATGTTATTGTCACTAATCTTCTCCCTGATTCCTTCACTATTGCTTCCATCAAAAGTGCACTCCATATATTCAGTCTTAGTCATACTTATACGAAGTCCTTTAGTCTCCAATGCATGTCTCCATACCTCAATCTTCTCATTACTCCATCTCTAGTCTCATCAATCAACACAATATCATCAACAAATACATACACAAAGGTATCTCATCATGAATGCGGCTTGTTAACTCGTCCATACTCGTAGTAAAAAAGGAATGGACTCAAAGCTGAACCTTGATGCAGACCAATGTTGATGTCAAAATAGTCAGTCTTCCTACACTGGATTGTCACACGAGATGATTCCCTATATACATATCCTTTATGAGGTTAATGTATAGGACAAATACTTGTCTCTTCTCCAAAATTCTCCACAATATCTACAGTTTAACAAAATCATAAACCTTCTCCAAATCGATAAAAATCACATGGAGGTTCTTCCTTTTAGCTCTATAAATCTACATTGTTCTCCTCAACAAGTGGATGACTTCGATAGTTGATTGACCTGGCATGAATCTAATTTAGTTTTTAATTACTTTGGAAACTTGCCTCAACCTTCTTCGATCGCACGTTCTCAAATTTCATAGTGTGACTCATCAGCTTGATATCTCTGTAATTTGAACAATTTTGAATGTCTCCTTTGTTCTTATAAAGTGACACTACGATGCTTCTCCTCCAATCTTTAGACATTTTCTTGCTTCGCCAAATAACATTGAATAAATGTGTAAGTCAAGTCAAACCGCAATCACCTAAAATCATAGAAGGCCATATCGCGATATATCGGCGATATATCATTATCGAAAAGAAGAGGATATCGATATCAAGGTGTATATCCATTTATCATGATATCGGCAATATATGATCGATATATCGACGATATATCGTCATATAGGCCCATATCGGTAAACGAGTGGAGTCAGTATAAAAAATCATGGATATCGATCGGTATCGTCGAAATTTCGTCGATATCTATATATTGATGAATAATACCCTTATCAGATTGATTTCACTACTTATTTTGCTACTTCTAGTAGGGTATGGTGCAACAGGGGGTGCATACAATGGTTCTTCAACATGAGGGTGTCCAATTGATTTTTATTCACCCCCCCGAAAATATTATTATAAATTATGTCTTTTTTAGAAAAAATGCTATTATGCTCTTTATTTGTTTGGTTCCAAAAATAGCTCAAATATATTGTTTATACATAATATGTAATGCAATATAAGTCTTGGATGAACTCCATTTCCAATATATATAAAGTCAACAATCAACATTAACAAATGATATGCTCAATATGACATATATGTATAATATAAGTGTCATAGATGATCGATATGTGTGATATAAATGTATATTTGTAATTTTTTTAGCGTCATAAGAATTTGGACAAACTCCATTTCCAATATACAAGGAATCAACATTAACATCGATATGTTTGAAATGACCGACATATGTGATATATGGTCTATAAATGGCCGATATGTGTGATATAAGTGTGTATTTGTAGGTTATTTGTTTTTTAATATCTTGGGTGATCTTAATTTCTAAAAATGACAAAAATTGGTTTTTTTGAGCCATTTTTGACATTTCCCTTGATATCGTCGATATATCGGTGATATATCCCGATGTATCCTTTTCCGGACGGACCGAAATGATATCGATATCGATACGACCTTCCTTGTCTAAACTCTTCATACTTCAATAGGAATGTCATATGTCCTACACTTTTCCCATGTCTCATAACCTTCAAAGAGTCCTCTACTTCATTTGTATTTGTTTATAGCTTGCACGATTTAAGTAACTTTCACTACTAGCTAGATCTTGCAAAGTGATATCTCTATTTCCTTCCCTAATGAAAAAATTATGGAAATACTACTTCAATCTAGTCTCTATATCCTTTTGAGTAACAAACACATGTCCTTCCTTATCATTAATGCATCTCACTTGAGAAATATTTTTGATCTTTCTTTCTCTTGGTCAACGTGAATATATCATTCTGGCCCTCCTTAGAGTTCAGATTTTTATACAAACTTCATAAGATTTTGACATAGTTTCGCTAACAACCTTCTTTATTTCCTTCTTCGCTTTATTGTAATTTGTGACAGTTTCCACTATTCTATCTTTAGACATAGTTTTAAAGCATGCTCATGCTCTTTTAATTTTGAGCTTCTCTTACACCCCGCTACTCCACTACCAAGCTTCCTTCTTTCCTGGAGCTTCTCCCTTTGGCTCGCTTAGCATTTCTTTGGCTACCTTTCGGATACAAGATTTTTTTTTTTGAAACCAAAGCTTTTCGGGGGAAGCACGCCGTGGTGTTCGCCCCAAATATTATTAAAATCAAAAGGAAAGAGAAGGGGGGGAGGAAGAAGAGAGGTACAGACACAAAGGATCGAGAGGATACCGCAGCACACGCAACATGAATTACATTAGCAACCAGTCACTCAGAAGCAGATCAACGTGTGCTAAAACATTCTCCTTGTAAAACCTTTGTCCCCTGAAAATCTTAGCGTTCCTAGCGAGCCACAGCGCCCAAATGCAAGCGAACGGGCGAAACAACTCCCTCGTTGGCCGATCAGCACCAGAACGCATGGAGGCCCAAAACGAGTCAGCTGAGGATGCGTTGAGCCAAGTAACGTTGAGGTCCTCCCAGATAGCGCCAGAGCTCGGGTAATGGAAGAATAAGTGTTGCAGAGTCTCCACATTTTCGCCACACAGCACACAATCCAAAGAGTCAAACCCCGAGAGAAACCTAGCACATCTATCTCGGGTGAAGACCCTCCCACGCCTCAAGAGCCAAAGAAAGAAAATCACCCTCTCCGGAAGCTTTAAGCGCCACAGCCACCCAAGATCTTTGCATAGAAGGCTCCGGTCAGAGGTCAGGTGTTGCGAGATGGCGTTGAAAGCCCGCCTTGACGAGAAGGTGCCGTCGCGCCAAACCCAATGATCCCTGTTAGACGTTGGCTTTGGCGCAGCCGAAAGCTGTTGCAGAAGCCTTAAGTAGTCATCAAATCGGTCGTCGGAAAGGTTGCTAGCAAAGGTAGGGAACCAATCGCTCCCGCTCCAAGAGGACGCCACCGACACCCTAGAGTCAGAAGCCAGAGCACTAAGACGGGGGAAAGAAGAAGCAAGAGAGTTGTCCCCCGCCCAGGCGTCGCGCCAGAAAAGGAAAGAGTTACCATCCCCCAGCGCCGGCTTGAACAAATGAGAGAAGCGCCTCACCGCCGAAGCAATCCCCCTCCAGAAAGGGGTACCAGAGCGCAAAGAGTCGGCGTCCCGCATCATGTCCACCCCGATGGAAAGAACATCCCGCAACATAGAAGGAAAGAACCCGATGGCGCTACCCCAAAGTGTATTGACCCACTTAAGCATCAACGCGTCGTTAACCAGATCAAGCCTTCGAATGCCGAGACCACCATCGCATTTCCTTTTGGCCACCTCTTTCCAAGCCACCAGATGGATGCCCCGCGACGCGTGACCCCTTCTTCCCCACAGGAAGCTCCGCATAAGGCCCTCAAGACGCCTCTTAATCCCCACCGGGATCGCCCAATTCGACAGGAAATAAACTGGAATGGATGCAAGGACCGATCTGATCAGCACTAGACGCCCACCCCGGGAGAGCATAGCCGCACTCCAACCAGCAAGTCTTCTCTCCGCCTTGTCCATCACCCTGTTCCAATGAACCAATCTTGGCCTTCTCGCGCCTAGCGGCAGGCCCAGATAGTCGATCGGAAGAGAAGAAGGGGGATTTCCCAACAGCACGCCACACGCCGTCGCGGACTGGTCCTCCCAATTGAAAGGAATCATTTTGGACTTAGAATGGTTGATGCGGAGCCCCGAGAGCTCACTAAAGATCGACAAAGTGACCGCCATCCCTCTGACCTCCTCCAGACCCCCCTCGATGAAGGCGATGGTGTCATCCGCATATTGGAGGGTTGGAGTGTTCTTGTAGTCGCAGGAGAATCCCGATGAGAAGCCACGCGCGACCACCCTATCCGCCATCCTTGGAAGCACATCCGCCGCAATAACGAAAAGCATGGGTGCCAGAGGGCACCCCTGCCGAACGCCCCTCCTAGGCTGAAAAGGGCTAACAGCGATATGACCATTAAGCATGATAGAGAAGGATGCAGTGGTAACGCATCGGCGCACCCAGGAGATCCACACATTCGGAAATCCACGAGCCCACAACACGGACCAGAGAAAGCTCCAGTCCAAGGAGTCATACGCCTTCGCGAAGTCCACCTTCCAAAGAATCCCTTGCTTCCCCCTCCTCACCCAACTGTCGACCATCTCAGAGGCAAGGGCCGTGACATCAGAGATCCTGCGACCAGGAATGAAAGCCACCTGCGAGGGATGGATAAGATCGTCCAGCACCACCGCAAGCCTCCTCGCCAACACTTTCGCAACAATCAAGTACAAGGCATTAGAAATCGCGATCGGCCGAAAGTCCTCAATTGCAACCGGAGAATGAGATTTAGGGATAAGAACAACAAGAGCCCTATTAATCCCATCAAAGCCCAAGTTTCCCGTACAAAATTCCGTAACCACCTCCCAGACCTCGAAGCCCACCACCCCCCAAAAATCTTTGTAGAAGGCAATAGGGAAGCCATCGGGGCCAGGCGAGGCATCGGCATTAAGCTCCCAGACAACAACATTGACCTCGTCGAAGGAGATCTCCTTAATCAGCTCCGCACAGCTCGCGGACGAGAGCATCGAGTCCTCCTCCCCCAACCAGCACCAACGACGAGGTAAACGAACCGAAGAGAAGGCCCTGTAGTAGTCTGCCACCGCATTCCCAATCGCCTCCTCGCCCACCACCTCGCGATCCCCGAAGGAAATCGACCGAATCAAGTTTGACCGCCTCCTATTAGATGCGACCCTGTGAAAGAAGGAGGAATTTGCGTCTCCTTCCTTGATCCACTTCAGCTTCGCTCTCTGGCGCCATTCCGCCACCCTCATTCTTTCCTCCCTCTCGACCGCGGCCACCGCCGCAGACTTGGAGACCAGCTCCTCCGCGCAGAGCTCCCTCAGCCCCTCCAAGGTGTCCAACTCGGCAACGATGGCCTCCGCATCCTTCCTGGCCGACAGCCTAGCCTCCCGCGACCTCTTCTTGAAACAGGACAGGACGCCTCTGAGACGCACAAGCTTCCTCCGAAACCTTTCCACCGCCGACCGACCCTCGCAAGCCTCCGCCCAAGAAGAAGACACCAGCACACGGAAATAATCCTCAAGCTGCCAGCACCTCTCATATCTGAAGAAGCCAGCCGCCGGAGAAGACATCTTGGAATCCCAGATGATCGGAGTGTGGTCCGAGAAAGCACGGGGCCTAGAGAGGACCACTGACAGAGGGAAGAGCTCCATGAAAACCATCGACGCGAGAAATCTGTCGATGCAAGACTTGGAGGAAGAATTCCTCCAAGTGAACCTCACGTCCGATGCCGTTAAGTCTTGAAGAGCCAGGCCGTTGATGAAGTCCGCAAAGTCCTCCGAGCCCGAGTCGTAGCCACCCCTGGACCGGGGCCTATCAGACGAACGTAACGTGACGTTGAAATCCCCCCTAATTAGCCAAGGCAAACCCTCGTTGTCCAACGAGATCTTGCGGAGCTCGTCCCAAAGGTCCTTCCTGCGAGCCGCAGCACAAGGGCCGTAGGCGCACGAGAGAAGGAAGGTTTGAGAGTCTTCCTTCCTGGTGAGCAGAACGGAGAGAGAGTGGTTGCCCGTCACATTAGAGACAAGGGAGAACCGAGATGACTTCCAAGCAATAAGCAAACCGCCAGCACTCCCAGTTGCAGATAAAGCAGAAAACTGATCAAGATCCCCCGCCGCGAGAGAGCGCCAAACATCATCATCCAAAGAGGCCAACTTGGTTTCTTGCAGAAGAATGACGTCGCACCCCCATTCCTTGAATCTGGACCCCAGGATCTTTCGCTTAGCCGCATCCCCCATGCCCCTGACATTCCATGAAAGGATCTTCATTTAGTAACCTTGTTGAAAACCCCTGAAGGCACCACCCCCGCTGCTTCCGCCACCGCCTCCTCGAAGGATTGACATGAGTGGTGCTCCCTTGACAGCGAACGAGCGCTTCGCCTTCTTCTGTAGCGCTTGCAAGATCTCTTCGAAGGCTCGGCATCTGAAGCCTTATCATCAAGGGGCTCCGCAGCAGGCGTGTCTGGCCCACGGGCGACCCCCTCCTGCAACGAAGCTCCGGACTGAGAAGAGGAAAGTTCCACCTGGAGGTTGAGAAGCCGAGAGTCCGGAATGCAGGGCGAGAGTCGGACTGAGAAGAGGAAAGTTCCACCTGGAGCTTTCGGATACAAGATGCTACTGCCTTTCACATCTTGTTTGCAAATCCTTTGCAATCCCAAGATACGCCTTCTAGATACTTATCCCTAAAGCTTGATTACTTCATTTGAAGATTTCACCATCTAGTTCTAGTGATCTTGGAAACCATCATTTTCTTTACCGTCCCTTTTATTTACACATCCATGACTAACATGTGATGTTGGGTTGTCATACTCTCTCCTGGGATTACTTTGCAGTCTTTTCAACACAATCGATCTCTTCTCCTCAACACAAAGTAATCTAATTGTGTTCTAGTCGGGCTACTCTTATAAGTAATTAAATGCTCCTCATTCTTCTTGAAGAGATTGTTTGCTATGAAAAGATCATAAGCCGTTACAAAATCCAGAATGACTTTTCCCTTTTCATTTCTATCTCCGAAGCCATGGCCTCCATGAACACTAGCATACCGTGAAACATCCTTTCCCACATGTCCATTAAGATCTCCACCTAGGCAAATCATCTCTTTCTGGGATTTCTTGCATAATCTTACCAAATCCTCCCAAAAAATCAGTATAATCCTTTCATCTAAACAAATTTGCGGTGTATAAATTGAGATAATATTCATAATTTCTTCTTCGAGCACCAATTTTAGCAAAATAATCCATTCTCTGAATCTTTGCACATCAACCACACAATCCTTCAAATATTTATGAACAACCACTCCAACTCCATTTCTGCCTTTATCTTTACATGAATAACAAAGTTTAAAGCCTGTCTTCTCGATCTTCCTTGCTTTCTCTACATCACATTTCGTCTCTTGGAGACATAGTATCTGAATCTTCCTTCTTTCCATCGTATCTATTATCTCCATCCATTTGCTAGTCAAAGTGCCAATATTCCAATTATTTATCCACAACTTCCTTTGCAACATCTTTTGGATTACTTCTTTACTCGAATACGTCAATCATGGGAGAACCCTTGCAAATTTTGGACTGCATCAGGACAACGATGCATTGGAACTAGCTTATTTACTCGTACACATTCCTCATGCGCAAACCCTTGCAAATTTTGAACTACATCCATGCAACGATGTAGCAGCCCTTGCCAACTTCTCATTGCATTCGGGTGATGCAACACATCGCTAGTAGGGAACACCTCAACGGAATCTAAATGTTTGCTTAAATCCATGTTGAAATGATCCGAATTGTTTTGAGACAAATACCTAAATAGTGTTCTTTTAAGAACACTATTTAGGAATTTGTCTCTCTTGTGCTGGTTGTCGGCTACCTAACGCACAAACCTCCTCAATTCACCCAGGCTGCTAGCCCAAGAACTGTGAAGAAATCTTTTATTTCTGAAATGATACAGGAGAAAAAACGTTGAAACTAACTTGCTGCTGCTTTGGTACTTAATCTTCCATTTCCTGACTTTCGTTAGTTAAATCCCCATCTTGTACGATCTTCGATAGCTTGATCCCTAACTTCGATGGATCATAGTATCAAATCTGGGATTTGAAAATCCTATCTTCCTTCAGCTTAGTGTTATTCGGTGATGTTCGCTTGGCAAGCCTGCTCATATCCAAGAAATAATCTTGTAGGCTCTCACCAAAGAAGTATAGTTACATTTTCGCATTTATGTTAATGCAAATGATCATCTACCATCAAACACCTATGTGTGCGCTGTTATGCACTCAAACTGGCAATTCTAACTAAATAAATAGAAACGAACTGAGGAATGAACAACTTCTAATCTCATCGATTAATATTTTTCTAAAGTAAAAGTTTTCTACATTTGAACTGTATTTGCTTTGACATGAAAATATGCTAATGAGTTTGGTTGTGATTTCAGGTGGCTGTAAATACTGTTATTCAAGATGAGAAGGACTTTCTGAATCATATTATCAAGTCAACAAATATGAAATGTCTCACTCCACCGTAAGCTTTTGACCTCTGTCTCGCCTTTCAGACATCTATTTTAAACAGAATGGATTGAAGTTCAGTTTCTTTTTTACATTAAAGAAGTTTTCAAAGGAAAAATTATGAAGCTCTGAGAGATGAAGTTTAATTAACTGTGGAAGTTGGGGTAGGGCACTGTGCATATCAATAATGTGAAGTCTATTTCAAGACTTGCCACATGCACACACACATGTTCATGCTCTTGTTGAGTTCATATGTAGAGTATTTGGTGAAAGTGTGATGGTTGGATGTGTATATTGATTTTCTGAATGGAACATGAGGTGCACAGATGGGGCTTATTCATAGATGTGCCATATTTTGACTTTTCATAAAATTTATGGGACAAAAAGAGAAGATGGCCAGAATAATGGTAATTGGGTTGATGGCATGTAGATTGCCATAGTGGGATGAAGGTGGCGTTGAATGATCTTCCATCTATTTCATGTTTTGATGAGATAAATATAGGAAAACGATGAGATGTTAGAATTGAATTGTGATAGAGATATTAGCATACTTGACTGAAGGATGGCGATGCCAAAACAGACCTTTCTCGTGGCAGTGGATAGGAGGCAAGCACATTTAGTTCAAAAGTGTGTAGTTGGGTGAGATATAAGTACGGAGACGCAGATTAGGGCTGCCTTCTTGCTCGACTTTAGGCAGCCCACGAGGTGGAGACAGCTCAGTATTTGGAGCTGGAGGTCGGTAGACAGGAGGGCTAAAACACTCATTGAGGTTCAAACGGAGGGATTGCTGGCACCATTTCTATGAAGTTAAAACAGGGCATAAATGGTTTAAATCATTAAATGCGGAAGGGACCCTAATGTTTATCCAATTTTGTTTGTTATGATATCTTGTTGGCTGGATGTGATGGAGATTCTAAGAGTCAGCGTTGGCTCCTTTGGGTGTCTTAACTGATAGTTTTGTTTTGTTCTCGGAGAAGGTTGGGACTTAACAAGTAGAAGAGTTTTGACCAATACCTCGATCTAGTTCAAGTTATGTCTTTTTCATGATGGTGTTGACCAACATACTGCATTCAGTGATAACTCTATGTTGGCCTGGTTGACAGATCTGGACAGTGTTAGCATGCACCTCGTGGGAGGCATTTGGCTGAGTTTCGGTCGATGATATAAGAGAGTCAACATTGTATTGTGAGGTTTGTGTGGCTTAACTAATCAATTTCGTGTTGGACTCGAAGAATGAAAGACTGGATGGATAGAAGACATGTGATAAGCCTATCTAATTAGGCTCTCTTTTTCGTTAGGGGTTGACCAACACATTACATGCAACAATTATTGTCCCTGTTGAGATATATAGTCATTGTTAACACAGTAGGCATTTGTTTGACCATGTTGGATGTCCTTTGAGATGGCTAGGGCTTGGATCTTTTGGAAGGTGGATTTTATAGAGGCATATCTGAGGATATCTTACTTGAATTTCATAATGAATTTGTTTTCCATCCCAATGAATGACTGAGGAATGATTCCTATGCAGTGTATACACAAGGTTGCCTTCTAGTCTGTGGATTTGCTATGGTTTGTGTTGGTGGTTGGCAAATTGGCATATGTTTGTATTTGCTTCTAACTTGTAGCTTTTTGTACTTCATGTTGATATTGGTTTTTTCCAGTCTTCTAGATGAAGGGGTCACGAGAGGGATGCTTGTCCTGTAGTAGCTGGATTATATAGGCTTTTGAATGATAAAGAACTTTGTGGAAGGTTGATTTCTGCAAAGGCCTACAGTATCTTAGACTGGTAATGTTTGTGTGCTCCGAGGAAGTGAAGATTTCTAGTGTTTTAGCTGTTCTGGATGAAGAGATGTCATGACTGTATCTTTCTCTATTCTTGTAAATTACCATTTACTGACGGTGGGTTCAACCATTACGAAATGTGAGGCAAGGGTGTCTGTTGGCTTCTATGTTGTTCATACTGAGCACAACGTTGCTGCATGCTTACAAGATGATGTTGCTCTTGGGTTGTCGACTGGAGGATTGAGCCAAATGATGTGCTAATATCTAGTATGTAGCTGACCCTTTTGAGACTCATCCGGGTGTTTGGTTCAGCAGACGTGCAGTGTGAAGTCCCTTGTGCAGTTTTTAGTGAATCTTTGGACCTGAAAATTAATAGTTGAAAATCATCTTTTGTTGCTTTTAACATGGAGGATGAGGCAGATAGTCATGGGTTGGTCCTGGCTACTTAGCGTTCGCAACTGCAATGGGTTTACTTAAGCCTACTGTCAATGAGCCCATCACATGAAGCGGTTCTTGAGCACACATAATTAACGTTGATTTACCTAGGCGTACTATTGATGAACTCCTCATGTAGGCCAACTAAGCACGTGTGATGATGAAAAAAAGGTGAGGAAACTTTTGGGTTGGAGAGCAAGGTACTCCACAGGGTGACCATATGGTGCTTTTGAGATTGGTCCTCTTATTTGAGCCATGTTCTTTCAGTCTCCTTAAGGATGCTAATGATGATCAAGATGTAGCTTGAGGGAGTGATAACTCTTTCTAGAAAGGGTGCAAAGTGGAAGGAAGCACTTTCTGTTTGCTTGATGAAGTGGGAATATGTTTTGACTTCAAAAAAAAAGAAGTGGGAAGATGTTTGCTGGTTGAAAAAGGGTTAGGTGCAAGAATTTGAGGACCTTTAACGAGTCTCTTTAGACAAAGTGGGCACTGAAGCTGCAGGTCGGGTTGTGGATGCCTTCTATAGTTGATGATTGTCATTTAGTGGAGAGGATGTAGCTATCAAGGTTAGTGTATTTCAAGAGTTTATTGTTTGTGTCACCTAGAGTGGCACCCTTGTTGGCAGTATATTAATTCTGAGCTTGCTAGATAACACAAGTGCTTACTTGTTTGTCTTAAAACACATGCTTGGTAGTCAAACTTATATGAGTAACTATTATGTGCCCATATGTTTCTCATAAGATGGACAAGATCAACCAATTTATGGAGAAATCAGACTGCGATGCAGCAATGGTGGCCCTTAGGTGAGTCTTAGTGTGCTCTAAGCATTGGCCTTCTTTTCTCGAAAGGATTTTTTTTATTTTAGTATCATATGCTGATTCAAGTGAGATGCATTAAGGACGTGGACGGTCATGTGCTTGTTACTCAGAAGGATATAAAGACTAGATGGAAGTAGTACTTCCATAAACTTTTCATTGGGGAAGGAAATAGAGAGATCACTTTGGGTGATCTAGCTAGTACTGAAAGTTACTTGAATCGTGCAAGCTAAAGACGGATACAAAGAAAGGAAGTAGAGGAGGCTTTGAAGGTTATGAGACCCGGGAAAGGTGCAGGACCGGATGATTGTAGAAGTATGAAGAGTTTTTGGTGAGCATGGTTTGACTTGGCTTACGAATCTATTCATTGTTATTTGGCGAAGTAAGAAAATGCCTGAAGATTGGAGGAGTATCGTGGTGCCTCTTTATAAGAATAATGGAGACATTCAAAATTGTTCAAATTATAGAGGTATCAAGCTGATGAGTCACACTATGAAAATTTGGGAACGTGTGATCAAAAGAAGGTTGAGGCAAGTTTCCAACGTAAAAGAAAATCTATTCGGATTCATGCCAGGTCGCTCAACGATTGAAGCCATCCATTTGCTGAGGAGAACAATGGAGATTTATAGAGCTAAATGGAAGAACCTCCATATGGTCTTTATTAATTTGGAGAAGGCTTATGATTCTGTCCCATGAGAGATATTGTGGAGAGTTTTGGAGAAGAGACAAGTACCTGTCCTATACATTAACCTCATAAAGGACATGTATGATAGGGCTTTATCTTGTGTAAGGACTCCGTCTGGGAAGACTAGATATTTTGACATCAACATTGGTTTACATCAAGGTTCTGCTTTGAGTCCATTTCTTTTTACTTTGATTATGGACGAGTTGACAAGTCACATTCAAGATGAGTTACCTTGGTGTATGTTATTTGCTGATGATATTGTGTTAATTGATGAGACTAGAGATGGAGTAAATGAGAAGCTTGAGGTCTGGAGACATGAGTTAGAGACTAAAGGCTTTCGTATAAGTAGGGCTAAGACGGAATATATGGAGTGCACCTTTGATGGAAGCAGTGGTGAAGGAATCGGGGTGAAGATTGGTGACGATAACATTCAGAAGAGAGATTCCTTTAGATATCTGGGATCTATTATGCAACATGATGGGGATGTTACTAATAGAATAAATGCAGGCTGGCTAAAGTGGAGAGGAGCCTATGCTATTCTCTATGATAAGAAAATTCCTTTAAAAATTAAAGGAAAGTTTTACAAAGAAGCCGTGAGACCTGCTATGCTTTGTGGATCTGAATGTTGGCCTGTGAATAGACATGTACAAAGAATGAATGTAGCAGAAATGAAAATGCTAAAGTGGATGTGTGGACACACACACGTAAAGATCGGATTCGGAATGATGCAATCAGAAAGAAAGTTGGTGTAACTTCGATCGAGGATAAGATGCGAGAAAACCGCTTAAGATGGTTTGGACATTTGCAAAGAAGATCAGTTGATGCACCAGTTAGGAGATGCGGGTGTTTGGGATGCTGAGCCGGCTAAAAGAGGGCGAGGACGGCTCAAGAAGTGTTGGAAAGAGACCATATGAAGGGATCTTAGTTTTGTGGATATAAGCCCGGGATTGATCCAAGATAGATCTGAGTGGAGGCGAAGAATCCATGTAGCCGACCCTAATTAATTGTGGGAAAAGGCTTTGTTGCTGTTGTTGTTATCATATGCTGACTCATTGTCCAAATTAAATTAAGTCCACAATAAATTTCTGTGTCTGTCATCGGGATTCTTGTTACATGGAGGAGGAAAAAACAGAATTGTTGTGCGACAACTTCAGGGTGATGGTCAAAATTTCATGTTCCAACTCGAGGACTTGCGAGGGAAAGGGGTGCAAGAGGCTATGAGCAGGGTGTGATTACCTATGTCTGCGTCCCCCCTTAAAGACCAAAGGGTGCAAGAGTTTGCCTCACACATCTTGTTAGAGGATGTATACAGATAAGGTGCGTTGGATGCTTAGGATGGAGAGAGAATGACTTTATGGTTAAGAGATCGTATGATTCTCCAGGGGGTTTATCCACTGGTTCTAGACCAAGATCTACTTTAGATTGTTTACTGATGTGGAGAGCAAATATGTTGAAGTTTAAGTTACATGTCTTGTCGTCGATGAGTTTGATTTACTCGACTTTGTCCAATTTTGTGAAGATGGTAATGAAGATGATGTGCAAATCATTCTGTGCCCAATTTTGCAAAATAGTCTTGCAATTATATGGCTATCTTGTGTGGGATGTGATTACTTGTTCATATGAGTTTCATCAAAGCTGGAAGGGCTGATATAGGGAAGCAAGTTTATAAAGTTGCCTTTTAGGAGTCAACTATTGATAATGATGTAGACATTGTGGACCCATTCGATGCAATGGTGGTCAAACACAAAAGAGTACTATGTGGAAAGTGTTGTGCGTAGTGCAATGGTCTCGTGTTGTGCATAGCGCATATCTACTGGTGGTGAACGCACCATGTATCCAATTACAATGGTGTCCATTATGAGATCCACTATATTAAAAATGAGGTGATGTTGCTAAGTTACATGTGGCATGGGTGTGTTTGTGTTGACAATAGGCATCATGGCCTGCATCATGTATTATCTAATGCTTTTGCATCTTGTAGAAGTGTCTGGGACCATAGCACATAGTTTCCACTATGGCACTATCTAACTTGGTGATTGGGCCAAGGAAATGGTTCTTCATTTACCCTTCTTAAGTAGCCGAGTCTACTACTTTAGACATATTTCATGATTATTGGCACCTCATACAGGTAAACACGACACTAGCAACGGATATCAATCAAGCACACGGAAGTATGAAAATATATCTATGCCATATAGAAACTTAAGAGCAGAACTAGCTTGGATAACTGAAAGTCTGAAATCTTCTGCTATCCAGAATATTTTCACAATAGAGTATGGACTCTGTCGTGAAAGGTGGTTCACAGTGCTGGAAATGCTCGGATGCTAGAAACAGGAGATCTACCTTGGGCTGCTGCTGGAAACAGGACATCAACTCCTTGAATCCGTTGTGAAAAAGGTGGTCATACACCTGCTAGGTCACTCCTTGCTTGTTGGAGAAGACATCGCTGCTGATGTCTGGTGTTTCCATTTGCTATTCGATGAATGATGATCAATTTGAGGTGAAGGCTAATGTCGATAGTCGGCGATGAGGTGCAAAGATGTAGGTAGAGAAGATGATGTTGATGGAGGCGACAATAGTGGCGCTGCATGTGTTGATGGAGAGGATGCACTGGAGAAGATGCGAGGCAATGGAGATGTGTGCTGGAGAAAAGATGAGGCGATGCTGATGAGAGAACCCTGGGAGGAGAGGCATGAGAAAGACTAAAATTGTTTATTCATATGGGGTAACCCTTCCTTATATAGGCGGAAATAGTTACCAAAATTACAAGCTCGACCCTAGGATTTTGGGACAAGAATATAACAAAGGTAAAAAGAAACAAAACCGTATATACTTTAATAACATATATGGATGCAAACAGATGAATATGTATATCGGGGTTACCATATCTTTATCCATCTAAAATCTAGATACGTATACGGAATTGGATATCTTACGGATTTTGAAAATCAGTAACCATATCCTTAAATATGGATATGAAACAATCATATTCTGATATATATATATATGTATAAAACATATGAATACATATCCTACATGTAGTAAATGCCTCGAAGATATACTTTTTGTGAAGTTGAAATTAATAGTTGTTTAAATCAAAATTACATAGTATAAATACGAAAAGGAAAATAAAATAATATGCTAAATTATTACTTGTATAACAAATAATCAAGTAGTAGAAAGATGTATATTTCCTTTTTGCATTTGAAAGTGAAGACTCCAAGATGCAATATGCTATGTGTAGCCATGTAACATGTTTAAATATACATCTATATACTATCTACAAAAAAATGAAAACAATGATAAGTTTCCATATCCGTCAATAAAAAATATACATAACCATATCCACTTAAAAACAAATACAATGGTGGAGCAACTGGGTGAGATGGAGCGTTGGTGGAGAGCGAGGGCGAGCGAGGGTGGGACGACCGAGGGTCGGGGGAAAAAGTTGGAGCGTTCGAAGGAGGTCGGCGCGTATGGGTCGGCGAGTGCTGTTGGGGGGGGGTTAGCGGCGGTGGGGGGTCTCTGAAGGGAAAGGAGGTGGTGCTTGGGGTCGGTGGAGTCTCTCGAGGTCGAGGGGAAGGTGGTGTCCTTGGGGAAGGCGGCGAGGAGTGGGGAGAGAAGGGTGGAGGTTGGGTACAGGTCTCTCACAAGAAGCCGGGAAAGTGTTGCTTCAGGTGTGGAGGGCGTGTGCACGTAGCCTCGGTCTGCGAGGTTCCTTCTAGATGCTATGATTGTGGGAGGGTTGGGCACCGGAAGGCTACTTGCTGGTTTCGTTCTGGCCGTGGTAACTCCTCCTTCCTGGCTTTTGGTCATACGATGAGGTGACGGGGTTCGGAAAATGTTCGGCCGACATGTCCAGCCCCTTTCGAAGGGAGGGGGGTTCGCGCAAGTTGTTGAAGGTTCTCGCATTGTTTCGAGTTTGGTTGGCGAGGGAGATTTGGGCGTCGCGGATACCTCTATCATATCGAAAGGCATGGTGGGGAGGAGGATACATGTCGACATATCGCATGAAAATGTCTTTCAGGAGGGAGATGAAAGCGTGGCGGTGATTGGGGTTGCTCTGCGAAGAAACATCTCGTGGGACGAAGTGAGGTCCCATCTGCATGGCTTCCTGGGCTCTCATTTCGCTGGGGACATAGTGGTTTTGGATGCAAACCGATGCTGTGCTCGTGGCCTTTCCCCAGATCAACGGGAACGGCTTATTCGGAATGGTGCGACTGAAGATATATTTTGGAGATCCCCGCGCTTCGCGGATGGAGCCCGTTCGAGCGTCGAAATATGCGTTGTGGAGGTGCGTGGGGTACCCTTCCTCTCTAGGTCAGTTCACTGCCTTAACCAGGCTCTCCGACGATGGGTGAAGTTCTTGCAGTTGTTGAGGATGGCCTGGGGCCGAACACAGACTGGAGTGTCACGCGAATCCTGATGGAGTGCAGCAGTGGGTTGCTTGACGATGCGGTTGGCAAGGTTTTTATGAATCCATGAAGATTGGACGTTTCCGATTTCGAGTGGAGTTCTCATTCATCGAGCCTCCTGCTCCGTCGGAGGTGGCGTTGTCGCGGAGGGCTGGTGTCGTCAGCCCGGAGGACCCGGGGTTCGATGACGTCGCCTCGACTTCTGACCGCCAGGTGGCGTTGCATGGGGGCTGCTCCCAAGCGTCGCCCCGCATGATGGATCCCCCACGTCCCTTCGGGTTCCATTCTCGGGTGTCGTGTAATTCTCCTGCAAGAGACGGTTTGCATGCTGAGGTGGCTTATGAGGATGCTTCTCCCTTTGCCTTCCGGACCTGGCATTCGGATCGTGCTATCCAGATTAAAGTTACGGGTCCGTTATCGGGTCATGCGATGCTGGATGTCAGCAGGCATCTTTTAATCGGATCCGAGGGGTAGGAGTGGCCGATCCGCGAATCTGTGTTCATCTCTGCAGCTACTTCGGGTATGGCCATCAGGGTACGTCTTGATGGTATATCTCCCTATTCGGTTGTGACTCCCTCTTCTGGTCGTGCGATCGGCGATGCGGGGGGGTTTGCTTTCTCGTGGGGCTTCTTCGATCTTGAGGGTGGGTCTCATAGCAGGTCCTCCGTGGGCCCTCTTCACCTTGGCGGTGGCGTCTCTTCTGACCTCATTTCTTCTCCAAGCTCGTCTGTGCCTCTCCTGGAGTTGGACGATGCTAGCGATGCGGGGAGCCTTTCTGAGAGGAGATCGGGGAAAAGATACCGGAGGAGGAACATAACTCGAGCGGTCATCTCACAGCAGCATTCTTGCACGTCCTTGAAAGATTCTGTTGCGGCTGCGGCTGGGCTCGTACGCATTGGGGGTCACCCACATATGTCTTTATGAAGGTCCTCTCATGGAACGTTAGGGGGTTGGGGGAGGCGGACAAGAGGACTCTGGGTTCGAGATTCTCTGAGTGGGGGTGTGATATTGTTTTGATACAAGAAACGAAGCTGCGAGGGATCGATGATGTCCTTTGGCGATCCTTTGGTGCGGGTGGATCGGATGAGTTCAGGGCGTTAGATGCAGACGGGGCGGTGGGTGGCATTTTGATCGCTTGGAGATCGGCGGCCTTCACCTTCAACGCTGTGCTTAGGGGGAGACATGTACTATCTGTGCATTTGGTACGTGTGGATACTGCCATGCCTTTTGCTTTCTCATGTATATACGACCATTGCTGTCACATTAAAAGAAAAGATCTTTGGGAAGGTTTGCAGGAGGCGAGCCGGGTTTTTGTGGGGATACCTTGGCTCATTGGGGGAGATTTCAATGTTGCGCTCCATTCTTCGGATAGACCCCGGTCTAGGGGTGGCCAAGACCTGGGCTCCCTTGACTTTGTTGAGGTGGTGGATTTGTTGGCGTTAGAGGTTTTGGTGGCGGAGGATATTGCTTACACGTGGAGGAATAATAACTCCCGTTCTCGTATCGATCGTTTCCTGGCTTCTGGGGATTTCCTTGAGAGCTTCCCTCTTTATTCGGTGACCTCTCGGCCTCGTTCTTCGTCGGATCACTCGCCCATTCTTTGGGATTCTGGTGACGTCCCTATGGCGAGGGGCTTCTTTAGGTACGAGAAATGCTGGTTGCAGGAGGAGAACTTCAAGGATATGGTGGCTTCGTATTGGTCTCAATCGCGGTTTGCGGGGTCTGTAGTCTCCGGGTTTTCTCAGAAGCTCTCTTCGTTGCGGAAGAAACTTTCTTTATTCAAGAAGGATTCGAGGGTGGCGAGGGCTGCCGTCAAGGTGGAGGCCGAGGAAATCATTGCCAAGTTCGATATCATCGAGAACGATAGGGAGCTGCCGACTGAAGAATTACTTGAGCGTTCTCTTGCGCAGAATTGGGTTGCGACTGAAAATAAAAAGCGGAGTACTGAATGGCGACAAAGATCGAGGATGACTTGGATTAAGGAGGGGGATGCCAATACGGCTATCTTTCACCGTGTTGCTAGTGGGAGGAGGCGATCTAATATTTTGCGCTCTATTTTGATCAATGGTGTTCGGGTTGTGGGGGGCAGAGAGATGGGGCGTGCCATCGCTGCTCATTTCAAGGACTTCTCTGCGAGGCACTCCCCGAGGGTGTGGCGGTGGTCGAGATGCGGGGCGGCGTCCATTTCGCCGGTGGGATGTGAGGAGTTGACGCGGGCGGTTTCGTTAGAGGAGGCCAGGGCGACCGTGTGGGACTTGAATGAGGATGGTTCCCCGGGTCCTGATGGTTTTCCGGTAGCGTTCTATCGGAATTTTTGGGAGGTGGTGGGTGAAGATGTGCTGGAGGTTATCACGGAATTTTGCAATGGAAATGCAGGTTTTGATCGGGTTAATAAGGCCATCATTGTGCTGCTTCCTAAATCCTCTGCGGCGGAGCGAATTGAGGAGTTTCGTCCAATATCGATTTCCAACGGCATATATCTTATTGTCGCTAAGATGTTGACGCTTCGGCTTGCTCGAGTCATTGATACGATAATCTCTCCGGTTCAACGGCCTTTATACAGGGCAGGCAGATCTCAGATTGCATTACGCTCGCGTTGGAATTGGTCGCCGATTGGAGGAAGGCGGGAAAGCAGGGAGTGCTTTGGAAGGTAGATTTTGCTAAAGCTTACGACTACCTTGACTGGAGCTTCTTGTGGTCGGTTCTGAGGAGGCGTTGTTTTCCTGAGATATGGATCTCGTGGATGCGTCGTTGTGTGACCACAATGTCGTCCACGCTCTTGATCAATGGCCACCCGGAGGGTGGCTTCTTCCAGCCTAGAAGGGGGGCGTGCCAGGGGTGCCCCCTTGCTCCTATTCTTTTTGTTGTGGCCGCGGATGTTTTGGCTCGCATGACTGATCGGTTATCGTGTCCGGGCTCTCGGCGGGTTACTCCAAGGGCGGGTTGAGCGTGTCCTTGCTCCATTTCGCGGATGACACCATGTTCTTTATTGATGGAGGCCTTTCTGAGGTCTCGGGGATGGCGGCGACGCTTGAGCTATTTAACGAGTTGTCAGGTCTACATAAGAATGTGAACAAATCCAAGATGATTCTTTTTGGCCTTTCGGGGGCGGAGGCGATCGATTGTGGCCGTGTCTTGGGGTCTCCTCCTGGTGAGTTGCCTATTGACTACCTTGGAATGCCGTTAGTGGTGGGGAGGGCCAGGCTCAGGGACTGGCTTGTGGTCGTCGAGAGGGTTGAGAAGCGCCTGGCTGGGTGGCGATCAGCCCTGCTATCGAGGGGGGGACGGCTTGTTCTTCGCAAGGTGGTGCTCTCCTCGATCCCGGTTTATTTCTTATCGAATCGTCGGATGTCGGTGGGGATTCACATCCGTCTTGAAAAGTTTATGCGAAGATTTATGTGGGGAAGGAATGGAGAAGCGAGGGGGGGTGCATTTTGTGGGGTGGGATGAGATCACGAGAAGCAAGCATGAAGGGGGTTTGGGCGTGCGGAGGTTGGAGCCTGTTAATGATGCATTCCTTCTCAAATGGGCGAACAAGATTTGGGACCCGGGTGATGACTTCTATACCAGCATCTTGCGGGAAATTCACGGGGCGAGCGGGGGGCGTTGGATGCGCGGGATGGTGTGGTCGGAGCTCAGACTCCGTTTTGACGGGGGTGCTGGAGGTTTTTGAAAGGAATCGGTCGCTATTTGTGCCGGTTGTGGGGAATGGTGAGTCTTTTAGATTTTGGAAAGATGATTGGACGGGAAGGGCGATCTTCAGTGTGCGTTTCCCTCGTTTGTTTGCGCTGGCGGCTGATAAGGATGCCAGTGTCACTTCTTGTTGGGCGAATGGATGTTGGCTCCCGTCTTTCCTTGCAAATTTCTCGGATCAGAGGCTTGAAGACTTTCTTGCCCTTATGGATGCCATCGGGGACGCAGGTAGGCCTAATGGTGGTCATGACCATTGGGCCGGCAGGGTGGCCCATTCTCGACGCATAAAGCTTATGGGGCAATTTCTAGTCCCCCGCCTGCGCGGTCGGACATGCTGGTGCGCGATTGCGGGTTCTTCTGGGGACTAAAGCTCCCCAAGCGCCTTGGTTTTTTCCTTTGGTTATTCCGCAGGCAAAGGCTGATGATGAGGGATCGTTGCGCAAGGCTACTGGTCAATATCTCAAATAGACCATTGATCATCTCTTCTTCGGTTTCCCTAGGGTCAGAGAGGTTTGGCAGGCAGCGGATGTGGATTGGGTGTGCACGAACGACTTGACGGCCTTCTGTGAATCGCTGGTGAACAACAAAAACAGGGAGAGAAGGGACATCCTGCGTCCCATTGCGAGTCTGTGGTCGATTTGGTTGGGGAGGAATGAAGCTCTCTTCTCGGGGCAACGCTTCTACAAGGACAACGTTCTTATACATTGTGCGAGATTAGTAGAGGATTGGGTTTTGTCTTAGACCCCTGTGTGGTTTCTTTTTTGGGGGCTGTGGCGTCTTCTGTACGGCCGTTGCGTTTTGCTTTGTATACTTCTTTTTGTTTTTATTCCTTTCTTAATATATTGGGGCAAACACCGCTGAGTGTTTCCCCCTTTTTTTGGGTGTCAACAAAAAAATACAATGGTGGACAGATATGGATATATTCGTCGGTTGCATCCCTAATGGCATTCCATCTGGATAGTCATCTTTTGGATTTGATAAAAAAGATGATATCATGTTTTTCTTTTGGGTGCCATGGAGAGTGCAGGAAATAATATCCTATTAAATCTGTTTTCAACTGATTTAACTTGATATCAACTTGGAAGAGCCTTCTTTCATGGCATTTAATTTGATGGATGAGGATATACAGCAGTTTGTAGGATGTTAGGGACTCTATTTTGCTTTACCTGTAGTGGAAAGGGTGGCGGAAGTGTTGGAGAGTAGAGATAGATCATGTTTTTGACAGACGGGGGTAGTTTTATCTTAATTTGACATGACATGCTGCTCTTTTATGTGGCTATCTTCAGACGGTGAGGAGGTTGGGGAGTATAATGCGAAGTTTTTTTGGTGTGGAAACACTAAAAAAATGAAGGTGTTGGACCTGGCTCCGTGGGTGTTTGTTGGGCAATTTCTGATTGTGGCTTGGGTGAATCACTTGTATGAACTCTCAATGTTGTGGTTTGACCAAATTCTTTGCTGAAGTCAAGACCTTTATTGATGATACTTTCTTCATTGCGTTGAATGATGCCTATGGGAGGAAGGCTAATATAGATGCGCGATTGCCATTTTTGAGCTGCATTTAGCTTACAGAAGGAAGACCGATTTTTGTAGTCTGCTTCAGGCGGAATCTTTTGGAAATTTGTCTCTTGGTTCCACAGTTTTTCTTCACAAACTGTGATAATGGGACCTTTTTAAGTAGCCCTGCATTTTAGTATTTGATAAAAGGCGCTGGGCTATGGTTAGGAGCTGCTGGGAGGAGGCACAGGTCCCTAGGCTGGTGTGAGGACTGTCTGAGCAGAGGCTTTTGGATTTTCTTCATTGAGAGGATGCCATTCAGAATTCGTAACGAGGGGTCTTTGACGGGTGAGGGGGATGTTCTCTTTTCGGGGAGTATCGATGATTACATGGATCTCTAATAAGAGATGGTTGGAGCTTCTTAAAAAAGTTCATGCTTATCTGAAAGAAGAAGGTGGTCATGAAGTTGTGATTTATGTAATGGGCACGCAGGACAGGAGATGCCTCTTCTTTAACTATGAAGTGCCTGGCAGATAACCAAGATCACGGGTGGATCTCTCCTTGGAGGAGCTGTTTCAGATACCTTTTGTGGTTTTGACAATTGGGAAGGGACTGAAGTGGGGATGTTTTTTTTTGCATTGCTTTGATTAACTACGGCATCGAAAGAATGCTACCATCTTTTGAGTGGTCTTCAATGGAGAATGTTAGTAGTGAGTTTATTTCCTGCACTTCTGTACCTTTTGATTTCGTTGATATTTTTTATTATTACAAATTATGAGCATTTGTTTTTTTCACAAAGAAAGATCAGTACTTGGAAAACAATAAGCGGACCTTTTCCTTGTACAAGATTTTCTATGGATTTATACCAAAAAGGGCATCTTACGAAAATCGTTTCTGTTTGTTCTGCTTGCTTCAGATCTGCTCTTGATGGAGAATGTGGTTTCCTTGCTGCAAACCTGTATGCGAAGAGTGTGTTCGGAGAGGATGCTCTAGTAAATGTTAGCATCGAGAAGCAGGGAGACGGCAAATTGAGCGGTTACATAAGAATAAGGAGCAAGACACAGGGAATTGCACTCAGTTTAGGCGACAAGATAACCCTCAAGCAGAAAGGTGGCAGCAGTTAGATGCGAAGTTAGGAAGACCGCAGGTTCGTTGTCACCTCTCTAAATTTTTACATTGTTGATAGTTTTGGTTGCTATGTCCCACGAAAGAGGTTCTCCCGTCATGCAGGCTTCTCTTTTCTGTTAGACGTTAAATTTCTAGATCGATTTTCCGTGATATAGCTTCATTGCTTGTAAACTGGAGTATCTGTTTGAAGTCAGTAACAATAATAGTTATTTTACAATATGTAAGGAGGCTCTCTGAGAGTAATGTAGCTGATCATCTGCTTCTGATGATATTGTTGTTGACTTTACATAATCATTTGCCAGATTTTAGCCAGTCTTGACGCCAGGTCTAAGCAAAACGTTTGACTTCGAGATGCGCTCATCCAGTGCCGGGCATTGCCAGATCATCCGAGAAGGTTGACGTGGGTGGTGAAGTGGTTACCAGAGAGGAGGGTAGCATTGGAGCTCAGATCGACGAGACGGGAGTTGGGTGTTGCATTTCGATTCAGATCCGATTCAATGGATAGTTGTGCTACCTTAATTTGAAGCATGGTTTGAAAGTGGGAAATATATGATTGTGGGAGTGGGATTAATACTACTTAGGATCGATTTGTTTTGATACAGATCATATTGGAGAAACTGGTCATTATCCCTCAATCTCATGACTGGCCATCCTCTCATTCATCTGGTGAATTCACAGTAAGAGTCCTTCCTCATGTTCTTCCTATTTAAAACCCTAACCCTAAATCCCTTCTTCATATAGATGCCATCTCCAAACATCACTCAAACAAATTTCATGATTTGACAAGATTTCTTCCGTCTCTCTGTTTATATTCTCACTTTCTCTTGAGATAATGATTCTCGTCCTAACTCTCATGGTCTTGTCTTTCCTTGTGGTTCAAGTTCTTGATCGAGCATGTGGAAAAGAGGATGAACGATTCCAAGGATCAAAGGCATGGTAGAGTCTTCCTACTTGCTAAGATAACGACTCTCGAGTCCTCGACTCTCCAAATGTAGAAGTTCATGTCTTGCAGTTTTGTGGAAATGGAATGACTGCTTGATTTTGATCCTACCACTGAGATCACCTCTTGCTATTTATAGACTTAGCGACGCGTCCCTTCAGTGACTTTGGTATTAAATGTTCCAAAAATAGATACTAGAGGCTCGGGTGAATTTGAGAGTGGACATGCATCTGTTGGCATTCCATCCTTCTTCCCCTTTTCAAGGCCTATTCAAAAGAGAATCTAGTATCTCTTGGTCGTGAATATCTGAATAGGTTGAACTGACCTCGGTAGATATATCTGCTTCAGAACAAAACAATCAGAATTATGGTTGTACAACTGGAATGTGTATTATCTATATGGGGGATCCTCAATTGAGAAGATCCATCCGCTTGAAATCAGAATTATGCTTGGACAACTGGAATGTGTATTATCTATATGGGGGATCCTCAATTGAGAAGATCCATCCACTTGAAACTACGACAAAGTTAAGGCTGGATGAACTCTGACTGTTCTTTGATTTCCTTGGATCGGTCCAACTCCAAGGATCTAAGATCAACTTGCAATCTTTCGAAGCTAACATCAAAAGTTCTCATAGAAAGTGTTATGAAAATAGTATAACAATAATATCTTTATTAATATTAACAACATAGACATTTGTAGACATTTATCAGAATATAAGCACAAGAAAGAATATCTCTAGCAATAGGTACATGTGAATAAGATAAAATATGACATTGAATGATATCGAGTGATGTTGCCTACCAAAAAAGTTCCGATTGCTTGCAGAAGAACTAGAAGGCTTGAAGGAGATCAAATGATGCTAAATGATAAATTTCTCATATCAAAGCTATATGATTGATTTTCTCTCAAAACCATCGACGAATTTCGAAGAACTAGAGAGATAGAAAGAGAGAATATGATCTAAGAATATTTTTCTTTGTTGTAAATAACAGATGAGAGCTGATGCGACTTCCAACGTTGAGTATGGGATCATGTACATAAGGTCCAAGAGAATAGAGCCATTGGAAATAAATATAAGGCAAGAAATCAACAATATTTGATTTAGTTGATCGATCAGAATTAATCATTGAAGTAGCTGTTGAATATTTGAATTTCAAAGTTGATCAATCATGTTGATGATTGATCAAGGTTGGTTGATCGATCAAAAAGAGAAGACATAGTTGATCATATGAGTTCGTCGATGAACAAACATGGTTTATCAGAACTGATCGATCAGGCTGGCAAGGTTGGTCAATCGATTTTATTTCTTCAGCACTTATTGATTTGACAAATTCTCATCATCAATGTTACAATAATATTACATTAAAAATACACAACTATCATACAATTTTGATACAACTAGGAATACTGAAAATTTTGAGTACAAGTTCTTGAAGATATGTAGTTTGTATAGTTCGATTAACAATCTGTCCTTTTTTAACGATTATAGAACAATTTAAAGGAGCACAAAAGTTTAAATCTTGAAGAGCATTAAGTTAAAATAATTTTAAAGTTAGTCCCCTTTAACAAGCAATTAAAACTTCAATTATCAAAACTTTTATTTTAATTTTATTTCTCCCCCCTTATATTTTAGTCCAAAAGCTTTACTTCCTTTTCACTTAACCTTTTCACTTTCTCTTCCTTTTTGGATCAATAAGAAAGAATTTGATATTATCGATCATATTCTGATTTGCAACTTGTAGAATTGATTGAATTTTTTGTAAAAAGCTTGAAAATACAAAGACAAGTTTTGCTTAAAAAGGCTTGCACTTTACTTATAATGTCTATGAAAATGCATTTACAAAAGCACTTGAATATATACGCTTTCATGCATAATCACTAGAGTTCAAAATCTCGACTTAAATTGTAGATTTTCAATCACCAGATCTGCCATTATCATCACTGCTCTAATATTGATCGATCATCCAAACGAACGAATTGATCAATTGCCTCATTATTTCAGAACTAAACGATCATTTGAATAAGTTTGATTCATCAGTTCAAGTTTCTGTCTGATTGATCACCTTTGTATATTGTTCTTAGATCGATTGATCAACTTTATTATTTGATTGATCACTATTTGAATTTTGAATATTTATTTAATAATGGTTATTTGATTGGTCGATCGATGATTTTGAGCTAATAGATCACTTGAAAATTATGATTGATCCATTTTTGTGATCGATCGATCAGTTGAATTTTTGTAAAAAAGCCTTAAATGTTGATTTAGTTCCTAATTTGAATACCTACGTCTCCATTAAGCCTCAAAGTAAATGATCTACCTATATATAATTTACCTTTCTTCATTCTTACAAACAATTGAAATGTATTAAAAATAAGAAAGTCTTGCATACTATACATCTTGAGAGCCTAAAAAATACTTCCACAAGTATACTATTGTTCCTCAATTCCTGATCACTACTACCCTCTATGTAATTTCCCTATTACTTAGTAGAGATACACATATACACAAATTAATGTCACCCGCAATCAATTCCTCTTCATTTCGTTTATTAGTGGTTTGAAAGTTCTAAATTTCTATGATTATACTATTCTTATCTTAACAAGCATATTGCATAACATATATAGTCTTCTAGGCTTGAGTAAAAGAAATGTTCTTTTTACTATTACTTGTATTGTTGTAGAGATACTCCTTGTGTGATTCAAGTAGCTGAAAGCATTTGGTGTATGATTTGTATGCATATATGGAAACTTGACAAGTGATCCAAATTTTGAAAACTCTTTGGTTTATGATTCAAAGTACTTGTAAAATGGTTGAGTTATCCGTACTAAATAACTATGGTTGACCGACTCAGCTGATCAAGAATTCTGAATCATGAGAATCTGGTTGTGATTTTTACCTAGTTGGATTTACACGTCAAAGTCACTTGTGAGAATGATGTTTATTGTTTATGTGATTGTTTATATGTGATCGCAGTTTGTGATAATTTATATCTGATCATTACTATAGTAACTACGTAGTAGAACGATTCTACCTGTATTTCCAGAAGTTGCGATCTTTAGATTGAGTGATGTCATCTCCTTCTTACTTATATCAAACTTGAAAGGTTTGATATCAGATTGGACATACAAATTACGATTCCCGACATTTCAACATTAGATGGAGACAAAGTATACAAAGTGAAAAATTCGTACTCGATCGAAAGAGTTTTGAGCAAATAAGGAAGAAGTAAGTCATAATGTGGGATTGTAGAGAAAGGAAGTTCAATTTCTTGAGGATGCCATTATTTAAGAATATAGAAATGAGAGTTCTTTTTTACGTACTTATTCTTAGTTTAAAAAGGCAGAAGAGTGGATTGAATCTTCATTCGCCACAACAAAATTGACTTAAGGCAACAAATAACTTAATGTTCGTTGCAATATCTTCTATAGTTAAATATATAACAAAGACTAACATTTGTTACTTGATTCTTTAAATTCATGATGACTACTGTATTTATTGCTATATTCCCAGCAATGAATCATATAACAACGATGATCCGTTGATTTTTTCTTTAATTATCGTTAAATTTAGCAACAATTAATACAAATTTTAACAAAGAAATCAATAGATAAATCGTTGTATACTAACCTTTAGCAATGAATATGTGACATTCGTTGCTAATTACACGAATAAGAGCTAATTTTACAACGAATAATATTCATTGTTATATATTTAACATTTGAAGATATGACAACAACTATTCGATTTATTCATTATCGTATGTTGATTTTCTTATAACGATTGTGTAACGATTGTGTAGATGAAGATGTTAGCTTCTTTGAGTGCAAAAAATGCATCTAAAAGAGGACGATCATTTTTTCTACTAGAAATAAGAAGATCCTGACTCAAACATGAGATTCTTTTGCAATCCAATCATGATGACATAGAGTGAAAGAAAAGTAAAAGGAGGGTGACGAGAGAGTAAGGGGCAAACTGTAAAACTTACCTTACATGAAGACATGCATTTATTCTTTAATTGCTAGGGGTGTTCACGAGGCGGGTACCCTACCCATGTAATTATGACCTGCCTCGACCCGTGATAACCGGGACGTGGGTCGACCCGACTCGTTCGAACTGGTACCCGAATCTAACGGATACCCATATAATTTAAGTGGGTTGTGGGTACCCGTGGAATAATCACATCCAATAAATATGGTCCCAATTCCCATTTCCTTTAAACGTTGGTTATTTCAAAAGCTATGAAATCCTAAAATTGCAAAAAAAAATTATGATTTTTTTGCAATCAGCTTAAAATTATTAAAAAATACCATTTCTCTGGCACAAAGCATCAAAGCTGAGTTTGGAGAGTGGCTCATTGGATCGGGATTGCTTACATGCAATGCCTTTGCGGTGGTGTACGAGCGAGGTAGAAAGATGTGGGAGGCGGCGGGTCGGGCCGCAACATGAATTAACGGAGGGATAAAGGAGGCAATGGGGCATGCTGTGAGGATCTAGAATGTCCTAATCTATAAATCCAAATTCTTGTACGAATACAAGGGTATATGACTGTAACAAGAATAAATGAAGTTTCCATTGATCAAACCCTCAACACTACAATAAAATGGACCTTGAAATGATGTTTTTTTTAAATCTGTCATTATGTCATCCGTTGTTAACTACATATCCATGACGTTACTTATTGCGAAATTATTTTTTATTCTTGAAATAAATGAGGATTACCATATCTGTTGTTTTATCATATGTAATGGTTCATATAGCAACGCTTATCCATTTTCAAAGTTTGCGCTAATTGCCGCTAATTTTTTAGTTCAAAGTTTAGTACGATTAGTTAATATTTTGAAACATAGTAACAGATAAGCATTGCTATGTGAATTGCCGCTAATGATATAGTAACAAATATTATATTTCTCGTTAGTTTTAAGAGTAAAATTAATTTCGTAACAGATAATATCATCAATGTATACCTAACAATGGATGATGTAACGATGGGTTTGAGAAAAGTGTAACTATAGACTCATTTTATTTAAGTGCAAGGAGGTTGAAAAGTAATTCAATATTTTTTTCGATATTGGTAATTGGTGAAGTAGTCTTGACTTCCTATGTAATTCTGCACGGAATTCTCGTACTATTCGGTCTCTTCAAATTCAGCTTTGAAAAAATGGGACTAATATGTGAATTTGTAACTTTCGGATGTACAACGTGCATGGCATGAATCTGGTGGCTGAAGCTTTAAACTTTGGTGGGCATAAAGTCCATTCCAACAGGATTGTACCCAATCGTGTACCCGACTCTCCCTATGGGTACCCAAACCGGGTATACATGTTTTAATGTGTCAACATCATGTGGGTACCCGATCCGGATTATTCTCATGGGTACCCATCCATTTAGGGTCAGAAAAGGGATGGGTACCTGTTTGACCCGAATAAATTGAACACCCCTACTAATTGCATGGCTTCTTTGTTGTCTTCTAAGTCGAGTAGTTATATAGAATTATTCTCTCACTTTCTGTTCTTGTAAGTAAAATAACTATAAATGGTGAAATCTTCTCCCACTATAAGTAGGGCCGATTACATGGATTATTGCTCATATCCATGTTGAAAAATTCGATTATTTTTTACGCTGGCTGTCGACTACCTGACATAATCCATGAAATGGTGCGCTTTGAACCCTGATCATTTGGGTGGTGGGCACACTGCACTATCACCAGACCATTTAAGTGGGGTGTAAGTAAAATAACTATAAGAGAAATATTCATTTTGGAGAAGCCGAATTGCTGGTCTCACTTTAAAAAATAATGTTCTTCCATCTTTTGGATTTTAGACATCATAATTATACATTCCAATGTAAAATTTATAACAAGAATATTATATTCATTGTGGAATTATATTGGATTCCTCAAATTCGCAACATATGTTGTTTTGTTGCTAACTTTATACACATACACTGATTGTTTACCTTTTCGTGAAAAACTTGCATCGGTCGATGCTAATTTAGCTAATGATTCAAAAAAATTCTTTAAAAATGCAACAACTAACAATTGGGCATGATTCCTTGCTTACAATATAACAATCTACACAATATTAGCTATCAATTTCAAGAACTGAAGATACTTTTACAAAGAATAGTATTTCCAGTATCTGTTATCAATTTTGTTTAACAACAATCTCGTCGCTATAGATCTATTTCTTTTTAATGAGACTTTGAGCATATTTGGTCAAGTTAGACCACCCAACCATACACATCATAATACAACCTTTGATTTAAGCCCAACCATCTCATACATAAAATTTTCATTTGATATTTTATCAACATTGATTTGTAATCAAGGTTTATTTCCCTTTTAATACATTGACAATGAATCCATGAAGTCAATCTTAAGAAAATTATACCACTGCTAACAAAGTTCCACAAGGTATATGGTCAACTAACAGAGGATTCATATTTGACAACTTAAAATTAAACATTTTAACTAGTTGCTAAAATGTCTAATTAAACTTGCAATAAGTTGTCAGGCTAGTTTTCATCAACAATAACTAAAATCAGGCATGAATATTATAAAAGTTGTATCCACCAATACAACAAGATGGAGCTATATTAATGAATAAATTGAATTGAATATTATGTGGTACAAAGTTATCATTTGATTCAAGACTACTAATGGTGTATACAATGATGATTATATGTTGACTTTTTTATTAACATTTGTAACACCTTTTCATTACAACAACAATAAAGCTTTTTCCCACATTAAGTAGGGCCGGCTACATGTATTCTTTACCTCCATTCATATCTATCTTGGGCCATTCTATGGATTAGATTCAAAAAGCTAAGATCCTTTGTATAGTCTCATTCCAACACTTCTTGAGCCTTCCTTGCCCTCTCTTAGTCGGCTCAACATCCCAAAACTCGTATCTCCTAATTGGTGCATCTGCCAATCTTTTTTGCAAATGGTCAAACCATTTTTAGCGGTTATTTATCATCTTATCTTCTATCGGAGCTACACAAACTTTCCTTCTAACTGCTTCATTCCGAATTTGTACGTGTATGACCAAACATCCATCTTAACATTTTCATTTTTGCTACTGTCATTCTTTGCACATGTCTATGGTTCACATGCCAACATTCAGATCCATAGAGCATAGCTGGTCTCAGGGATGCTTTGTAAAACTTTCCTTTGATTTTCAAAGGAATTTTCTTATCACATACGATAATAGAGGCTCCTCTTTGCTTTAACCAACGTGCACTTGTTTTATGAGTAACATCTTCACCGATTTCCCCATAATGTTACAAAATAGACCCCAAGTGTCTAAAAAAAATCTTTCTTTTGAATGCTATCATCACTAATCTTCACCTCTGTTACTTCACTGCGAATTCCATCAAATGTGCACTCCATATATTCAATCTTAGCCATGCTTATATGAAATCCTTTAGTCTTTAATGCATATCTCCGAACCTTAAGCTTCTCATTTACTCCATCTCTAGGTTCATCAATCAACATAATATCATTAGTGAATAATATATACCAAGGATTGTCATATTTAATGTGACCAGTCAACTCGTCCGTAATCAAAATAAAAGTGAGTGGACTCAAAACTGAACCTTGATCTAGACCAATGTTGATGTTAAAATAGTCAATATTCCTATACTAGATCTTTACACAAGACGAAGCCCCATCATACATATCCTTTGTAAGGTTAATGCATAGAACACATACTTGTTTCTTCTCCGAAACTCTCCACAATATCTCCGTGGGATAGAATCATAAACCCTCTTCAAATCAATAAAAATCATATCGAGGTTCTTCCTCTTTGCTCTATAAATCTCCATTGTTCTCCTCAACAAGTGGATGACCTCAATAGTTGACCGACTTGACATGAATATGAATTTTCTTATTCTAATTTGTAAACTCACCTCAACATTCTTTCGATTACACATTCCTAAATTTTCATAGTATAACTCATTAGCTCCATACTTCCGTAATTCAAACAATTTGAATGTCTCCTTTATTCTTATAAAGAGGCATCACGATGCTTCTCCTCCATTCTTCAGGTATTTTCTTACTTCACCAAATAACACTGAGTAAATTTTTGACCATAGTCAAACCATGTTGATCTAAAACTCTCCATACTTCTAAAGGAATTTCATCAGATCCTCCACCTTTCTCAGGTTTCATAACCTTCAAAGCCTCCTCTACCTCCTTCCTTTGTATTATCTATATCTTGCAGGATTCAAATAACTTTCACTACTAGTTACATATCCCAAAGTGATCTCTCTATTTCCTTCTCCAATGGAAAGCTTATGGAAATACTGCTTCCATCTAGTCTCTATATCTTTCTGAGTAACAAGTACTCATTCTTCCTCATCCTCAATGAATCCTACTTGAGAAAGTTCTTTGATCATAAATTTATAAATAAATGAATCTTCAAATTATTTGTCGTATGGTACCATTTTCTTGGAGGGAAAGCCCACTTAATCTCACACCAACTTTGCACTGCCCATGTAGGTAATTGACTAGACATTTTCCTTAGTTAAGATGCCTCATGGGCAAACCCACATTCATTAGGGGTGTCCACGGGTAGGTACCCGATCCATTTGACTATGACCTACCCCGACACGTTGTTATTGGGTTGTGGGTCAATTTGCCCCGTTCTAACGTGTACTTGATTGTAATAGGTACCAACTAATATCAACGGGTAATGAGTACCCACGTGTATCCGTGGAAGTACCACCTTCATTAGAAACAAATTACTAATTCATTAGATAAATGTTGATCTAGAGACAAAATCGATAAACTTTTTCCATAAACTCTACTTATCAATGTTAAAATTCATGTTATGTTTTTGTCATCACTACATCATGCATCATGGATTCATTTCTTCGGACATTAAATTGATAAATTATTGTTATACAATTTTGTTGTTTAATATTCAAATGTAACATTATTTACTGATTCTATAGTATATATACAAATTTATTAAATATACATTGTTTACTTACACATGACGTTACTATGTATACGATTTTGAAAAGAATGTATATATCCATTTCTATCTTTGCACGTTCGTGTATATTTAGGGATGCAAACGGATGCGGTTATATTCGTATTCGTTCGTATTCATATTCGTTTTTAAAAGGATATGGTTCTTGTTTTTCTAAAACAGACGAATACGAATACGAATACGAATATTCTAAATGAATTATTTGCGGATACGAATACGAATCCTGGGTTAACGAATGCGAATACGAATACGAATACGAAAAAAATTACGAATACGGTTACGAATACGAATATTCGTATCATATTTTCTAAAAAAAAATCAGGGATAATATGCCCCACCCAAATCCCTACCCAATCCCAACCCTCGACGCCCTCTTCCCCCGCACCCAGCCCCCAAGCCGCCGCCCTCGCCTCCCCCTACCCTCCTCCTCGTGCTGGTTGCCGTCCGCCGCCACCTCCTGCGCCCTCCGTCTCCCTCGCCACCTCCCCCTGTCGCCCTGCCTTCTGCGTCCTCTGCGCCCGCCACCCCTGCCTCCCCTTGCACCCTCCGCCACCCCCTCCACCCCCTGCCGCCCGCATCCCCCTTCTCCATCTGTCCCCTCGCCCTTCACCTCCCCGCCTCCCCCAGCCGACCAACGCCTCCCCCAGCGCCCCTCGCCCCCTACCACCCCCCTTCGCCCTTCGCCTCCTCACCCCATGCCGACTACCGCCTCCCCCTTGTAGCACCCATGCTTCCAGCCCCATCCCCGTGCCGACCAGCCCCAACCCTCGCCTACCCAACCTCTGCAGCCACCGCTGCCTCACCTTCCCAATCATCCATCGCAGCCGTAACGAACTCCCCCCTCCCTTGCAGCCGCAACCAACCTCCATTGTCTCCCTCGCCCTTCCTCGCAGTCGCAACCGTCCTCCCTCACCTTCCTCGTCCTCCCTCACAGCTAGAGGCAGGCGCCTCCCTCGTCTCCCTCGCCCTCCCTCGCAACTACAACCGATCTGGTATAGCATCTTAATCTTTTAATGTTCATTCGATTATGTCATTTTCTTATGTGATTGCACTAGAGGATCTCTTATATTATGGCATATAATGTAGATTTTGTACACCATATGATGCTTGTTTGAATCATGCAATGCGGTTAAACAAAAGGTGGAAGTTATGCGGAAGTGGTCATCAAATAATCTAGGCACACTTTTATTTATAATTTAATATTCATGTTAAAAGTTAATATTCGTTTGTATATTCGTATTCGTTCGTAAAAGATTCGTTTCGTATTCGTATTCGTATTTTGAGGATATGGATCTTGATTTTTGACATTCGTGTAACATCCGTATTCGTATTCGTATTTGTAAAATAATATGGATATGGTTATAGTATGACCTGAATTCGCATTCGTATTCGTTCATTTGCATCCCTATGTATACTACATATATATTATAATATATAATATCTTAAGACAAACCCACAACATCAAGGAGCGTCGGAAATTGAGATAAACAAATAGAATAAATCTCATTAGTGTTCTCAGAAATAAAATTATACAATATTAAAGGAGAAACAAAAAAGAATCAATGATGGGTTCTGCAATCTCCATGGCTGGTTCCTCAATTTTCCAAATGTATAGCGCTACCTAATCAAAATGGGAACAAGTTCGAGCCCGGCCTAAACTCAGACCCAATCTCGCCGACCTTGCCCCATGCTCGAGTCCTAGATTTACACAAAATCCGTTCCTCGACCTAGCTCATGGCTCATAGAAAATTGACGGGCACGGGCCATGATTTCTTGATTTGGTCCAGATTGAGTCCAATACTTCACCCTTTCCATAACTATACCATATTCGTAATGATAATGTCGTATATATACGATAATCTAAATGGTAAATAATACCATCTAAGTGATGATAATATATGAACCTATGTGGATAATGTAATCGTACAAATATATAAAATTAGAACGAGTGCAACCAAATATGGATCCAATAATATCACGCTCATATAGGTTCATTCTTATGAAATGAATCGAACACATATAAACAAGATGTAAATTGACAAATGATATAAATATATAGATAAATATATTTGTATTCGTATCTAATTGCATTAATTATCACCTCGATTTGATTGTCATGATGGATATATAATCGAGAATTGCATCTCACCACAACTGGGATGACTGCACACACTGGGGACACGTAGATGAGGGTTTCCTACTAATAAGGTTAAGTAAGTTCAACATCGAGGCCAACGCTTAGAAAGATTTTCCTGCTTATCGACCTCCCAGAGACACAAGCCCTTTCTCGACATACTTTTTGGTAGTACCGGTCCCCTTACCGAAGGGAGACGTCGTCTATGGATTCTCTTACTACCCCGCGCATTAATGGCCGTGCTTACAGATCCGACTGAACCCCCCAGTGAACTACCATCTCGACCTTACCTTCTAATGAGGTGGGTCTTTCTTGAAATTCAGAAAGCCACTGCCAAATTTATAAATTGTGTAACAATTTTGTAAATTTAAATTGCACATTGTAAAATAATGATGATGATACAGTTTTGTAAACATATCATCCATATTGTAAAATATTTTGTCAAATATACTGATATTTTTATAAATCTTCCATGGTATACATATTATGTTAATATTTGCTATTAAATTTATGGAGTTAGAAATTGTAAAATAAATAGAAAAAAATGCCTAAATTGACGTGGCTTTCCATGCATCCAGAAAATGTCCACCATAATGGAAGTTTTCCCTATATATATGTATGATACGATTCTTATGCTATTGTGTTCATTATCATTTTGATTGAGTATCAAGATGGATATGTATTTGGACCGTATTCGATTCATTATGATATGCATTAATTCAAATTTTAGCATCCAAATGTTCATTCATTTCAAAATGGATACATAACGTGGGAGCCAACAAATGTATTTAAATTAAATCTAATCTACACCATATTAATATTTGTTATTTTTTGTATCTATATCCATTTCATATCCATATTCTTTGTAACAATTTTGTACATGTTCCATAGTTACCAATATATGTATTCGCATGCATGTTTATATTTTAAAGAGATAAGAACTATATTCATATATCTATCGTATTTGTACCTAATCATTTGGATATTCTTTGAATCAATTGGGTTGTGGAAGCTTTTAACCAGGTATCCATGGGTACCCGCTAATCCAAAATGGTTTTTTGGATGGGGCATGGGTCGTGGTATATTAGGTACCTGGCCCATCATTTTCTCATGATTACCCGAAAGATTAGAGCAAAATGACTGGATAAAGTTGGGTAACCACTGATTCGGATATATTTGAACACCCTAACGTTCATACCAAGTAGGGCACATGTCCTCCTGAGTTCTTTAAAAGCATCACATATTATCATTAAATGTCTTCGTCTTAGACAATCACACACACACATAGGAAAAAAAGAGGCTGCCCCCTAGGGACAACCAACATGGCTGCCTCCACCTCATTTATTGCAAAATTTTTTATTTTTATTTGAAAAATATCACCACGTATATCCATCCCTATATACCTCATATGTACCATTCGAATTTCGTCAGAAACAGAGACTCCTATAGCTTCCATCCAAGCAATCATTTTTAACGGTCGTAGGATTTTTTAAATCGAGCCTGTCTGGATGGAGGCCGCATGAGTCTCTGTTTCTGACGGAATTCGAATGTCATATAGGATGAATATAGGGTTGAATATAGGGGCAGCCCTATTGACGCCATATATATGTGGAAAAAATGGGGTTGCCCCTTGAGGGAAGCTAACATGGCTGCTCCTAGACCTGGCCAAATTGCGGGTCGGGCCGAAAGGGCCGAGGTTAAAAAATCTCTGTCCAAAGCCCGCCCATGGGCCAGCCCATGACCTATTTTGGTCCTTTTTCATTGATTTTTTAATGGTATTTCATACGTATAAATGATTTTATTAATAACATCCGTACGTTATATAACTAATATACGTAGTTTACTTGTTACTTGACATGTAAACTATTGAATTTAAATGAAAAACTTAAAGCATATCATATTAATACATGTATAATTTGACATATATTTATATATTTTTTATTTTTTGCGGGCCGGGCCAGCCAAGCTTAAATTTCGAAGCCCAAGCCCGACCCATGAGCGGGCTGGGCGGGCGGGCCCCCAACCCGTTGGCCAGGTCTAGCTGCTCCCACCCCATTTTCCGCACAGTCTTTTTTGGGAAAATATCACCATGTATATTCATCCCTATATCCATCCTATATTTCATTCGAATTTCATCAGAAACAGAGACTCCTACAACCCCCATTGAGACAATCATTTTTCTAACAGTCGCAGAATTTTTTAAATCGACCCTATCTGGATGGAGGCCGTAGGAGTCTTTGTTTCTGACGAAATTCGAATGACATATATGAGGAATATTGGGATGAATATAAATGGTGATATTTTTCAAAAAAAAAAGCAAAAAATGGGGGTGGAGCAACCCCATCAACCCCTATATATATAGGAAAAAATGGAGCTGCCCCCACCCCATTTTCACATTTTTTTGAAAATATTACCATGTATATTCATCCCTATATCCTCCTATATGCCATTCGAATTTCATCAGAATCAGAGACTCCTACGACCTCCATCCAGACATCATTTTTTAAGGATCGCAAGATTTTTTAAATCGACCCCATCTGAATGGAGGCCGTAGGAGTCTCTGTTTCTGACGAAATTCGAGAGCAATGATTCTGGATTACTAAATTCTGACATCTCTCTCATTGATTACATGATGAGAGAACAGAATCTGGTGGCTCACAAGATCAACCATATCTCATAGGATCACTCCCCCCACTCTCTCTCTCTCTCTCTCTCTCTCTCTCTCTCTCTATATATATATATATATATGAGTGATCTTGTGAGAGTAAAATAACGTGAGAGCATGAGAGGAGCGACTCCGGACCATTAGATTCAACCAAGAGAGAGAAAACATAATCTAGTGGTTCAAAATCTGCCCTCTCACGCTCTCACAACTTTTTGCTCTCACATGCTCACCTCTCTCTCTCTCTCTCTCTATATATATATATATATATATATATATAGGAGTGATATTGTGAGAGCAAAAAAATGGCATGAGAGCAGTGATTCTGGACCAAATCTAGTGGTCCAGAATCACTGCTCTCATGCTCTCATTATTTTTTGTTCTTACAAGATCACTCCTCTCTCTCTCTATATATATATATATATATTGACTGATCCTATGAGAGCAAAAAACTGTAAGATCACGAGAGTAATGATTCTGGACCACTAAATTCTAACATCTCTCTCATTGATTGCAGGAGACAGAAGAGCAGAATCTGGTAGTCTATTCTGCTCTTCTCTCTCCTTCTGCAATCAATGAGGAGAGAGGTGACATAATTTAGTGGTTTAAAATCATTACTCTCGTGCTCTCACATAAACTCAGTGGATCATCCATACATATATATTGTGTTCTCTTTATAAAAATTTAATCATCATTGTATTGTACTGGACGGTGCCTCTGGCTCTCCTTAAAATCATCGGTCTCACCACTGGGATGCCTCTGTACATTTTAACTCATGTACTAAAGTGTAACATGGGATAGTTTCCGTAGATAATGCAGAACTATTAATCATCCCAAAACTAAGACAAATCGACGCTGTAAATAGAGTATGCACACAACCATTTGTACCACTGATTCATAGAAACAAATTGCTTGTGGAATTCTGGTTATTTCTTCTAATTAGAACAAAGTGACATATCATGGTCATCTAACTAATTCCATCTTTCACGCTATCAAATTACAACAAGCAGCATTACATCCAGCTATGATGATCTCCACGGTAAGGCAGCCAATATATATACTTGAAGACAGGGATGCCATCCAGATCAATTTCTACCCGATCGTCTCCGTGTTCGCGTCGTCTGACGGCCAGACGACGGTTTCGATCAGCCTCTCTCGCATCAACTCCAAGTTCTCATTTGAGATGTTCTCGTACATCTTGGCATGGTCACATTTCTGAAAACAGTAGAGCAAAGTGCAGTTCATGATGAGGTCCATGTTTAATCTGGAAGAACAAGATTTTTTCTTGATTTCGGGGTTTATTACCTTAATCCATTTCGCATACAGATGAAGGCGTGTAACCATCACTCTCTCTGCAAGATCTTGCTTCTCCTGAACATGATCCAAGTATCACTGATTGTAACATAAGAATTTCAGCAAAAAAAAAACATCAACTCGACTGCTTGAATTAATTGGTACCTTCGCTAGCTTTCGAAGAAAATTCTTCCCGTTGCTCATGTCGCTCGTGGCGACAAAGCTGTAAAATTGGAACTTCAGAATCCAGAAAGGTTGATTATGGGCTCAAACTACAAGAAAATTGAGTTGTGGCCACGGAAGATGGTTATGGAAACTTGTGGCTACGATAATTCCGTGGCCACTAGTTTATCATAGCTACAATCTGTGGCCAAAGTCTCCATACAAGAGTTGTGGCAACGACAAGTTGTGTGGTCACTTATAGTGGCCACAACATATTCGTGGTTAGAGAACTCTCGTGACGAGACTTGTAGCATCGGCTACTGGCCACGATGTGTTGTGGCTAGAGCCCAATTTTGTGACCACAAACTCCATATCCGTGGGTATAGTTCAGTAGCCACAACTTGTTTTCCTTGTAGTGTCATGAATTGCGTAGAACAAGAACTTGGAGGCGCTTACTTGTGGAACCACATGTAACTTGGAGGGTTCATCTCGTAGAGCTGGTGAAGAACTGTCCTTACAGCTTTATAGGTAAAATAGTTTCGCAATTGCTGCAAAATTGAGGTCGTTTGAGCATCAACTTGACAGTAGAAATACGAACCCTTTAAAACGGAGGGAAAAGCCATGAAAAAGCTTACAGAATCAACATCATTGAAGCCTTCCTCGTAGTTCCCAGCAATTTCGTTCACCACCACGACCCCCCCTCTCCTCCTCCGCTGCTGCTTCCTCCTCCTCGATACCGTGATCTTCAACACGCTGCTCAGCTCCGTCATCCTGCTCTTGCTGCTAACCATGCATGCTGCGTCACCTCCTCTGATGCTCAGGTTCGACAGCAGCAGGGAGTCGACGGTGCCCACACGCGAACAGTAGTGCCGGTCGAAGGATGCAATTGCCCGGACTCCTGCCATGCAATTAAGGAGGGGAACAAGACTGGAACAGGGGGGTTCGTGTGTCCTATCACGCGTACAATTGATGGGTTTTGCTAGAATTGAGAGGGGTTGGAAGGAACGAGGGAGAAATGGAATTGGAACGAGGCGGTTCTCCTCCCTCCCTCTCCCGTGTTCTTGGAAGGTTCAGGCTATGCGGACTATGGTACCTGTGGAAGGGAGGAGAAGATGTACGATTTTGCATCAGCCACCAAGAGATTACATGTGGTTCATATTTTTCCCATTTTTCATATTTTTTTGACCAAGTGTGGCGTTACACGTGGCAGACTGTTGTTCATTGCCCGAGATTCTAGATTCGATTCATATATTTTGCGTGAGGGACTTGTAAAATTTCTTTTACTTCTTTCTTATTGGACAGTCGCCCTTCCTTACTTTGCCGCCAAGGAAGCAACCATTTCCTGCACGGCATGGGCTGCAGCAGACATTGCTGCACGGCCGGGAGTTGCTCGATTTTGGTCGAGCGGTTTGCACGAATTCGCATGATCGGAGCTTACAAAAAATGGAAATTCATAGGAACCACTCTCTCAAGATCGAGTCTGCTGTAGCCAATGTCACAGCAGAGGATCCGCTTTCTCCTGCGAATATCAGGTGCTGCGTTTTTATGGGAGGGGATCCTCTGCTGTAACCCAAGTTACAACAGAGATGCTGTAATCCCATTTATTTTTTTTATGAATTCAATCCCGAAAATCCAACCAGGTAGATTGAATATTGGGTTGATCCTCTACATATTTACCAAATCTCGTAAAAATCCGATATCATTTGCTATTTCATCTTAATGGTCAAACATACGATCAACATTTAAGCAACTTAAATCTCATTTTAAAAATAACTGAACCTTTGACGATTAAGATAAATTATCAAATTATATCGGATTTTTACGAAATTTGGTAGATAGTTAGATTAATTATATTGGATTTTTACGAAATTTGGTAGATAGATAGAGAACTAACCCAAAATTTAGTCAATGTGATTGATTTCGAAAAAAATTAAAAGGGATTACAAATTTACAAGATCCCCTTCCGATTTTTATAGTTCCTATTTTAATGTTGACTTTACGAGATTGGATTGTTTTAAGCTTCGGATTTAACGCGAAGTCCTCGAGAGGCTAGGCGTTAGAAATAATATTTTTTCTCAAGAAATATTGTCGAAGATTATGTAGAAATGAAGTAGAACATAATTGTTTTGGAAAGAAATAAGTTTGTGACTTTTAAGTTTTTATTTTATTACTTCGATATAGCAAAATGTGATATTGTGTTGATTGACGAAACTAGAGATGGAGTAAATGAGAAACTTGAGGTCTGGAGACATGCATTGGAGACTAAAAAATTTCGTATAAGTAGGGCTAAGACGGAATATATGGAGTGCACCTTTGATGGAAGCAATTGTGAAGGAATCGAGGTGAAGATTGGTGGCGATAACATTAGAAGAGAGATTCTTTTAGCTATCTGGGATCTATTTTGCAACATGATGGGGAAATGTTACTAATAGAATAAATGCATGCTAATTAAAGTGGAGATGAGCGTCTGCTATTCTTTATGATAAGAAAATTCCTTTAAAAATTAAAGGAAAATTTACAAAGCAGCCATGAGACCTGCTATGCTCTATGGATCTGAATGTTGGCATGTGAACCATAGACATATGCAGAGAATGGTTGTAGCAGAAATGAAAATGCTAAGGTGAATGTGTGGACACACACACACACGTAAAGATTGAATCCGGAATGATGCAATCAGACAAAACTTGATGTAGCTCTGATCGAGGATAAGATGCGAGAAAACTGCTTAAGATGGTTTGGTCATTTACAAAGAAGGCCAGTTGATGCACAAGTTAGGAGATGCGAGTGTTGGGATGTTGAGCTGGCTAAGAGAGGGCGAGGACAACCCAATAAGTGTTGGAAAGAGACTATACGTCGGGATCTTAGTTTTTCATATATAAGTCCAAGATTGACCCAAGATAGACTTGAATGGAGGTGAAGAATCCATATAGCCAACCTACGTAATTGTGGGAAAAGGCTTTGTTGTAGTTGTACTTCGCTATATCAAAATTTGTTTTATAGTAACAAATGTATTTATTGTTATATCTTTCAATACTAAATTTATAACAATTAATATTATTTATTTATTTATTTATTATTATTTATATTTGCAATAAATATAATATTCCTAGCTTTATCATTAGTAATGAATCATGTAACAATAATCATCCTTAAACATTTTCAAGAAATTTTCTTGTAGTTGTTGTTAAATCATCAGTGATTATATGAATTTGATGGGAAATGCAACGAATATTTTCCCATCCTTGGTGGTAGAAAGAATTGTCGGCTGTGTTCATTATAGTCGGTAGTCGTCTGACATTCGTCGGTTGTTAGTCAAACACACTGGCAGTCTTCGGACATTTATTGTTGTTTGTTTATTACAAATGAGAGGGTGCAAATCATTGACATAGTTTTATTCATGGTAGGTACACTATAATAAAATATATGATCAACCGACATTTATCGAATTAGAAAAATAGTCAGAAGAAATGGTTTGATCCTCTTGTTTCTCGAACCGAGAGATCCATGAATCGAGATTCTGATGCATATAGATACAAATGGTCCAATGGACGCAAGAATTTCCAGGAGCATTTGGAACATTTTATTTTTGAACAGAAGGAGCCATTTTGAAGCAGTACTCGATGATTACTATTAATCAATATTCGATTGATTGGTTTGAGGCTATCAACAAAGAAGATTTGTCTAAGTCACTTGATTTCTTTTTGTATAAGTCGCTTCTCTTTTTATCCAAGTAACTTCTCTTTTTATCCAAGTTAGTATAAAAAATATTCCCATTCATAGGTCCAATATTCACATCTATAAATTGAAAGATCCGAATGATCAACCCCACAATTTCTTTATTTACAACAGTTCATTAATCACTGGCATTAACCTCAATAAAATTTAAAAATAAAAATCAAATCCCAATATGCAGGTTTGGATTTTATTTTTATTTTTTAATATGTTGAATAATTAAATTCAAAATTACAAAATCTATGATGAATAATTTAATATCTGAATGTTAACTTAAATCCTTGAACATACCACCATATAAATACCCTTAAAATAAGTACAACAAAAAAACCTTTTCCAACCATTAATTGGGGTTGGTTACATTGATTTTTTGCCTCTATTCATATATATTTTGGATCATCCTTGAGATTAAATCCAAATAACTAAGATTCCTTCAGATATCTCATTCCAACACTTCTTTGGCCTTCCTCGCCCTCTCTTAACCGGCTCAACATCTCAAATCTCACATCTTCTAACTGGTGCATCAACCGACCTCCTTTGCAAATGACCAAATCATCTTAAGTGGTTTTCTCTCATCTTATCCTCTATTGGAGCTACACCAACTTTCTTTCAGATCACATTATTCTGAATTCGAGATTTTCATGCATGATCACACATTCACCTTAGTATTTTCAATTCTGCTACTATCATTCTAGGCACATGTCTATGGTTCACATGCTAACATTCTGATCCATAGAGCATAGCATATCTCACGATTGCTTTGTAATACTTTCCTTTGACTTTCAAAGGGATTTCTTATCACAAATAACAATATAGACTCCTCTCGACTTCAGCCAACCTGCATTTATTCTATGAGTAACATCGTCTTCAATTTCCTCATCATGTTGCAAAATAGATCCCAAGTATCTAAAAGAATCTTTCTTATGAATGTTATCGCATCCAATCTTCACCTCTAGTCCTTCATCATTATTTCCATTAAAAGTGCACTCTATATATTTAGTCTTAGTCATGCTTATATTGAATCCTTTAGTCTCTAAGACATGTCTCCAAATCTCCAGTTTCTCATTTACTCGATCTCTTGTCTCATCATTCGGCACATTATCATCAGCGAATAACATACATCAAGGTATTTCATTTTGAATGTAATTAGTCAACTTATCCATAATTAAAGTAAAAGTGAACAGACTCAAATCTAAACCTTAAATGTAGACCATTGCTAATGTCAAAATAGTCAGTCCTCCTACACTGGATCCTTATACAAGATGAAGCTCCATCATGCATATCCTTTATAAGGTTAATGTATAGGACATGTAATTTTTTCTTGTCCATAACTCTCCACAATATCTCACGTGAGACAGAATCATAAGCCTTCTTCAAATTAATAGAAATCATATAGAGGTTCTTTATTCTAGTTATATAAATCTCCATTGTTCTCCTCAACAAGTGTATGGCCTTAATAGTTGAGCGACCTAGCATGAATTCGAATTTATTTTCAGTTACTTTGGAAACTTGTCGCAACCTTCTTTCGATCACACATTCTTGAATTTTCATAGTATGACTCATCAGTTTGATACGTCTATAATTAGAACAATTTTGAGTGTCTGTTTTATTTTTATAAAGAGACACCACAATGCTTCTGCTCCATTCAGGCATTTTTTTAGTTCACCAAATAATATTGAATAAATTTGTAAATCAAGTCAAATCCCGTCCACCTAGGACTCTCCAAACTTCTATAGGAATGTCATCATGTCCTACCCTTTCATAGGTTTCATAATATTTAAATCCTCCTCAATTCCTTCCTTTGTATCCGTCTATAGCTTGCATGATTCATGCAACATTCCCTTCTAATAAGATCTTCCAAAGTAATCTCTTTATTCCCTTCCCATGTGAAAAGCTTATGGAAATACTACTTTTATATGGTCTCTATATACTTTTGATTAAAAAGCACATGTCCTTCCTCATCTTGATGCATCTCACTTGAGAAAGATCTTTGATCTTTATTTCTCTTATTTTGGTCAATCTGAATATATCATTCTGACCCTCTTTTGAGTCAAGTTTTTTGTACAAAGCTTCATATGCTTTTGACTAGGCTTCACTTACAGCCTTCTTCACTTCCTTCTTCTCTATTTTGTAGTTTGTGATAGTTTCTTTTGTTCTATCCTTATATATAGCTGCAGAGCAAACTCTTTTAATTTTAAACTTCTCTTGCACCGCTTCACTCTATCACCAAGCCTCAATTTTTCTTGGAACTTCTTCCTTAGCTTCGCATAGTATCTCTTTGGCTACCATTCAGATACAAGATGTTACCACCTCACATATCATTCACACTTCCATTAAAATCCCAAGATAAATTTCTCCTTGAAGCTTGATTGCTTCAATTGAAGATTCACCATTTAATTCCAATGTCTTGAGAACCATCATCTTCTTTGCCAACTCTTTTATTTGCATATGGTTCAAAATTATATTGCCTCGTCCTCCCGTGAGGAATTGCCAAAACATTTGATTGTTGACTCATCCCAATATAAAGGATTAATAAATCAAATAATAGATAGTAAAAGTGTTGGTTTGAAAGTTAATGAGTTGTTAGTCATAGAATATTATTCTCGTCAGACTTGAGCCCAGCGAAAAAAGGGTTCGGACAATGTTGCCCCCCCTTTCGTTGAAGGATAAATAAAAAAAATTAACACTTATAAAAAATAGAATAATAATGTATATTGATATTGTAAATAATTTCATAAAATAATTCAGGTTAAAAGCCATAAAAATAAGAAGATAAAAAATTTATGTATTCATCTATAAATAAACCAAATTTTCTTTATTTTTTTATTAAACTCATGTTAACTCTGATTGATGCGAGTTCAACTTCATTGTGAACCTAACACTAATCAAACAATACTAACACACACATTTATGTGTGTGTGAAATAAACTCAAACTACAATTTTGACACGAAAAGTCATAAATGCAGATATTTTCTCCATACAACATTCTATGAGCATGTATTCACTTTTGAATTAATATACATTCAATTTTCTACAAATCAAGAAATTCAAAACAATGCAGAGTTCATAGGCGAAACTTGGATTTTGGAACCAAGTTGTATATTGTACATATTTACAAACTTCTCTTTATTTTTATGTAAAAAATAATTCTTTTAAATTTAATTTATTTTTTATATTTTAATAAAATTACTAAAAATAAAAATCCTAAAAGAATAGAAAAAAGAAACGGTATGTTCTGACGTTGTATATACTATATATACTATTTTATTCTCTATTTTATATCCCATTTTCATGATTATTAGAAATTTATAAAAAAGATTATATGTAATATTATTTTTAGTACTTTATTATTTTTTCTTTTGCATATTATTTGTATAAAAAATAAAAGCGAAAAAAACCAAAAACCAATAAAAATTGGCGGTTTAGCATTTTAAAAACTTTCAAAAATTAGTTTTATGTATATATTGGTTTATTTTGCTTTTGAGGTAATTGTAGATCTCTTTGAGATCAACATATATCATGAATAACGTTTCTTTTTCCTCCATCTTTTATTTCTTTTTTATTTACTTTTCATTTGTCTTGGTCAAAGTCAATAGCCATATGGCTAGGACTGTTAACAATTCATGAGCTTGATTGGTACCTGACCCGATCCATATGAGCCAACCAACCCTAATTACAGTACAACTTCCATCCTGAGCAATGAAACAACATGTAGAGGAAGACAAGGTAGAGGTCAAGGCTCACAAGGACCGCCTCCTACGCAGCAACCACCACAAAGCATTGCAGGCTCTATCTTGCATATTCCTAATGACTAGCTAAATGCAATTATTGAAGAATAAGACTCTAATTCAGGCATGGTCATATGAGGTACCGTTACTATCCATGGCTTTTCAGTACATGTCTTGTTTGATTCTGGTGATTCACATTCATTTATTGCTCGACGGTTAGCACCTACTTTGGGTAAGATACCGGTAGAAGTACCACAATCCTATCTGATCGCGGAACCAGGAGGACAAGTATTTATTGTAACGAACCCGTTTCCCGGGCCGTCGGATCCTCTCATATCCGGATCTGGTTACTCAGCAATAATTTATTCAGCAATCACAACTAACATTCAGAAATAGACTGCAAATAAAATTACTCAGAAGAAAGTATTTCAACACTTTTCCATTCACAAAATAAAGTTCAGATGATACACTGTTCCACTATAACCATTTACATGTACATCAGCTTGAAAGGGAAATATACAAAAGATTACTAACTACCTTAAAAGTAAAGCTACTGTGGCTGGCTGAATGTCTAGTATGTAAGCTGGATGATATTTTTAGAGTCTTTGCGATGGTTCACCGATACCTGTTGGGTTTTCCATAAATCATAGGATAAAAAGTAGCGAATGCTAAGTAACGAAGAAGAGAAAAGCAAACAAATTGTGTAATTTTTCAAAATTCATTGATATCACAAAAATTTCATTCCTTTTCATTAATTTAAGTCCTATTCCTTTCTATTCCACATCAGGGATTGGTCCAGGGGAACCCCACCATTCTCTGACTCCGAAGCTGTGGATGCTTCAGGATTGGAGATTGTGTTGATCTTGGTAAGCTTATGCTACTGCACGTCGCCTCAACCAATCCTCCAATACTACGCTGACAATTTCCTTTTCATTTATTAAACAGGATCTCAACTCTTAGCCTGGAAAAACAAAAGAGCACATCGTCCTCGAGGACTCGGTTGCTTAAAACCTCAGGCTAACATTTAATCATATAACCTAGCGGCTTTAAATACATGTTATCGTGACCCAGCCGCTATTGAACCACCCGTGCCTCCACATGGCACGACCACATCTTCTGTCGTTCCAACCCGAATATATTGGCTCCCGGTACCACGCATTGCAAAATATTCATTTCGTGCGCACTTATCATAACAGGGCAACCGTGTACCACCTAGGTAGGGAAACGCCAATACGGGTTCCTTCCGACAAACCTACAGGTTGCATGCCCGACCTGTAGTTCTACTCTCAGTCATCCTTAACGTGACACATGATCCTTTTCAGGATCCATCTCAAATCACACCAATTCACATGATGTAATTCTTTCGTTAAGTCTTTGATTTGCATAAACCGCAATACTTAGTATCGACTCACATATATATTATTCATAACCATATGTATACTCCTATTTATGCCTATTTTAACTCCCAAACCCTAACTTTCAGAGCCAACGCATCAATTTGATGCGTAAATCTTATTTTAGTGGGAATCACAAAGCAATTCTTCAGACTTTTTCAAAAATAACCAAAATTAGGGTTCTTCGTAGCAAAGAACACAAAATCAAGAATTTCAATAATTTCGTATGAAAACCCAACAGCAAAAGGAAGGATTTCGTTACCTAATCGAGCTCTCTCTCGTGTATGCAAGGCTTTATCGAGTTTCGTTTTTAGAAAGGCTATTTTAAGGCTCCTGAAAAGATCGAATTTCATTTTTCGTATCAAAACGCTAAGATCATGTTAAGAACGCGAAGAACGAATGAAGAACGCGAGGAACACGAAGAACACGAAGAACGTCAAAAACATATTTTCTCTTAAAATTTCGGCAGAGTTTCCCCTTATATCGGGACATATTTCTCGGAAAATTTTGGCAGAGTTTCCCCTTATATCGGGACATATTTCTCGGAAAATTTCGGCAGAGCGGGACATATTTCTCAGAAAATTTCAGCAGAGTTTCCCCTTATATCGGGAAATATTTCAAAATAAAAATGAAAAGAGTTTCCTCTATAAAATCAATCGAGAGAAAAATAACAACGAAACTGAAAGAATATACTCAACAACAAGAGATGAAAAACCGGTAGACACCACACATCTTAGGTGAGTGAACGTGTGACGAATCACAGGGTCACTGACGTGCATAGCTACCCGCACCTAGGTAGGGTATTACACAGATTTCTCCATCAAAATAACTATAAAAGTATAATACGAAGAATAGAAACATAAACGATGGAGAATCGGTAGACACCACGCGTCTTAGATGAGTGGACGTGTGACGAATCACAGGGTCACTGACGTGCATAGCCGCCCGCACCTAAGTAGGATGTTACACATATTTCTCCTCGAACCACAACAGGAAAACGAATCGGAAAGAAAGATGAATCAAGAACAAGACTTGGAAGAACAAGAGGATGAATTGAAAGCCTAGCTTACAGAGCAAACTAAGAGGGGATCATACCTTTCTCCTCCTCGTTCTCCCGGCAGCGCTTCGCTAGCGCTCCTCCCTCGCCTCTCACTCCTCCTCCCGACCTCTCGACCCTAGACCTTGGGGTGGTGGTGGTAGTGGAAGTCGTAGAGAATAAATGGGTAGGGGGTCTATTTATAGGCCCCAGAAAACCACTAATCATGGTTAGAAAACTATGGTTTAGACCTTAACCATGGTTTAGCGGCCCATGGTTTTGGCCCATGGTTTTAGCCAAAACTTATCCCAAACTTGGAGCCTAAGTTAGAATATTCTAGAGGATTCTAGATTCGCTAATGATGCTTAATTAACACTAATCGTGATTAACTTTCACTAATCGCGATTTAACTTTCGCGGCTTACGCTTATCTTTTGTTAACTATTGATTAGTGTTTACTAATGATCATTAGTAGCTTTCAATCGTCATTAATTTCTTTAATCATGTTTAATTAGTATTAATGACAGTCATTATGGATTAATGACTTCTCTTTCTTCGGAAAATCATAACAATTCGAAACAAAGTCCGATTCACACGAAACAAATTTCGTTGGTTTTCTCTTGACGAGCCGGATCTTATTATATATGATCCGAGATATACCAAGTTCAAGGTTTACAATTATAACAACCTTAAAGGAAGTCTCGTCCTCGAGACTAAAAATGCAGGCATAACATCCTTAAAGAGGATTGAAACCATAACAACCTTAAAGAGAATGAACGTCATGTCATTTAAAATGAACATATACATAATACATAATGTTATCATTCAAACAAGTACGGGTATTTCTCTCTCTTTCTTCTCAAGTTGTTGTTTCAAGTCTTTAAGGACTGGATCATCTTCCTGTCCTTTCTTTATTTTATCCCAGATCTCTGGTTTGTATCGATGATGAATAGTTATAGTATCAGCACTATTATCAAATGGTTTCCATTCACTTAACGTTGATAGTAAACCCCAGAAGTGGATAGCACTCACTAACCCGGGTGAATAAGTTCTTCTGCTAAGTGCATCTGCTACGACGTTCCCCTTACCAGGGTGGTAGGAGATAGTTTAATCATAATCTTTCAACAACTCTAGCCACCGTCTCTGTCTCATATTGAGCTCCTTTTGATCAAACAGATATTTCAAGCTTTTATGATCGGTGAAGATTTCAAAAGTAATACCATACAGGTAGTGTCTCCATATCTTTAAAGCGAAAACTAGGGCAGCTAATTCAAGGTCATGTGTTGGGTAGTTCTTCTCATGTGTCCTGAGCTGTCGTGATGCATACGCAACTACCTTACCATGTTGCATAAGAACCGCCCCAAGTCCTACTTTAGATGCGTCAGTGTACACTGTAAACCCTTCACTCCTGGAGGGTAGAGTAAGGATGGGTGCAGATGTTAGGCATTCTTTCAGTGTCTGAAAACTAGCTTCACATGTATCAGACCATAAGAATGGGACCTTCTTTTGAGTTAGTCTAGTCATTGGCAATGCTATTCGTGAAAAGTCCTTCACGAATCTTCTATAATATCCAACTAAACCCAGAAAAGATCGTATTTCTGTGACACTCTTCGGGCGTTCCCAACTCATCACTGCACTAACCTTTGTAGGATCAACTGATATACTTCCCCAGAAATAACATGGCCTAAGAAAGATACTTCAGATAGCCAGAAGTCGCATTTGCTATATTTAGCATACAGTTTGTTCTTCCTTAGAGTTTCAAGTGCCTGCTTGAGATGGTGTTCATGCAGATACTTATCCTTGGAGTAAATAAGCACATCATCAATAAAGACTACTACAAAGTGATCTAAGAACTCCTTGAATACTCTATTCATGAGATCCATGAAGACTGTTGGGGCATTTGTTAGTCCAAAAGGCATAACTAAGAATTTATAATGTCTGTATCTAGTTCGAAAAGCTGTCTTGGGAATATCTGTATCTTTAATTTTCAACTGATGGTATCCAGATCTTAAATCAATCTTGGAATACACAGTTGAACCTTGTAACTGATCAAAGAGATCATCTATTCTTGGCAGAGGATACTTATTCTTTATTGTCCTCTTGTTTAGTTGTCTATAGTCAATGCACAACCGCATCGACCCATCCTTTTTCCTAACAAATAAGACAGGTGCACCCCATGGTGAAGTACTAGGACGAATGAATCATTTATCTAACAGTTCTTGCAATTGTACCTTTAACTCTCGTAACTCAGCTGGTGCCATCCTATACGGAGGGATAGAGATAGGCTGATTATCAGGTATGAGAGATATTTCAAATTCAATCTCTCGCTCAGGTGGTAATCCAGGTAGTTCCTCTGGAAATATATCAGTAAACTCGCACACTATAGGCACATCTTCTATCATTCTTTCTGACCATGATGTAGTGGATACATAAGCTAAATAACCTTGGCACCCTTGCTCTAACAACTGTTGTGCCTTCAATGTAGAGATATATTTGATATTATCATTGGATGTCTTTCCAATGAACTGGAACTTTATCGAGTTAGGAAGGTGAAATGTTACTGTCTTCTGGAAACAGTCCAAACATGCATGATGCCTTTCTAACCAATCCATTCCTAGTATAAGATCAAAGTCCTCCATTTCGATTAGTAGTAGTGAAACAGGTAACTGATGTCCTGCTATTAGTATTATACAATTATTCAGGATTTCTCGGATTATAAATACTTGTCCTCCTGGTCCCTTGATCAGATAGGACTGTTGTACTTCTACTGGTATCTTACCCAAAGTGGGTACTAACCGTCGAGCAATAAATGAATGTGAAGCACCAGAATCAAATAAGGCATGTACTGAAAAGCCACGAATAGTAACGGTACCTCGTACAACTGTGCCTGAATTGTAGGCTTGTTCCTCAGTAATTGCATTTAGCTGGCCATTAGGAATAGGCAAGCTAGAACCCGCAACACTTTGTGGTGGTTGTTGTGTATGAGACGCTCCTTGTGAGCCTCGACCTCTACCATGTCTTCCTCTGTGTGTTGCTCCATTGCTCGAGGTAGGGGTGTGCATGGAGCGGTTACCCAACCCGTTCAACCATGATCCGCCCCGCCCCGTTAATATCGGACCAGTGGATCGATCCGACCCATTCCAACTGGTACCCGTGCCAACGGGTACCCGAATTATTTGGATAGGTCTTGGTTACCCACGAGTATCCGCGGATCACCACAAAAATCTGCACTCATAAAATAAGGTCCAAACTCATGTCACATTATGATATTGTAATAAGAATCTCTTCATCTGGTCTATGGCCCTTATTGACTACAACAATGTTGATTCATATTAATTGGACTTTTTAATTTTCAGGAATCTCGCACCAAGGAAGGAAATCGATATAAAGATTCCAACTACATACTCAAACATAAAGATCTGCAACACAAATTTGCAAAACGTGATAAAGTATTGATCCACAGCTTTTGGATTCTGAAATAAGCACTTTCCAGTAGGCTTCTTATTCCCAGCAGTTGTATTAATTCCCAAAAGTTTTACTTCTAACTTGATATTCATTTTTCAATATTCTTCATGCAGAATACCTTGAAATACAAAAGCATATAGGACAATCTGTGTGAGCTTTTTGTTTATGCAAAATCAAAACTTTACCGAATGCTACATATACCAAATATTTGTTAGATATTATTCAATGGAAATCACATGATCTTCGTGCATATATTCTTTTGTGCCAAATCCCTTTCGGTCCAGTGTTCTGCTGCCATACTTATTAGAATGAATATAGGACTTCGCAAGTACTATACAAAACCTGCAACTATCTTTGCGTGTGATATTGGAAACCAAATGTTAGCAAAAATCTTAATAAGAAAAATTTCGACGACAGAGTTAGAGTGTAAGAAAACCAACGTTACAAAAACATTAAAGTGTAATTACGTAATAGTATTGTGATTTAATATTTGGTCATCTGTTTGATTTGCATGATGGGATCTCACAAACATATCATACACATACCCATCTCGTAAAAACCCCCTGTGTTCCCAAACGCCTCTGTTTCTTCTTCCTATCTTCCAGTACTCTACGGGAGGGTTCTGAAACAATGGTGAAGGATTGAATTAGTGGAACTCGTGGGTTGAACCTCAAATCACCTTACATATAAGGAGGATGGAGTTATTGGCACCTCCATCCGTGAACCCTTTGTCATGCCACTCCTGTATGTAAAACTCATACAAATGTCTAAGCCGCAACTTATTTTAATAACAAAAGTCCATCCTTAACGCCAAACAACCTAACTCAAAGTCTCAAGATCAAAATCCAATACATTAATTCTCTAAATAAGACATGAAAACATAGAAAATTATAAAATCTGTAGTGTCCCAAAGAAATCCCCTAAAATCTCATCACAACATTTTACAGCGAGAAGGTGTGATGATCGGAAGATGTATCAACAAAAGAAATTATAGGCAAAAACAAAGCATAGAAGATCGATCGAACATGAATCAATAGCTTTGGAAAGATGTGGAGGAGTGGATCGCAATGGCAAGAAGATCGAAGGAACCGAAAGATTCGATGGGCGAAGAGGTGGTGGCGAGGGTTTCGGCGGTAGTGGAGGCAGCAAGGGAATGGAGGAGCGATGGAGGTGGCGGAGAGGGTTTTGGACCGATGCCGATCGGGTTGGTACATTGAATTCAATGGCATTCACGGGTCGTCCCACGGGTAACCGATGTTGATCGGGTTGGTGCCCTGAATTTGATCGGGTTACACAACAACGGGTATCCGACCCGTAATAATATATTGGTTATTGATGGTTTAGGGTCATTCCACATGGATCAGATCGGGTATCCATTCAACCCGAAAACCACACACACCCCTAGCTCGAGGTGGATGTTATACTGTTAATTGGGGTTGATTTAAACCCTGAACCTCTCAACTTCGGACAATCTTTCTTGATGTGGCCTTCTTGATGACAATAAAAACACACACGTGCTCCCGTTTGAGCTGAAGATACTGGCACAGAGGTGCTAGCTCCTGCTGCTGAGTTGCGAGGATATAGTGGAGGTCTAGAGAAATCCCTTCTTCCAGATAATTCCTGGCCCAAATTTTATGGCGAGCTTATATTAGACCCGACTGGATGATAGCGACGATCTCTACGGTTATAATGTGACTTGCTTTTGGATGGTCCACCATTAAAGTGGAAACTTCTTCTTTGGCAGTTTTCATCCCTCTCCATCTCAATACGAGAGGCGATGTCCATTGCTTCATCTACGGTTGTGGCTCTAAAACCAACAAGCTTTTCTCGTAGATCTCCCTGAAGACCGCTAACAAATTTGGTAAGACACTCTTGTGGTGAAGCTTCTAGAGCTGGTGAGTACCGTAGTAGCTCAGTAAAGTGGATATGATAATCTCTTACGGTCTTAGAACCCTGATTCAGAGAAGCCAACTCTCTCCTCTTTTCCCAATGAGAGGGACAAAAATGAGCTCGGAACCTATCTTCAAAGATATCCCATGGAACAGGATCTGCTAATTTCTTGGAAATGGCTCTCCACCATCGTCTTGCATAGTCTGCTAAGGAGTAATCAGCAAAGTGCACCCAAGTATCTACTGGTGCGTTTATTATTCTCAGCATCCTACTGACGTCATCAAGCCATAATTCAGACTCGGCAGGTGTCTCTACACCTTTAAATCAGGGAATTTTTCCCTTTCGGTAATTATCTAGTAATGTTTGGTGTCTAAGAAGAGCCTTCTCCATTGCTCCTTCAACCGGGGTAGGAGCAGATTAAGTTGAAGGATGGTAACTAGATTCTTCCTCAGAAAGATGGACAGAACCTTCAATCCTAGCATCCGCAGGCTTAGATACCTCGGGTCTCTCAGCCAATGTATTGAGCCTCTCCTCCAATGCTTGTTGCCTTTGCCCCATGTCTTGGAGCATTGCCATCATAGCCGCTAATTGTCTAGACATGTCTTGATCTGCCATGATCCTGGGATGAGTCAAGGTTAAAGGTCAGATCCTATATGTCATAGCGCGATGTACATAAGGGACAATGACTTGTGAATGGTACTGCAATCATTTATTAAGATCAAAGGATCTTAATACAACCTTAGTTTCTGAATACCGCTCATAGTTATTAACTACTAAATAAATTACTGGAGTAACCAGGCTTTGATACCAATATGTAACGAACCCGTTTCTCGGGCCGTCGGATCCTCCCATATCCGGATCTGGTTACTCAACAATAATTTATTCAGCAATCACAACTAACATTCAGAAATAGACTGCATATAAAATTACTTAGAAGAAAGTATTTCAACACTTTTCCATTCAGAAAATAAAGTTTAGATGATACACTATTCCACTATAACCATTTACATGTACATCAGCTTGAAAGGGAAATATACAAAAGATTACTAACTACCTTAAAGAAAGTAAAGCTACTGTGGCTGGCTGGATGTCTAGTATGTAAGCTGGATGATATTTTTAGAGTCTTTGCGATGGCTCACCGATACCTGTTGGGTTTTCCATAAATCATATGATAAAAATTAGCGAATGCTAAGTAACGAAGAAGAGAAAAGCAAACAAATTGTGTAATTTTTCAAAATTCATTGATATCACAAAAATTTCATTCCTTTTCATTAATTTAAGTCCTATTCCTTTCTATTCCACATCAGGGATTAGTCCAGGGGAACCCCACCATTCTTGGACTCCGAAGCCGTGGATGCTTCAGGATTGGAGATTGTGTTGATCTTGGTAAGCTTATGCTGCCGCACGTCACCTCAACCAATCCTCCAATACTACCCTGACAATTTCTTTTTCATTTATTAAACAGGGTCTCAACCCTTAGGCTGGAAAAACAAAAGAGCACATCGTCCTCGAGGACTCGGTTGCTTAAAACCTCAGGCTAACATTTAATCATATAACCTAGCAGCTTTAAATACATGTTATCGTGACCCAGCCGCTATTGAACCACCCGTGCCTCCACATGGCACGACCACATCTTCTGTCGTTCCAACCCGAATATATTGGCTCCCGGTACCACGCGTTGCAAAATATTCATTTCGTGGCACTTATCATAATAGGGCAACCGTGTACCACCTAGGTAGGGAAACGCCAATACGGGTTCCTTCCGACAAACCTACAGGTTGCATGCCCGACCTGTAGTTCTACTCCCAGTCATCCTTAACGTGACACATGATCCTTTTCAGGATCAATCTCAAATCACACCAATTCACATGATGTAATTCTTTCGTTAAGTCTTTGATTTGCATAAACCGCAATACTTAGTATCGACTCACATATATATTATTCATAACCATATGTATACTCCTATTTATGCCTATTTAACTCCCAAACCCTAACTTTCAGAGTCAACGCATCAATTTGATGCGTAAATCTTATTTTAGTGGGAATCACAAAGCAAATCTTTAGACTTTTTCAAAAATAACCAAAATTAGGGTTCTTCGTAGCAAAGAACACAAAATCAAGAATTTCAATAATTTCGTATGAAAACCCAACAGCAAAAGGAAGGATTTCGTTACCTAATCGAGTTCTCTCTCGTGTATGCAAGGCTTTATCGAGTTTCGTTTTTAGAAAGGCTATTTTAAGGCTCCTGAAAAGATTGAATTTCATTTTTCGTATCAAAACGCTAAGAACATGTTAAGAACGCGAAGAACGCGAGGAACACGAAGAACGTCAAGAACATATTTTTTCTTAAAATTTCGGCAGAGTTTCCCCTTATATCGGGACATATTTCTCGGAAAATTTCGGCAAAGTTTCCCCTTATATCAGGACATATTTCTCGGAAAATTTTGGCAGAGTTTCCCCTTATATCGGGACATATTTCTCAGAAAATTTCTGCAGAGTTTCCCCTTATATCGGGAAATATTTCAAAATAAAAACGAAAAGAGTTTCCTCTATAAAATCAATCGAGAGAAAAACAACAACGAAACTGAAAGAATATACTCAACAACAAGAGATGAAGAACTGGTAGACACCACACATCTTAGGTGAGTGAACGTGTGACGAATCACAGGGTCACTGACGTGCATAGCCGCCCGCACCTAGGTAGGGTATTACACAGATTTATCCATCAAAATAACTATAAAAGCATAATACGAAGAATAGAAACATAAACGATGGAGAATCGGTAGACACCACGCGTCTTAGATGAGTGAACATGTGACGAATTACAGGGTCACTGACGTGCATAGCCGCCCGCACCTAAGTAGGGTGTTACACAGATTTCTCCTCGAACCACAACAGGAAAACGAATCGGAAAGAAATATGAATCAAGAACAAGACTTGGAAGAACAAGAGGATGAATTGAAAGCCTAGCTTACAAAGCAAACTAAGAGGGGATCATACCTTTCTCCTCCTCGTTCTCCCGGCAGCGCTTCGCTAGCGCTCCTCCCTCGCCTCTTACTCCTCCTCCCGACCTCTCGACCCTAGCCCTTGGGGTGGTGGTGGTAGTGGAAGTCGTAGAGAATAAATGGGTAGGGGGTCTATTTATAGGCCCCAGAAAACCACTAACCATGGTTAGAAAATCATGGTTTAGACCTTAACCATGGTTTAGTGGCCCATGGTTTTGGCCCATAGTTTTTGCCAAAACTTATCCCAAACTTGGAGCCTAAGTTAGAACATTCTAGAGGATTCTAGATTCGCTAATGACGCTTAATTTAACACTAATCGTGATTAACTTTCACTAATCGCGATTTAACTTTCGCGGCTTATGCTTATCTTTTGTTAACTATTGATTAGTGTTTACTAATGATCATTAGCGGCTTTCAATCATCATTAATTTCTTTAATCATGTTTAATTAGTATTAATGACAGTCATTATGGATTAATGACTTCTCTTTCTTCGGAAAATCCTAACAATTCGAAACGAAGTCCGATTCACACGAAACAAATTTTGTTGGTTTTCTCTTGACGAGCCGGATCTTATTATATAGGATCCGAGATATACCAAGTTCAAGGCTTTACATTTATAATCTGAGAAATCCTAGATAGTTGTGTAGTACTAATAGCAGGACATCGATTATCTGTTTCCCTACTACTTATTGAAATGGATGACTTTGATCTCATCATGGGATGGACTGGCTAGAAAGGCATCAGGCATGCCTTGACCGTTTCCAGAAGACAATAACTTTTCACATTCCAAACTTGATAGAGTTCCAGTTTATTGGAAAGATATCCAGTGATGATGTCAAATGCATCTCTACTCCGAAGGAACAACAATTTTTAGAGCAAGGGTGCCAAGGTTATTTATCTTATGTATCCACTACCTCAGGGTCAAATAGAATGATAGAAGATGCACCTATAGTGTAGGAGTCTCCTGATGTATTTTCAGATGAACTACCTGGATTACCACATGGATGAGGGATTATTTTGAAATCTCTCTCCCGTATGATACTCATCCTATCTCCATCCCTCCAGATGGGATGACACTGTATGAGTTACACGAGTTAAAGGTATAATTACAAGAACAGTTAGACAAAGGCTTTGTTCATCCTAGTACTTCACCATGAGGTGCACCTATTTTGTTCGTAAGGAATAATGATGGGTCGATGCGGTTGTGCATTGACTATATATAGCTAAACAAGAAGACAATAAAGAACGAGTATCATTTGTCAAGAATAAATGATCTCTCTGACCAGTTGCAGGATTCAACTATGTATTCCAAAATTAACTTAAGATCCAGATACCATCAGCTGAAAATTAAAGATGCGGTTATACCCAAGATAGCATTTTGAACTAGATATGGACATTATGAATTTTTTAATTAGGCCTTTTGGATTGACAAATGCCCCAGTAGCCTTCATGGATCTCATGAATAGAGTATTTAGGGAGTTCCTTGATCACTTTAAAGTAATCTTTATTGATGATGTACTTATTCACTCCAATGATAAGTATCAGCATGAACACCATCTCCGGCAGGCACTTGAAACACTACGAGGAACAAATTGTATGCTGAATATAGAATATGTGTCTTCTTGCTATTTGAAGTTCTTAGGCCATGTTATTTCCGGAGAAGGTATATCAGGTCGTGCGAAGGTTAGCGCGATGATGAGTTGGGAATGCCTAAAGACTGTGACAGAAATACATTTTTTTATGTTTAGCTAGGTATTATAGAAGATTTGTAAATGACTTTTAATTAATAACATTGCCAATGACTAGGCTGACTCAGAAGGAAGTCCCATTCATATGGTCGGATGCATGTGAAACTAGTTTTCAAACATTGGAAAATGCCCAACATCTGCACCTATCCTTACTTTACCCTCTGGGAGTGAAGAGTTTACAGTGTACACTGATGCATCTACAGGACGTGGGGCAGTTCTTATACAACATGGCAAGGCAGTTGCCTATGCATCACGACAACTCATGACACATGAGAGGAACTACCCGACACATGAGCTTGAACTTGAACTAGCTGGCATAGTCTTCACTTTAAAGATATGGAGACACTACCTATATGGTATTACTTTTGAAATATTCACCGATCATAAAATTTTGAAATATCTGTTTGATCAGAAATAGCTCAATATGAGACAAAGACAATGGCTAGACTATTAAAAGAATATGATTGCACCATCTCCTACCACCTCGGTAAGGGGAATGTCGTAGAAGATGCCCTTAGAAGAACAACTTATTCACATGAGTTGATGAGTGCTATCTACTTTTAGGATTTACTATCACCCTTGAGTGAATGGAACCATTTGATAGTATTTTTAATACCATAACTATTCCTCGTCAATAAAAACAGAGATATGGGATAGAATAAAGAAAGGATAGGAGGATGATCCAATCATAAAGACTTGAGACAACAACTTGAGAAGAATGAGATAGAGGGATTCCAAATACAAGATGGGTTACTATATAACCATCACAGAGTTTTTGGACCAAACACACTCGAATTGAGGAAAGACATCTTACGTGAAGCTCATTGCTCTATATTATCTATTCATCTAGGAATTACAAAGATGTATAAGGATCTTCGTTCGAACTTTTGGTGGTAGGGAATGAAGAATGATGTTGTTGAGTTTGTGAATTCATGTTTTACTTTCCAATAGGTAAGGGCGTCACAACAAATGTCACCAAGATTGTTGCAACCTCTCCCTATACCTGAATGGAAATGGGAACTCATTTCCATGGACTTCGTCACTGGCTCACCTTAGACAATTGGTGGTATAGTATATAGTTTATAATGACAAGGGTATTTCTACTATGAGGGTCTAAAAAGGTATCGTCACAGAGTGCTAAGATAGAATGTCGCTGAGGCGATCTGCAAAGAGAACCCATATTCGATCAACAAGTACCCACAATAAAAAATAAGTAATGAATAACCCAAAATGTGAGGCACATTTTATTATACTCTAGAAACAAAAATGTATAGTATGCGAGCATGTAGAGGTCGAACCACAAATAGCAAGCTGGGTAGCCTATGATTATTGCTAATCAATGTGAAATATGCACATATTTATCTATTAGTCTTTTTATGTGGGTTTGGTTTTTTTAGGTTTTTAATTTTGCAAAATTTTAATTTCCTTTTGATTTTTGAAAGTAAAGTAAAAAAAATTATATAGAATACACTATCACATAATATAAGTATATAGATGATATATATACATATACATATATTTATATACATAATAGTATATGGTATATATATCTATATATAGTCCAAAAATCAGGAAAATATTTTTTTAGTCTTTATATTTTTATATTGTTTTTATATTTTTTGGAATTTTTTGCATATTTATAGGTATTTTTAAAATAAAAATATCCCGAAACAGGGATTCAATAGATAGGTCAAATTGATTTGAAGGTTAAAATATAAAAAAGTATCCAAAAATTCTTCAAACTAATTTTAATACATAAATAATAATGCATAGAAAATTTAGTGATAAAATACATTTTTTGGAATTTTTGGCGATTTTTCCTATTTTTACTAGATTTTGGAGCTTTTAAATTTTTTATTGTTATCTCTTTCTATTTTTATGGATTTTGATCTAGAGTCAATATAGATATTAATAAGCAACATATAATTTTTTGTGATTTTTAGAGGTATTTTGATTTTTTGGCATTTATATAGCTAAACAGGGAATTAATGCTCATTGTTTGAATTTTAACAAATACATAAATTCCTAAAAATGTAAAACTATAAAATAAAAAGCATGTTGTGAAAATTTAACATTCAAGGCATTTTCATGCAATTGTGTAAGATAAAATGCAAACTGTGAATATTTTTAATAAAAAAATAAAAAAGAAAATAAAATTCAACAGTACTAGCATGAACCTATACACAATTAAAATAAAGTATACATACATTTCAAAACCATTTTACAAAATCCATGGATAAACATGCAATTTTTCACAAATTACTTAAATTGAAAATGTCGAAAGGGTCTTTTTGCAAATATACAAAAGTTCTAGACCTCTATGCAATTTTTACACAAAAATATACACTAAATATACAGTTTTTATATTAAGAATAAATATACAAAATAGAGGGGTTATGCCTACAAAATATTCAATTGAACCGAGGAGGAGGGAAACGAGGGAAATTACATGAAAACATGGGGGCTATATGCAATTTTTTAAAAAAATTTTACACCCCAGACAAGAATTAAAATACTAAAAAGCAATAAGAAAATACGGAGGAGTTTTAGTGCAAATTACCCTACTTGCACATGAGCCGACGACTGAGATTTCCTCACTTGGACACATGGTAGGCTAAGGATGCGCGATGGAACTGGAATGGCTTGGATTTGATCTCAGACTGAGATCGGGCAGCTGAGGTTCGATTGATCTGATTACCCCTGGTCATTCTGGTGCGTTGTTCATCATCGGATAGTAGAGGAGGATGATGGATGAACAACCAAGAAGTCACCACGGACGAGCTTCGATCCAATCAAGCACACACTTTTGACCACTCGAGACTCCACCAAATGGCTCTAAATGCTCCTGCAACAACTCCGCATTTGTGGAAGCCCTCAAAAGTTTCCAGGGGGACACTGGTAGACCCCTGGAACTCAGTCATTCCTTGAAGTGCTTCTCGAAGTTGAGTGGGGCTCAGATGCCCCCTTCCATATTCTTTACCTACAAAATGAGAAAGGCGACATGAGGGCGAGGTGACCGGGCTATTATTAGCGAAGGTCATGATGAAATGGTCACGAATGGGGTTCTCCACCGAGGTGGCAACGGATGGAGCACGGATCCTTAAATCTAGGAGGAGTCGTATGGGTCTAATGGGTCGAGGATGCGGAGAAACAAAGGGGCTAGATGGTGGAATGATCGTGGATGTCGGAGACAGAGTAACATGATGAACCTTAATGGTCGGAGCTCTAGAGCGACGATATTTAAATAGAAACCTAGCCTAAATCAGTAAATGAAACACAAAACAAAAGGCATAGAATGAAATCTATGAGCTAATGCTACCTAAAAATAATGAAATGACGTAGCTCGAACCTAATGGTGGACCAAGGAGCTGGACGGACCGGAGCTCTGTCGTGAACCTTCTCTCCTCCCGTGATGCCCCTAGACTTGGGGAAGCTACCTCTGCTACCAGCGAACTCACACACACTTAGCTGGAGTCACTACAGAGCTCAAATAAGGATCAAAAGGGGGTGGCAAGAATTTGGGTTTTATTTATAGACACGATTTTGGGTGCTTTTCAATCGATATTATTGAGAGGCTCGATGAAGATCAGAGGGATCTCATGAGTAGGGGTGGATGTCGATTATGCTGGGAGGATTTTTCTTGAAGGACTCGAGGCAAACAGTCGAGCAGAGCGATCAAGTGGAGGTGGAGAATACGGGGCGCTCGAGGCATCTGATACAGTCAGAGGCGGGGAAGGACAGTTGACTTGGGTCAACATTGCTCGTGCTTTGATTGGTCCACATAGTACATCAGTACATGACAAATAGGAACCTTATTCAAAAATAAATGAATTAAAAATAGTAAATGATTTTATTAAATTTTGATTATAAAATAAAAAAACATTTATTATTTTTATAGTATTTTAATATAATTTTTATTTATTTTATGATTAATTTATTACAAGTTATTTTTCACCTGTGTATTTGTAGGTATATTAACCTATGTATTGTACATTTTATTTTTATTTTGTATTTTTTGATTTTATTATTTTATTTTAATATTATATGTATTTATAACTTAAATTTATGTACGTAAACATATTTTTGTTGTATTTTTTGGTGTTATCTATACACTTAAATAAATGGAGGTATATTTTACATATGTATAAGTATATGTATTTCATCTATGTATTTATATGAACTATTTTATCTTTATTTCCTTTATGGTTTTATTTTTTATAAATATGTACATATATTATACATAGCATATACAAAATTATACAAAATATGTTACAAAAATAGTAAAGAATAAATAAAATGAATATTCTATTCAGGTATACTATACAATGTGGGTCCAAAACCTGACTTTGACATCTTAACTCCAAATTGAATGAAACCACCTTCGTTAAATAGCTTATTAAAAGATATATACAATAAAAAGTGATTCTGATGTATTTTGAGTTTTTATTGAGAAGATATGGGTATGGGAAGATTAGGTTTTGGCTTTTTATTCTAAGTATAACAAGTATATTATGTATCATTTTTGTGTAAAGAAAATTTTGTATTTGTCTTTACATTTTTATCTAGAAATTTCATGTACAAAGTTCCTTTATTTGATAAATTAATAATAAAGAATTAAATAGGTACCAAAAATGAAGATGAATATAAGAATGTGAATTCTATTGTATTTTTGGCCCTTATCTCTCCCTACTTTATTTTGTGTCGACCACATCAATTCTTGACTTGGTCTCGGGGCTTAGGATCATAAAATGCCTTTGGAATTTAATTTATTTTTCTTTTCTTTTATTTATTATTTTATTTTAGCTTCAAATAATGTAATTTATACAATAACCATATAATAAATAATGAATGTCAATTTTTTTAAAATATTGATATTACATGCATTAAAATAGGGTTCAAAGGCCAAAATGAAAGAATAAAGGTGATGAAATGAAGATTCATCACCCCCTTATACTTGCCTTTGCTAAAAACTTATGTAATGAGTGCATAAAATAAAAATAAAAATAAAAATAAAGAAATGAAAAAGAAATAACTTGGAATAATTGTCGACTTTTAAACCAGTCTTGATAAAGTCAAAGTTTGGAGCTCAGAGAAGACTTTTGGATGAATGGTGTATTCGGAACTACATGGAAGTCAGGAAGTGTGACATAACAACCCCTAGGTTCCATACTCCTATCATCCCGTCCAATTCACAGGTAGGTCAGAATGATTCTCTCAATTGCATACTCTTGCTACCTTGAAATGATAGAACCATGTGTGCGAATTTGTTCAGCTCTTCTCTGACAAAACCATTGAGCCATCAAGGCATATGATCTTCTGGTAACTCATCCTCGTGGAGAAAGATATTCCCTTCTATGGTCAGGTGCTTTCAATCTTTACAACCAAAGGGGGATGGAGTTAGAAGAATGGGGAAAGTAGTGGAAATGAACCAGAGTAGTCTTCATTCCCTTGTGAAGTGGGTCGGCATAACCAAATCTTCACCGAGAAGCATGCTTTTTTTTCTAAAGCTAAAATTTTTGTGGATTTTTTGTGTATGCTTATTTGGGTATTTTCTTTAACTCATACAGATTCTGCATTCTTGTTTATGCCCCGGTGGATATAGCATATTTTATTCCACCCACTTTTTGGGTCTTGGAAAAGTTCCGTCGGTATACCATTCTTCATCCAAAGAATTTTCTCAATCTCTCTCCAGTCTTTTGATTTCATTGTTACCAAAAGAAGTGAGTTAGAGTACCGGTGCCAATTATCTCCAAGAATGGTTCTTGAACCACCCTTGACGTAGCGATCTTTCATCATCTCGACTTAGATCCAAAGATTTTTCAACAGTCCATCTGAGTTGATCTAAGTGCTAGGTGTGTGAGGTTTCTAGTCAAGTCAATATCTCAAGAGTCTTATGGATGACATGAAGGATTCTATTTAAGTACATTGAAATGACTCATGGATATAGTCTTATAGAATGTAAAGAATTAAGTCAAGGTAACATGAAATATCTTCCACTTCCACTCCCCAATGGGTTCCTCTGAAATTAAGTGCATTACGGTCTGATCCAGGATCCAATATTCGGACTTCATTTGGAATTGTTCAATTGTCTAAGTTATTACAAAAAAATAAAAATATTACGTACAATGCAAGAAAAATATTTTTATGATGTAATTATCTAGTTTTGAACTTTTTATGGATTTTCTAAATAAGTTTTTGCAAATTTTTATGAAATTTTAGAAAAGTATTTTGCAAATGTTTTTTTGGATTTTGAATTTTGCAACATTTTAGGGATTTTTCAAAAACAATTTTTTGGAACAAATATGTAGTATGTGGAGGTATTTACAAGGGTGTGCATCCATTTATTTACAGGGGTTGGTTTATAGGAATTTACATGATTGTATATAAAAAGGTTTGTAAGGAATCTTTATTTGTTTGAATTATGTACATAATTTTCAAAATAATTTGGAAAGAGTTTTGCAAATATTTTGAAACTTTATTTTGCAAACTAGTTTGACAAATAAAATTTATAAATATTTCACAAAATTGAAAATCATTTTGCAAAGATTTTTCAAACAGTACAGATAGATTTCTCAAAATATTTTTGCAATCATTTTCTAAACATTTGCAAATAGATTTCCAAATATTTTATTTCAAACAAAGAAAGAAATTCTTACAAAGAAAATATTTTTACATAGGTTGAATATATTTTACAAAACATTTTTCAAACAATTGTCAAAAGATTTTTCAAAATAGTTTCAAACCATTTTCAAACATTTTACAATTTATTTTTAACCGATTTATTAATCAATATAAGAAGAATTTTAATGAATTTTATACAACTATGTTCTTTACACTTAATTAATTGTGTTTTAGCCATACTTATTGAAAATACAAAAATTACGAGTTATGGTGAAAGTATATACATAGTATATACGACCCCCATATACTTAGCTTGAGCTATGTCCTCGTAAATTGAAGAGAAAAGAAAAGACATAGCTTGCACTAAGTATAATAGAGCATATACCACAATGACTAAAGAATATTGAGCGAAAGAACAAGAAGTCGATCGTCCCCCCTATACTTAGGATCAAATAATCCTAAGTATAACAGACTGTACACAAGGCATGGAAGGTTGAGGGTGGGAATAAACAAATCACAACTCCGTCTGTCTCCTCCTATACTTAGGGTAAGATAACCCTAGGAATAGACAAAAAAATGTCAACAGCAGAGAAGACATAAGAGGGAATTAAAGAATGAACATAGAAGATCGCTCATCCCCCATACTTAGGATGAAGCATATACTGAGTATAGAAGCAATGAGTGAGGAAAAGAAACCAGAAAATAGAAAATATAACCGAAAAGAAGAAAAGAAGAGAAGAAGAAAAGAAGAAGAAAAATTAAATGAAGAATTTTAAGGGACATTATCTGAATCTTTTGATGTTGTTGAGGTTGTGAATGCTTCTTCGTTGCATATCACTTGAACTGAATTGAGAACGACCATGAAAGTGTCATCCTCAAGGTACGACTTCAGTAATTGACCGTTGATGATGAATGGTTGTGCGTCAACTGACAAATCTGATATCATGATGCTTCCAATATCACACACTTCTTTTATTCGGAATGACCGTGCCTTACTCTTTAATTTTCCCGGGAATATCTTGAACTTTATGTCAAATAGCCACACTTTCTGTCCAATCTCGAAGGTCTTTCGTAAAATATACCGGTCATGCCACCGTTTAACCTTCTCCTTGTACATCAATGTGTTATCACATGCATATTCTCGGAATTCCAGGAGCTTGTTCAGATCCTCTTTTATTTGCTGACCACCTTTACATGAGTCCAAGTTACAGATGTTGATTGCCCATAATGATTCGCATATCAGTTCCACAGGCAGATGTCACCACTTTCCACATATTAGATAACAGGGCAACATGCCCAAGGGAAACTAATAAATGGTTCTATATGCCTAACGGACGGAGTCCAAGAGTTGGGAACAAGTCATTCTGTCCGGCTTCACAAGCTTCTGCATGATTGTCTTGATTTCTCTGTTTGATAACTCTACTATGCCATTGGTGTGGGGATGATAAGGAGATGGGACTCGGTGCTCGATTCCATACTCCTTCATTATTTTTCTGACCTCTCTGTTGATGAAGTGATTACCCCTGCCTGATATAAGAATCTTTGAAATGCCGAATCACGAAATGATGTTCTCTCTCAAAACCAACAAACTATACGACTGTTTGTGGCTCGAGCGGGGATAGCTTTAACCTAGCAACTCGCATAATCAATAGCAACAAGGGTGTTCTAAAATACCTGACTTTTGGGAAAGGGTCCCATGAAATCGATATCCCAAGTATTGAATACATCTGAAATCTGAATGAACTTGAGGGGCATGGAATCTTTAGATGTAAGGATACCTCCCAATCTCTGATAGTAACTGCAATGATTCACAAATGTTGTAACATCCTTAGATAGTGTCGACCACCAGAGGCCGCACTGTGATACTTTCACTGTCGTTCTATCTCCAGAGTGGTGTCCATCAGATTCGATCGAGCGACAATGCTCGAGGACACTATGATGCTCCTACCATGGGATGCACCATCACCAAATGCAATCTGCTCCTTCCCTGAATAGAAGTGGGTCTTCCCATTGGTAGAAACCGGTTTGGGACAATAACTTATCCTTCTTGATCTTTGTCCAATCTTGTGGGACTACACCATAAATGAAGTAGTTCACAATATCGGCATACCAAGGGAGCGAATCCATAACCAGAATCGACTCGTCAAGAAAGGTGTTTATGGTGGGTGCATTGCTTAGTGGAGACTCTTGCTGTTCAATTCTGGAGAGGTGATCTGTTACCATATTCTGAACCCCGAGCTTGTCTTTGATCTTTAAATCAAACTCCTGGAGGAGAATGATCCACCTGATCAGTTTAGGCTTGACATCCTTCTTCTGTTATAAGTACTGGATAACAGAATGATCA